>CAMZMU010000079.1:46864547-47230382 GCA_947311845.1 Poa pratensis | reverse complement strand
CCGTCACCCGTAACTGTAACTAGCTAGTTTAGTTCGTCCAAGCAAGAGCTGGGTCCCAAAAACTAATCGATCATTATTGTCAGACTGTCATTGGCGCCTAGTACCGCACGGTGGGTCAGTTGAGACTTCACCAGAGCGTGCCGTAGACGGCCGCGCTTGATGCGTTGTCATGTGGGCCAAGCGAATCAACCAATCACATGGTCTTGCAAGAAGAATCTTCCGATGCAAATGCTTCTTCCTTTCCCCATCTCTTTCCACATCCATCTCCTAGTACGGAGTACTATCGAATCATTATTGTCAGACTATCATCGCCTACTACCGCACGGTGGGTCAGTTGAGACTTCACCAGAGCGTGCCGTAGACGGCCGCGCTTGATGCGCTGTCATGTGGCCAGGCCAATCAACCACTCACATGGTCTTGCAAGATAGAATCTTCCGATGCAAATGCTTCTTCCTTTCCCATCTCTTTCCACATCCATCTCCTAGTAGTGTCTCCCTCTATCCTCAGATCTTTTGTTTCGATTATACTCCATCTGTTTCCAGATATAAGATATTTTAGTATTTGTGCTAAATGTACATAAATGTACTAGACACATTTCATGTGCATGTTCATCCATTTTAATATGCATGTAGACAATAAGTGTACTCCCTCCGTTCAAATAATTGACTTTCATTTGTCCACATGTGGATGTTTGGACAAATGAAAGTCAATTAATTTGGAATGGAGGGAGTAACACCTAAAACATCTTACATTTAGCAACAGAGAGAGTAGTTTGATAAATTATCTCTTAACGGCGTTGTTCCTAAGTTTATTCTCCCCTAAACAAATCTGCAGGTCGTCATCTCAATGCTCCACTTGCAAATGGATAAGTATGCTTAATTGTTCTATGTCGTCATGTCACTGATCCACGCAAAGCCGGATTAATAAATTAATGCCACCAAACGAAATGAATTTGCGTAGATTAGCTGATTGGAGTGCGTAGCAAACCAGTTAGGAGTATTCAGTAAATGTACTAACCATATTGTAAAGACACTGTCGGAGTTAGAAAAAGGAGAGCAGTTTTTGGCTCCCCAGATGGTTGGCTCCTCTTTAAGTACAAAATATAAAAATTATAATTTTTTAAACTTCTGAAAAAAATCAGAGGAAACATGTCCAGTTTCTACATACATGCTAAATTTTGTAAAGAAATGAAATTTTGTGTGCTCTGTGAAAAAAACGGTGCTACAAAAAAGACATTTTTAATTCTTATGTTGGGTACTTATTTATGTTTTTTTTCCGCGCAGGTCACAAGAAAAGTTATTTCTTCACGAAACTTTCACTTATGTAGACTTTTGAATATGTTTGTCCCTGTTTGTTTTCAGATGTTTTGAAGTGTTTTTCTATTTTTTGAATTTTGTACTCAAACGGAGAATATGAGTTCGGGAGCTACATTGAATTTCAATAAGATCCAAAGTGATTCATATTTTGGTACACCTGTTTACTTTCATGTTTGGATATTGTCTACATGTGTACTAATAAATACAACCAAGGGCTTGTTTACTTCTAAGATATTTGAGGTGTATTTTAGATAAACGAAGGCGATTATCCCGGTTCCAGAAAATTCTCAATAGTCCGTTTATGAAGCCGGTTTTAGATGGGATATCTCAAGATATACCATGAACCGCTCCATTTTACTGCAGATTAAAGACACTACAACATACTAGTGTATTTGAGTGGGAAAAAATATTTATGGGGATTTGAATGGATTGGGTGAAAGGAAGAATTCACCAAATTTCGTCCCATCCTCATTCCGATGGGATGAAAATACGGCACTAGTCAATAAGACCTAAAAAGGGAGGCAAAGATGCCGTGCATTTGTAAACTACATGAAGATGGCTACACCTAAGCAGTAAAATATGCACCACACATATTAACAACTAGTACAATTTGTTCCATGATTGGTCAAATAATGTTAATCCATACTCCAATTAGTGAAACCATTCTACCAAAAAATAGCAAGTAAGCATGCATCCAACAATAAGCTACAAAAGCCAACACCTCCATTGTCATTTGTCAACTAAGCAGTAGCTAGCTCGGACCCAATCAAACCCAAGGAGCCAAGAACTTTCCCGTCCATGGCGCCCAGCAAGGCCACCTACCCCCTCCTGGCCCTCCTCCTCCTTGCCGCCGTCGCAGTACCGGCGGAGGCGACTCCGACGGCTTACGAGATGCTGGAGCGGTACGACTTCCCGCGGGGGCATCCTGCCGGAAGGGGTGGAGGGGTACGAGCTCGGTCCGGACGGCGACTTCGAGGTTTACTTCCCGCGGGAGTGCCAGTTCCTGCTGGGGAAGCAGTGGCTGGTCAAGTACAACACCCGCATCGCCGGCACCGCCACAGCGGGCAAGTGGCGGCGCTGGAGGGCATTTACGTCAAGGTGCTCTTCTTCTGGATCCCCGTATCCGAGGTCGACCGCGCCGGCGACAGCCTCAGCTTCTACATCGGCCCCGTCTCCACCTCCTTCCCGCTCGGCGACTTCGCCGACAGTCCGCACTGCCGCGGATACGACGTCGACGTCCGCGCCGCCGCCGTCGCTGCGGCCGTCTCGTGAATTATTGTGTAGATGCTGCCTCCGGTTCGGTGATTTACCTGGCCATTTAATTGGTGCCAGCGCTAATTATCTACCACTGCGGGGCATTATAGTAGAATTTACTCGGAAAAGGGTTACGGTTACGGGCTTGATAATTTCAACAAAACTCATGAATCACTATTCCACTTTAGCTTTCAGTTAATGTCGTATTTACCCCAAATTTACAACATTGTGTCAAGTTTTACCATATATTCCTCACGACAACCTCGCCCGACCTCTCGATCTGACAGTCGAATCCCAACTCCGAATTGTGTAGCTGCTACGTTTTCTCCTCACCGACTCGGCCACTCGATCCGACCCACTCCTCACCAGACAGACCTGAAGCAACTCCACCGGCATCACGGACAACAAAATGTGCCGCACCGGCATCATCGAAGTGTTTGTCCTAGTCAAATTCTGTCCGGCATCCCCAGGGGCCTCCAAATTTAGAGGTCTGCTTGGAGGTGCCAGGACAGTGGCTGGACAAGTCATCGACAGGTGGCATCGCCTTGTCATTGGCACATACAGGGTGATAAATTATTCCCCTCACTTTATATTGGCGCGTCGACCGTCCAAACTCTCTCAAATTTCTTCCCCCATTTCCCCAAACCCCTCAAGTTGTCTTGCCTCGGTGCCGCTGCTCCAAACCTCTCTTTCGCCATCGTCGCCTTCGCAAACCTCCTTCATCGCCGCGTCGAATGGGGTCTAGACTCGCGCGCCGCCAATCAGGCAGAAGACGCTCGCGGCACTCTCGGTGCGGCGAAAGCCGATGAAGACGGAGCAAGTGAAACCGGCGGTGGGGTTCATGACGGAGGAGTGAGATACGCTCGGCGTCATCAGCCAACCGAGCTGGCCGGCAACAACGCGCCAAGACGAGGAAGGAGCATGAAACGGAGCAATGTGAGCCAAGCGAGCTCGACGCCGGCCCCTCTCGGCAAAGGGAGCTCCTCGCTGTCTTCCCCTAGCTACGTCACCGAGCAAACCGTCCCTCTCGACACGCCTCCCCATTCTCCCACTTCTTCCCCATCAAATGTATTTTGCTTATTTTAATGGACCTTTTTCATCCGCCACCGCATCATTTTTTTCTTTCTAATTTAGCTATTGTAGGGGAGTCCCCACCGACTTTATTTCAAAAGCATAAAATATTTACAATAATTACAAACGAGAAGAGTAAAAAAAAAGTTCAAGGAAGGTTTCTAAGCCATAATTCTAAGAGAGGTAGAACATAGCCCTTTAACCTATACTTAAGCAAGGTTACATCAGCAACAAAACCAGCCTTCCAACCCCTAAAGGTTGGCTTCACATTTTTTAAGATCCAGCCATTCCTCTGCTTCCATATATTCTAGCAGGAAAGCACAACAATATCAGTGAAGCAGGGCCCGTTGAAAGACTTTTTTGACCGTGCCAGATTCATATCCAAATTGGTATTGGACCAATGGATTTGTAAAAAATTCCAGATTCGACTGCAGTAAAGGCAGTACAGAACAAATGTTCCCAGTCTTCGAGAACTTGTGTTCGATAAAGAACATGATGACGTGAAAACACACGTTCGTTGGGAGACCCAAGAGTAAGTATGAACTACTACAGCAGCAATTTTCCCTTGAAAACAATACCAAGGTTTAATCGAACCAGTAGGAATTGGAAGAGCTTCAACACGGTGTCAACAACAGCGCCGTTGAAATGTTGTTGATGTGGACATGCACACAACACAATCAAAGTACTTTGCCCCAACGAAACAGGAAGGTTGTCAATCTCACCGGCTTGCTGAATATAAATGATTAAACGTATGATGTGAAAAATAAATATAAATGCAAAAATGAACAGCGAGCAAATGAGTGTAGAGCGTGGTGGAAACGGTGTTTTATTTGTGTAAAAAAAATGGACCGGGGCCCACTGTTCACTAGAGGTGTCTCTCCATAAAAAGAAAACAAACATGTTAGGTAAACAAATTACAGATGGGCAAGTGACAAATGGCAAGGGCATGAAAATGCATATTATGACAAGACAATGTTCATAGTAGTATTTATTGGGCATTACAACAAGATACATAGACCGCTTGCTAGTTGCACCTATGACTAATAATCCACCCCCGAGATAACAACTGTGTCTCCCGCGAGTATTAAGTTACAAGCAACAGATAATTGCAATAAGCAAAGTGTGTATATAAACAATGCAAATGACACGTACGCATACCAAGTTGTTTTATACCTAGTGGCAACAGCACATCCACAACCTTAGTCGTTTCTGTCATTCGAGCCTAGGTTTCTGGAGACATGAACAAACTATATAGCATAAATACCCCCTCTTGGAGACACTATCATCTACTTGGCCAAAGCATCTACTAGCATCGAAGAGCATGCAAGACATAAATAAAACATATAGATAAATAGATGAACAACCTTGATCATAACTTCACAATTCATCGGATCCCAGCAAACACAACATGTAGCATTACATAAAGATGATCTTGATCATGTTGGGCAGCTCACAAGATCTAAACATGATAGCACAAAGTGGAGATACAACCATCTAGCTACTGCTATGGACCCGTAGTCCAAAGATGAACTACTCACGCATCTGTCCGGAGGTGGGCATGGTGGTGTAGAGCCCTCCGGCGATGATCTCCCTCTCCGGCAGGGTGCCAGGAAGAGCTGCAGAACCCTCCCGAACTAGGGTTGAAGGCGACGGCGGCGACGAAACTTTTCGTGGATTTCTGATCGGGTCTTTAATTAGGGTTTTCGGGGACAAAGTAATTTATAGGCGAAAGGGCGACGTCGGTGGAGCGCCGAGGGGCCCACACGGGCTGAGGGCGCGGGCCACCCAGGCCGCGCCGTGGGGCTGCCTCCCCTCCTGGGAGGTCGCCTCGGGTTCGTCTTCGGTCGGCGCCTTTGGTCCAGTGCAAAAATAATTCCCGTAAAGTTTCGGCCAATTCCGAGAATACTTCTCGACTAGTTTTTCTGGAATAAAAAGACAGTAGAAAACATGGAGTGGCACTGTGGCATCTTGTTAATAGGTTAGTCCCAGAAAATGTATAAAAATGATATAAACTGTAAATAAAACATGTAGCATTTGGTATAAAACAAGCATGAAAAATAAAAAAATATAGATAAGTTTGAGACGTATCAGAATACAATTATTGTTATCAGTTACTTTCCAATGCCTTCTAAGCATCACCTCTTTTGTATTAAATCTGTCATGCAGGAGCAACCAGGCAAGAACTTTGTGCTTTTACATGCACATAGATTTCCATATCCATTTAGAAGGGGTGTGATTTGGCAACTACGAAAAATGCAGATTGTAGAAAGCTTTAGGAGTGAAAACTCTCTTATTTAGGTTACAAATCCATTTGTCATCCGAATCTTGTAACGACAAATCATCATCATGTCATGTAGCAAATTATATTCTTGGAAAGCTTCTACAGACAGAGGAAGGTGGAATGCATCCGACAACTGCTCCAATGCTAGAATTTCCTTCACAGAAGATATCTTGTCCTTGGCATAAGAAAAGAGCGAGGAAATTTGGTTCCCAACGGCAGATCTTGCCAAATGTCTTCCCAGAAGAGGGCAGTGGCACCATTTCCTACTTCACAGTGTGAAATTCCCCTTCAACTGTCAGCCAGGTTCAGCACTCCTCTCCACCAAAACGAACCACTAAGCACCACAACATGTGGCACAACCTCAAAATAGTAAGAATCTCTAATAAGCTGAACCCATGGCAAGTCAGAATTATTGTAGAACTTATCTAGGTGCTTAAGCAAAACAGCTATGTTTTGGACATGAAGATTGATAATTCCTAGGGCATCTTTATCCTTTGGTTTGCAAACCATATCCCAAGGTGCCAAGGAGTCACTACTACAGATCTGAGCATTACAGTCGGATCCCGGCCATGGACCTCAACCGATTTTCCCATCCGACTCGGAGCAACAGTTGAGGATACTCCTGCGCCCGGAGCCGGTTTCAAGTCATTGCTAATACACCTCTGAACAGAGTAACAGTTTTCCAGTTGTTGGATATACATATTAATGTCACCATTCAACCTTGTGATGCATAGAATGATGACCGTGCCTACTTGAATGCCAGCTCTATGAGCAAATCTATCCCAGCTCTCTTCTCTAGGGAAAATCGACCACTTTCATCTTTGAACCATTTTGCAAAGCCAAGGTTGATTGGTTCCATCAACAAAGAGAGTTGACCTGACGAGGGGATGTTGAATTGTTGTTGAAAACCACTTCTAATTGTGGGGACCCCGGACTAGCTGTCCGAAATACCCGATTATGCTTAACACAACGATCCCGTGATCAGTCTGTCGTTGCACATAATCCGAATTGGATACCAAAGTTTACATCCATTACAGTACCGAATAAAAAGTCTTACATAAATGGTCATTTAGACCAAGTTCTTACATAGGTGCCTTCATGGGCCAAACCAAAATATCAGCGGAAGCTACGGCGTAGTAGACATCATTCTAACGACGACGACCCGACAGGCAGCTGACTTGTGGAGATCCTTAGTTCGCATAGAAGTCACCATACTCCTGCTCGGCGTAGTGCTCCTCCTCGTAGTCTGGCTAGGACAATAGCCAGGGACGAAACCAATATGAGTACATTTGAATGTACTCGCAAACTACCCCAACATGAGTATGCATAGTTTTATTTTTAACTTTCAAACTTTTATTTCTTGTAACATCTCTATATCTTTATTGAAAAAGGTAAGAAGAGTTTTATAACTGTTTTTAAAAGAAGTCACCATCTCTTTTGTTTCTCCAAAAACTTCTCCTTTTCCTGACCAGGGCTCACCATGGTCCATTTATTCCCACAACTTATACCACTCCATTTGGTATAGTTGTTTAACACCATCACCATTCTTTCTTTAAACTTAAAAGCTTTTCCAAAAACTTGCACATGATCTTAGGACAGCTTCCCAATTGTCCATATCCGAGGACTCGGCTATTCGAATAGTTTTGACCCTCTGCAGAGGTAGCACGCTTTTATCCCACATCCATCCGGTAACTCATCGTGTCAGCCACGTCCCGCCATACAAGGTGTATGCGAAGTTGAGCCACCGACCCTAGCCTCTCCTTTGCTCATGCTAGTATAGGATCCTACCCATATGATAATTCCCACCAACACTCAGTCCGGTCCCCGTCGGCAACCCTAAGTGTGAGGACTCATATGTTTTTCCCGGCGACCACATTTATGAAGTCTTCAATCCTCCTCCTTATCTTTCCATAGAGTTTGAGCGAGGACCCAGGTCAGGGGAGTTCACAAACCATCCCCTCATGCATAACGGAGTCATCTCCGTTGATGAGGTATCCCATACTAATAAGAGCAAATTATATGACTAAGCCCCGTTCCCATATGGGGGTAAATGTGGTCGCACAGATTAAGATTGGTTGTCATAGTACTAGGACACTGTGCATTTTTCATAAACATCAACATCTTTCGTTTCTCCACTTCAATACCGACATCTCGGTATTCCATAACCACACAAGTATTTTCAAAGGAGTTTTGAATAAACAACATTGTTTTCCATCCTAAAGTTTCATATAACTACTACATAGGGTGGCAAAATAATTTCCATACACTTTTTGAAAAGGTTTTGTAAACCATTGGTTTTAAGAGTAAATCATTTGATCAAAGTAGATGCATATATGTTTAGGTGCAAGCTCAGAGAGTAGCTTGCCTTGCTCGGCAAAGTGGCCTTGATCTTGATCTTCAGGTTCAACAAATTCCCCTCCTCGATAAATCCAGCAACGTTCTCGTCTAATCGATAAACAAACAAATACAAGCAATCACTAAACTATTCAAACAACATCACACATCACAGTATCACAATCCTAAATGCTCTAAATAGCCACTGGAACATCAAACAATACAAATTGATTTCAAAACATTTGAATAAACATTATTTGTTTAAGTCCAAATTATGGCAGAAACTTGTTAAAAGTTTAATTCCACAACTTGAGTTCTGTTGGTCACAAAAATACAAACTAAATTTCTATAGAAAGCTACTGATGTGTAGAAGACAACCCAATTTGAATTGGATCAATTGGAGTTACCAAACTCCCTACACATTGGTTTGAATCCAGTAGCTTAATAATCAAGTTTTGGCAATCAAATAAGTTCTGTTGTTTCAAAAATTAAATCCTTTTAGGGGTAAGTAAACATGGCTATATGTGAGCTAACAAAATTGGTCCTAACCCATTTGGGTCAACCAATAAACATATTTGTTTTTTTAGTCCAGAAGGGTTTATCTTAAAGTCAACAATTAATGTTGCTTAATTAATTCTACCAAAATTAGGGGAGCTAATACAAGGCAGTACTAAGCTAGCAAAATTGGTTTGGAATTATTTGGACTAACAGAGTATCAGAAACAAACAAGTTTAGATTTTAAACCTTCTGTGGCACTTTCAATAATACTTTTTAATTATTTAATTAAATGACATGAGTCCAATTGGGTTGGTTAAACAATTTATAAGCTTTCCAGAACAATTGAGTTTGATTTATTTGGATTCCTAAATCTCAAGTTATTGATTTTAAAGTTGATCCAGTACTGAAATTCCTGAGAGAAAATTAGAAAATCTACTGTTGTGGATAATGCTTAGATTGCTGACATGGGGGACCCACTGGTCAGCGGCACAGCGTACGCAGGGAAATTAATAAAACCCTGACGAGCGGGGCCCGCTCGTCAGTCTCTCTCTCTTTCTTTTCTAACCGAAACGGTAAGTTACCGTTGGATGGAGATCCAACGGTCCGCGACGAATCCATCGGCGACGACCATTTCTGGGCGGCGCCGTGGCTCCGGCGACGGCGAGGTTGGGCAAAACCTCACCTAGAGGGCTCGGGAAGGCTCGGGGACGGTGCAGGGCGACGGCGGAGGCTCGGGGAAGTTCGTGGTGCTACTGGAGCTTGCTGGGGCGGCGTGAATCGTCGACGGCGAGCCGCTGAACTTCCACGGCCACGGCAGCGGTCTCCGGCGATGTCCTGGCGGCGTCTCTGGCACAAAACAGAGGGGCAAAAGGCTCGGGTGAGTGCGGGGAGTACGGGGATCAAGGTGGCGTGGTCAGTGGAGGAAGGGGAGCAGTAGCACGGCACGGCCGTGTCGGCGTCCACCTTCGGATGCGGCGGAGCGTCGAGGAAGCTCACGGGCAGCTGGAGCTTCGAGGGCGTGGCTCCGCCCTCCTGGCGGTGCACTGAGGAGTGGAGAGAGTGAGAGGTCGGGGTGGAGTGAAGGGAGTGCACGGTGCGGGTGGGGTATTTATCGGCCGAGGTCGGTCCATGGTGGGTCGGGTGCAGGAGAGCTCCAGAGGGGCGGAGAGGCCGGCGAACGGTGTCTGGGGGGTCCGGGATGGAGCTAGGGCTCGCGGCGTAGAGGATCGCGTGGCGAGGTGCGCGGGCTGGGCCAATTTGGCCGGTCGCCGTCCAACTCCTCCGCGGCTAGCAACGGGGGACAGCGGCGTTAAGGCGAGGGGAGACTCTCCTCTGCCCGAGAGTGCAGAGGCACGGGGCGAGGGTGAACGCGGGCAAGGGGGCCCTGGGGGGCCTGGGAGCGGCGACGACGGCCATGGCGACGGCGACACGCACACACACAGTGAGCTAGGGGAGGTAGACGATGACGGTTTTGCAAAAACCCCCTGGCTCCTGTGCTCTGCTTCTTCTCCTTCTTCTTTCTTTAATTACTTTTAGTCCTTCTGTTTAATTGCAGAGCACTTCTTGATTTAATTTGAGGCACTAAATCAATTTATAAAAATTTGGCAAAATTTGTGGGGCCTTCCCATAATGTACAGAAGCTCCACAAAAATTGGCATAAAATAATAAAATGTTTTGAAACATTTTCTTTTATAGTGTTTTAATAAGGCATTTTAATTTATTTTTACTTTGTTTACTTTTGAATTTTAAAACTAGTTTGAAAATATTATTTGAGAGAGATAAGTAGTAAGGATGAAATGGGAGGGTTTGCAATACCACTCCACTAAATTTTGTTGGAAACAAAATGAGATCCTCACTTGGAGAATTTATGTGACACTTGTCACTTTATTTTCTTGCTTTTCTTTTATTTTATTCTCTTCTTTTCTTCTTGTTTTTAAATAGAGCAAACAACACACAAACAAGAGGAATAGCAACACAAGCAAGAACATGAGATCAACACACATAATTTAACAAAAGTTTTTGTTGGCTCCCATTTTTGGAATTAATAATACTTGTTAATAATTTTGGGATGTTACAATCCTTCCCTCCTTAAAATAAATCTCGTCCCGAGATTTGCTAGGCTTAGGTACTAAAGAGGCCTGGGAATTCGCTCCTAAGATAATCTTCACGTTCCCAAGTTGCTTCTTCTTCAGAGTGGTTAGTCCACTGGACTTTGTAAAACTTGATCGCACGTCTTCGGGTAACACGAACATCTTCTTCGAGAATCTTGAGGGGTCTCTCGCGATAAGTCAAATCTTGGTTCAGGTCGATGGAGAGGTGGTCGATGTTTTTGAAAACATCAGGCTGGTCAGGAACTTCAAGACACTTCCGGAGCAAGGAAATGTGGAAGACATCATGATAATCTCCTAACTCCGGTGGCAATTCCAGCTGATAGGATACTTCTCCTCGACGAGCGATGATCTTGAAGGGTCCAATATACCTTGGCGCTAACTTTCCTTGACATGGAAACGCTGCATTCCTTTGAGGGGTGTCACTCGGAGATAAACATAATCTCCGATACTGAAAGTGAGGTCACGGCGCTTGGTGTCAGCGTAACTCTTCTGACGGGATTGGGCAGTTTTGAGGCGTTCCGAATAAGCTGAACTTGCTCTTCAGCTTCACGGAGGGTATCTGGACCGAACAATTTACTTCTCCGGTATCGGACCAATTCAGGGTGTACGACACTTCTTGCCGTAAAGGGCTTCAAAAGGGGCCATTTGCAGACTGGACTGATAACTATTGTTGTATGAGAACTCTGCAAACGGAAGACAATCTTCCCACTTGGAACCATAGGATAGAACACATGCGCGAAGCATGTCCTCCAATATCTGGTTCACTCGCTCAGTTTGGCCATCGGTCTGGGGATGATAAGCTGTGCTAAATGCTAACTTGGTTCCGAGGGCTTCATGAAGGGATTTCCAGAATCTTGAGGTGAATTGCGTACCTCTATCAGATACAATCTTCTTAGGCACACCATGCAGGCTTACTATTCTGGAAATATACAAGTCTGCTAACTGAGCTCCGGTATGGGTGGTCTTGACAGGTATAAAATGAGCAACCTTGGTCAATCGATCAACGATGACCCAGATTGAATCATGGCCTCGGTTGGATCTTGGAAGTCCGGTAATAAAATCCATTCCAATCTCATCCCATTCCACTCGGGAATTTTCAAAGGTTGAAGCAATCCAGCGGGTCGCTGATGTTCAGCCTTGACTCGCTGACAGATATCACACTTGGCTACGAAAGAACCAATCTCTCGTTTCATTCCATGCCACCAAAATCTTTCTCGAAGGTCTTGGTACATTTTGGTTCCGCCGGGGTGGATTGAATAAGGGGTCTCATGGGCTTCCTTCAGGATTAACTCCTTAAGTTCCGTGACATTGGGCACACAGATACGATCATTGAATTTCAGCACTCCTTCAGCATCTTCGGTAAAACCGGGTGCTTTGCCGAGGGAGATCTTCTTCCTAATTCCTTCAATGCTTTCATGACCTTTTTGGGCTTCTTTGATTTGATCCATCAGGGTTGGGGCTAACTCCAAATTGGCGAGATATCCATGGCTAACAAGTTCTAGTCCAAAATCTTCGAACTCTTTGAACAAGGCTGGTTGTTCGGCTTGGATCAGGCATTCAGGTACAGGGTTTGCGACTAAGGGCATCGGCAACTACATTAGCCTTTCCGGGGTGATAGTGGATTCCAATATCATAATCCTTGATTAATTCCATCCATCTCCTCTGTCGCAGGTTCAACTCCTTCTGGGTGAAAATATACTTCAAGCTCTTGTGATCCGTATAGATCTCACAGCGATGTCCCGCAAGATAGGGACGCCACTTTTTAAGAGCAAGAACAACAGCAGCTAATTCCAGGTCATGGGTTGGGTAATTCTCTTCATGCGGTCGCAACTGCCGGGACAGATACGACACAACTTTGCCTTCTTGCATCAGAACGCAACCAAGTCCGAGGCGTGATGCATCGCAATACACGTCGAAACTCTGGGTGACGTCTGGCATAACCAGGATTGGGGTGGAGGTTAGTCTCTTCTTCAACTCTTGGAAACTATCTTCGCACTTCTGAGTCCATTCAAATTTCTTGTCCTTCTTCAACAGTTGGGTCAAGGGCTTGGCTATACTGGAAAATCCTTCAACGAACTTGCGGTAATAACCGGCGAGTCCGAGAAAGCTTCGGATTTCAGTCACACTGGTTGGGGATAACCAGTCATAATGGCTTGGATCTTCTCTGGGTCAACAGAAATTCCTCCAGCAGATACTATATGTCCGAGAAACGCCACTTCATGAGCCAAAACTCACACTTGCTAAGCTTGGCATACAGCTGGTGCTCTCGGAGGGTCTCCAAAACTAGACGCAGGTGTTCAGCATGCTCTTCTTCGGTCTTGGAATAAATAAGGATGTCATCAAGGAAAACTACCACGAACTTGTCGAGGTACTCCATGAAAATCTTGTTCATGAGATTCATGAAATAGGCTGGGGCATTGGTCAGACCAAAGGACATCACGGTGTATTCAAACAAACCGTAACGAGTGGTGAAGGCGGTCTTGGGAATGTCTGTCTCTCGGATCTTCAACTGATGGTATCCTGTCCGAAGATCGATCTTTGAAAAGACTCGGGCTCCGTTCATCTGATCGAACAGATCCTCGATCTTGGGAAGGGGTACTTGTTTTTAATGGTCACGTCATTTAGCCTGCGATAATCCACACACAGTCGTGTGGTACCGTCTCTCTTGTCCACAAAAATAATGGGTGATCCCCAGGGTGAAGCGCTTGGACGAACAAGACCTTTGCTGAGCATATCTGCCAACTGCTTCTTCAACTCAACCAGTTCTTCCGGATTCATCCGATAAGGCCTTTGGGATATTGGGGCTGTTCCTGGGATAAGCTCAATTATGAACTCAATTTCCCGGTCTGGCGGCATACCAGGCAATTCCTCAGGGAAAACATCTCGGAATAGGTGAACAACACGGATCTCATCTAGGTGGGTCGAGCTATGCTCTCATGGCAGCCTGGTGAGTGGTTGGGTTCAGACACATACTCCACTTCTACTTCTTTGTCGGTGGTGATGGATACAGCTCTTCTGGCACAGTCAATTCGACCATGGTACTTGGCTAGCCAATTCATACCGAGTATGACATCTATGCCTTGGGTTCCTAGAACAATTAGGTCGGCTGCAAATTTTCGCCTGAAATCTCTATGGCAGTATTTGGACAAAATCTCTTGGTTTCTAGGGTGGAACCAGGGATTTGTATACTCAAGGTTTTAGTTAGGAAGCCTTCTACTAAACCTCCCTTAGCAACAAACTCCTCGGTAACAAATGAATGTGTTGCACCAGAATCAAACAGAACAGTTGCAGGTACTGAGTTGACAAGGAACGTACCCAGCACAACATCTGGCGCATCCTGAGCTTCTTCAGCATTGATGTGGTGCAGACGACCCTTGACAACAGCAGCATTTCCGCGGGTGCGGCATTCTTGCCATTACCATTTCCATTGCGGCCTTGACCATTGTTCGTGCCGGCGCATTGGGGCGCTGAACATTCCTCTTGGGATTGGGGCATTCTTGGAGTAGTGACCTTTGTTGCCACATTCAAAGCAGACAACATTGGCATTGGGGTTGAAGTTGTTGAAGTTTCCTCTGGGACGGTTATTGTCATTGGGGCGGTTGAAGTTGTTTGGGCGGTTAGGGAAATTGGGGCGTGGAGCTTGGGGTGGACGATAGGCAGGTTTGGGGTTTTGCTGAAAGATACGAGGCTTCTGACTGCTCGAACCTTCCTGAGCATTCATCCTCCTCTTGCGACCTTCAAACATAGACTTGCGCTTGGTTCAGCTGGATGGCTTTGTCCACAAGTGACTCCAGATCACGGAAGTCATGGATAACCAAGCACACTGCAGTTCATCATGAAGTCCACTCATGAAACGCTCCATCTTCTTCTCTTCTTTGTCGGTGTCATCAGGAGCATACCGAGATAAGTCGGTAAACTCCTCAAGATAACCGACCACATCTCTACTTCCCTGCCTCAGCTTGCGGAACTCATCCTTCTTCCTTTCAATGAGTCCATAGGGAATGTGCTTCTTGCGGAATTTCTCCTGGAACTCAGCCCAGTTGATGACATGATCAGCTGCTGGAGAGTCTTGGTAGTTTCCCACCAAGCTCTTGCAGGTCCAGCGAGATAGTGGGTTGCATACAGCACTTTTCATTTTCTCCCACAGCAGCAACTTGAAGATTGTTGTCGATGGTGCGAAGCCAATCATCGGCCTCCAGCGGGTGAAGTCCCTTGGAGAAGGTAGGTGGGTTGGTCTTCTGGAAATCGCCTAAGGTGGATCGCTGGTTCTCATTGCCATTGCCACCATTGTTGTTGTTGTTTTGTTGTTGTTGTTGTATAGCGGCTGCGAGTTGTTGTAAGGCAGCAGATGAGCTTGGCGCTCTGCCGGGCATTTTCACGTTCCTCCATGATAAGCGCGAGAAGTTGGGCGGGGGTTGGGTCCGGTGGTGGTGGTGCTCCTCCTTCCGCACGACGGGGCGGCATCCTGAAGCACACCGGGTATAAGAGGCAAGGCAAGAAAAGTTCGACTAAGGGAAAGACGATTTCGCAAGTGGTTGATTAATTTAAGGATTATATGAAAATATTTACACAGATCTAACAAGACAAACATACTTATATTTCACAAACATCACATCAAGGAGTTCACAACAACATCAAGCTTACAACCTCAAGCTTACAACATCACCTTACATCTAAGATACATAGCATCTGGTTTCCAAAAGAACCACTACTACTCGACTCGACTAGCGATAGGGGTCAACCTAATCCTGCGGTAGTGATCAAGTCACTCGCCTACTGAGGTGGAACCTCCAGCTCTAACACGTCAGCATCTGACTGGTAGAGTGGCTCCTCGGGATCCTCCTCCTCGTCCTCGAGAACTGCCTCGAGTGGCTCCTCCTCGTCAACTAACTCCTCCTCATCATCTTCCTCCTCACAGTCCATCTCCTCCACAAAGTCATCATCGTCACTGAGGAAAGCGTTGTTCTCCTTGCGGAGATCATCGCCCTCCTCCTCCATCTCGTCAGTATGGTGCTCTAGATCCTCGATCAGCTGGTCCTGCTCCGCCACCTTTTGCGGAGCTTCAGATGGTCCTCCTCAGCTGGGCCCTCTTCCGAGAAGAGCGACCTTCTCCTCCAGCAGCTTCTCCTCACTCTCGCGAAGCTCAACGAGCGACTCGCGGTCAAAGCGAAGCTGAATCCTAGTGCGTAACAGATCATCCTGAGTGTGCTGAAGTAAGAGCTCCATGTCCATGATGTAGCTCCCAAACATCGGGTGGCAAGGGGAAGGAGTAGGGTGTCCATCGCAGTTGCGCCTCCCGTAGAACCGGAAACGGGAGTCTACTAACTCCGCCTTGTGCTCCTCACAAAGTCGGGCTAGCATCCTCTGTGTAGCAGTACAGAGACCGTCAACCCAGGTGGCCTCCTTGGTGGTGAAGACGAGCGTCCTGGAACTGGGAGACTTGATGTTCCTGCGAACTGACGACCTGATGAGCCAGCTCAGCCTTCCGACACCGTGAACATCAATCTGAGCTCCCTCAAACTCTGGAGCGGGGCGACCTAACAGCTTGGTCAACTCGAACAAGTCACTCTCGAACGTCAGCTTGCTATCCTTCTCCAACTGAACGAACTCGGTCCAGTGGAGTGCCATCTACAAATTTTTAAGCAAATTTTAAGTTAGTAGCTGACGAGTGTACCAAAATTTTAAATGTAGTGGGCAACAAGTGAGTCGAAATTTAAGTTTAAAGAGAAGTGTGCACAATTTTAAGGGTACAAAGAAAATATGATATTTAATGAGAGTAAAATTTTGTATAAGTAAGAGGATTGGAGATAAGCAGTTTTCAAAAATACTTCTTCCTTTCTCTTTAGAAATTCATCTTTTTGTATCATTTGACGAACGACCATGCTAACTAAGGTTTCCTAAAGTCAGGATGGCTCTGATACCAAGTCTGTGGGGACCCCGGACTAGCTGTCCGAAATACCCGATTATGCTTAACACAACGATCCCGTGATCAGTCTGTCGTTGCACATAATCCGAATTGGATACCAAAGTTTACATCCATTACAGTACCGAATAAAAAGTCTTACATAAATGGTCATTTAGACCAAGTTCTTACATAGGTGCCTTCATGGGCCAAACCAAAATATCAGCGGAAGCTACGGCGTAGTAGACATCATTCTAACGATGACGACCCGACAGGCAGCTGACTTGTGGAGATCCTTAGTTCGCATAGAAGTCACCATACTCCTGCTCGGCGTAGTGCTCCTCCTCGTAGTCTGGCTAGGACAATAGCCAGGGACGAAACCAATATGAGTACATTTGAATGTACTCGCAAACTACCCCAACATGAGTATGCACTAGTTTTATTTTAACTTTCAAACTTTTATTTTTTAACATCTCTATATCTTTATTGAAAAAGGTAAGAAGAGTTTTATAACTGTTTTTAAAAGAAGTCACCATCTCTTTTGTTTCTCCAAAAACTTCCCTTTTCCTGACCAGGGCTCACCATGGTCCATTTATTCCCACAACTATACCACTCCATTTGGTATAGTTGTTTAACACCATCACCATTTCAGTTCTTTAAACTTAAAAGCTTTTCCAAAAACTTGCACATGATCTTAGGACAGCTTCCCAATTGTCCATATCCGAGGACTCGGCTATTCGAATAGTTTTGACCCTCTGCAGAGGTAGCACGCTTTTATCCCACATCCATCCGGTAACTCATCGTGTCAGCCACGTCCCGCCATACAAGGTGTATGCGAAGTTGAGCCACCGACCCTAGCCTCTCCTTTGCTCATGCTAGTATAGGATCCTACCCATATGATAATTCCCACCAACACTCAGTCCGGTCCCCGTCGGCAACCCTAAGTGTGAGGACTCATATGTTTTTCCCGGCGACCACATTTATGAAGTCTTCAATCCTCCTCCTTATCTTTCCATAGAGTTTGAGCGAGGACCCAGGTCAGGGGAGTTCACAAACCATCCCCTCATGCATAACGGAGTCATCTCCGTTGATGAGGTATCCCATACTAATAAGAGCAAATTATATGACTAAGCCCCGTTCCCATATGGGGGTAAATGTGGTCGCACAGATTAAGATTGGTTGTCATAGTACTAGGACACTGTGCATTTTTCATAAACATCAACATCTTTCGTTTCTCCACTTCAATACCGACATCTCGGTATTCCATAACCACACAAGTATTTCAAAGGAGTTTTGAATAAACAACATTGTTTTCCATCCTAAAGTTTCATATAACTACTACATAGGGTGGCAAAATAATTTCCATACACTTTTTGAAAAGGTTTTGTAAACCATTGGTTTTAAGAGTAAATCATTTGATCAAAGTAGATGCATATATGTTTAGGTGCAAGCTCAGAGAGTAGCTTGCCTTGCTCGGCAAAGTGGCCTTGATCTTGATCTTCAGGTTCAACAAATTCCCCTCCTCGATAAATCCAGCAACGTTCTCGTCTAATCGATAAACAAACAAATACAAGCAATCACTAAACTATTCAAACAACATCACAACATCACAGTATCACAATCCTAAATGCTCTAAATAGCCACTGGAACATCAAACAATACAAATTGATTTCAAAACATTTGAAATAAACATTATTTGTTTAAGTCCAAATTATGGCAGAAACTTGTTAAACAAGTTTAATTCCACAACTTGAGTTCTGTTGGTCACAAAAATACAAACTAAATTTCTATAGAAAGCTACTGATGTGTAGAAGACAACCCAATTTGAATTGGATCAATTGGAGTTACCAAACTCCCTACACATTGGTTTGAATCCAGTAGCTTAATAATCAAGTTTTGGCAATCAAATAAGTTCTGTTGTTTCAAAAATTAAATCCTTTTAGGGGTAAGTAAGCATGGCTATATGTGAGCTAAAAAATTGGTCCTAACCCATTTGGGTCAACCAATAAACATATTTGTTTATTTTAGTCCAGAAGGGTTTATCTTAAAGTCAACAATTAATGTTGCTTAATTAATTCTACCAAAATTAGGGGAGCTAATACAAGGCATACTAAGCTAGAAAAATTGGTTTGGAATTATTTGGACTAACAGAGTATCAGAAACAAACAAGTTTAGATTTTAAACCTTCTGTGGCACTTTCAATAATACTTTTTAATTATTTAATTAAATGACATGAGTCCAATTGGGTTGGTTAAACAATTTATAAGCTTTCCAGAACAATTGAGTTTGATTTATTTGGATTCCTAAATCTCAAGTTATTGATTTTAAAGTTGATACCAGTACTGATAATTCCAGAGAAACTAATTAGAAAATCTAACTGTTCTGGATAATGCTGAGATTGCTGACATGGGGGTCCCACTGGTCAGCGGCACAGCGTACGCAGGGAAATTAATAAAACCCTGACGAGCGGGGCCCGCTCGTCAGTCTCTCTCTCTCTTTCTTTTCTAACCGAAACGGTAAGTTACCGTTGGATGGAGATCCAACGGTCCGCGACGAATCCATCGGCGACGACCATTTCTGGGCGGCGCCGTGGCTCCGGCGACGGCGAGGTTGGGCAAAACCTCACCTAGAGGGCTCGGGAAGGCTCGGGGACGGTGCAGGGCGACGGCGGAGGCTCGGGGAAGTTCGTGGTGCTACTGGAGCTTGCTGGGGCGGCGTGAATCGTCGACGGCGAGCCGCTGAACTTCCACGGCCACGGCAGCGGTCTCCGGCGATGTCCTGGCGGCGTCTCTGGGCACAAAACAGAGGGGAAAAAGGCTCGGGTGAGTGCGGGGAGTACGGGGATCAAGGTGGCGTGGTCAGTGGAGGAAGGGGAGCAGTAGCACGGCACGGCCGTGTCGGCGTCCACCTTCGGATGCGGCGGAGCGTCGAGGAAGCTCACGGGCAGCTGGAGCTTCGAGGGCGTGGCTCCGCCCTCCTGGCGGTGCACTGAGGAGTGGAGAGAGTGAGAGAGGTCGGGGTGGAGTGAAGGGAGTGCACGGTGCGGGTGGGGTATTTATCGGCCGAGGTCGGTCCATGGTGGGTCGGGTGCAGGAGAGCTCCAGAGGGGCGGAGAGGCCGGCGAACGGTGTCTGGGGGGTCCGGGATGGAGCTAGGGCTCGCGGCGTAGAGGATCGCGTGGCGAGGTGCCGCGGGCTGGGCCAATTTGGCCGGTCGCCGTCCAACTCCTCCGCGGCTAGCAACGGGGGACAGCGGCGTTAAGGCGAGGGGAGAGACTCTCCTCTGCCCGCAGAGAGTGCAGAGGCACGGAGGCGAGGGTGAACGCGGGCAAGGGGGCCCTGGGGGGCCTGGGAGCGGCGACTATGGCCATGGCGACGGCGACACGCACACACACAGTGAGCTAGGGGAAGGTAGACGACGACGGTTTTGCAAAAACCCCCTGGCTCCTGTGCTCTGCTTCTTCTCCTTCTTCTTTCTTTTAATTACCTTTTAGTCCTTCTGTTTAATTGCAGCAGCACTTCTTGATTTAATTTGAGGCACTAAATCAATTTATAAAAATTTGGCAAAATTTGTGGGGCCTTCCCATAATGTACAGAAGCTCCACAAAAATTGGCATAAAATAATAAAATGTTTTGAAACATTTTCTTTTATAGTGTTTTAAATAAGGCATTTTAATTTATTTTTACTTTGTTTACTTTTGAATTTTAAAAGCTAGTTTGAAAATATTATTTGAGAGAGATAAGTAGTAAGGATGAAATGGGAGGGTTTGCAATACCACTCCACTAAATTTTGTTGGAAACAAAATGAGATCCTCACTTGGAGAATTTTATGTGACACTTGTCACTTTATTTTCTTGCTTTTCTTTTTATTTTAATTCTCTTCTTTTCTTCTTGTTTTTAAATAGAGCAAACAACACACAAACAAGAGGAATTAGCAACACAAGCAAGAACATGAGATCAACACACATAATTTAACAAAAGTTTTTGTTGGTTCCCATTTTTGGAATTAATACTACTTGTTAATAATTTTGGGATGTTACACTAATCTTCTGTAAAATTGAAGATAATTATTAGTGACGTCGCATATACAATTAAAATATGTGAATTGCAAATTGTTTTAGGTTATTACTTATAAGTGTACTACGACCAATGTTTTTCTCCGTCAGCTGATGGACAATAAGAGAGCCCGAAAGGACAAGGATGTCGCCTAGAGGGGGGTGAATAGGCGATTAAAACTTTTCCGGTTTAGGCTTGATAAATGCGGAATAAAACTAGGTGTTTTAATTTAACAAGCATACAACCTAAATATACTAGGTTCACCTATGTGCACCAACAACTTATGCTAAGCAAGACAAGTAACAAGGTGATAGCAAGAAATAGACTTCAAGCACGAAGGCTATCACAATGTAAATTGCATAAGTAAAGAGCTCGGGTATAGAAATAACCGAGGCACGCGGAGACGATGATGTATTCCCGAGTTCCTCCTTTTGAGGGGAGTACGTCTCGTTGGAGGGGTGTGAGTTTCAAACTCAAGACGCCACAAATGGCCTCACCCTATTCTCCGGTGAACCTCGCACAAAAGCTCAGTTCACCTTCCACTATTGATTTCCTTTTGGGCGGAAATCGAGTCCCTTACAACAATCTTGAGGCACAACCCACAAAAGGATTGGGAGCTCCCAAGTGACCACAAAAGGTCTCAATCACTGTCTAGGGTCCAAAGACCCAAGAGTAACAAGCTCATGAACTTCACTTCCACGAATCCTCGTGGAGAGAGCAAACTGATGCAACCAAATGCAATGGCAAGAACACAAGAAGTGCTCAAGTCCTTCACTCCCAAATCCCACCAAAAGCAACTAATGCTTATGGGGGGAGAAGAGAGGAAGAACAAAGGAGGAGAAACACACAAGAACTCCAAGATCAAGATCTACTAGGTTCCCCTCACTTAGAGGAGGAATGGATTGGTGGAAATGTAGATCTAGATGTCCTCTCTCTTTTCCCTCAAAGATATGCAAGAATCATGGGAGGAATTGAGAGAGGGGCAAGCTTTCCAAGGTCAACAATGGAGGTGAGAGAGGGGAAATTTCGTGCTTCGAAGAGCTGGTCACTTTGGGGAAGAAGGGGGCCTTTATAGGTCCCATGAAAAAAGAGCCATTGCAGGAAAAATAACCCCGGAGACTCCGGTCTAGGGGGGTGGAGACTCTGGGGGGTGGAGACTCCGGCCCAGGGGGCGGAGACTCCGGCCCAAAAAGTCTCCGGGGCACTTCCGGCCCCCTATACCGCAAGCGCAGTCCATGGGGACGTAAGTGCCAAAGTCGGCAGGCCGGAGACTCCAGAGCGGTGTGAGCAAACCCCAAAAGGCACAGATCGAAATATTCAGATTTCTGACACAGACCGGAGACTCCGGTGTGTTTACACCGGAGACTCCGCCCTAGAAAACTGCAGAAACAGCCAACACGAAAACGGACATAAGTTTTGCATCCGGACTCCGTTTTCGATGTTCTTGGGCCCGTTGGAATCACCACAACGAGCACAACAAGATTATGCAGAGAAACATCATAGTCCAAAGATGGAGGAAAAGACCAAATATAGAAAGGTAAAACCTCTCTAGAAAAGAACGACCGGTAAAACCTCCAACATAAAAAACGCAACAAGATATTCATATGAAATCCATTTTTGATGAACTAGAGCTTGATATGGAGAAGAACACAAGCTCTAAATTCTCACATAGATAAAAGCCAAATAATAACCAAGGAATATGAAATGCCAAGTATGCAAAGGTTTGATCTCTCCACAAAGATGCGATCAAGTTTGTCATTCGAGAGCCCCCCTGGATAGTACGGTATCTATCCTATAACCCGGTCTCCGAACTAACAACATGAGACCGGTAAAATAGAAACCCTATCAAGATCATACCTTTGCCTTGCGCATTCCACTTGAGTTAGATGATGACGATCTTGACTCTCTCAAGTTGGAACACCTTTCTTGATCATGCTTGCTAGCACATGCTAGATGAAGACTCCTCCAAATACTCCCCCATACCCCATTATGGGAGAGTCTCGTTTAGCTCCGTCTTCATGTATCCATTGCAAGATTCAATCAAATGATATCTTCCGAGATGGATCATTTTGAACTTGCACTTCATCTTCTTCTCTTGACATATAGGATGGCTTGGAGATAAACATGAATGTTCCCTCAATCTTATTTTCCAAGCCATACTTTACCATGTAAGCTTCTAGAGTCCAACACATAAACTCCTTTCTTTTCCTATGGACAAGATCTATAAGGATATCTCAATATAAACATTAGTCCATAAGGACTGTCATTAATTACCAAAACCACGCATGGGGGCAACATGCACTTTCAATCTCCCCCATTTTGGTAATTGATGACAATCCCTTTTACGAGGGTTTATATAATGAATTTAAGCAACCATGCAACACAAAATGCATGGATGCAAGAGAACTAAGCCAAGTTCCCTAAACCCTCTAAATTTCTCCCCCATTGGCATCCATTGCCTAAATGGGTGAAAATTAAGAAGACCAATATAATAAGAGCTCCCCCATAATGTGTGCATTTCTCATGATATGAGTGAAATCAAATGCACATATCCAATGACGAATAGATGGAGGGAGATCAAACTATATCGGGGATCCAAAAATTGCAAAAGAATATCAAAGAGAAAGATGTTTCGACAAAAGAAGCAAGCAATCAAAAGGATCCGAAAAGTGTTCTAAACAAAATCAAGAGGGAACTCCCCAAGGTACGTGCACAAAGTAGGATTTACATTTCAATATGGTGTGCACAACATGGAATCCTCACTCTCTCCTACATAATTTAAACACAAACAAGAGCAAGAGCGCAAAGATGACAAAAAAAGCAATGCAACTTGCAACAAACAAATTATTGAGCAACAAGAGTAAGGAGAGACAAATAAAGACTTGCTCAACTAAAAGAGATGGGTGTGATATAAAAAGGCATTTTAGGAGACTATTACAAAGATGAGTGAGCATCAACATAGTCTTTCAAAATAGGAGGCACATAATGTATATCATGTCTTTCATGTACACACCCAAAGAACTTAACAAATAGGTCCACAATCTTATTAAGATGCAAAAGTATACCAAGTGAAAAACAAAGCTTGTGCCTTTTAGAGACCACCAAAGAATCAAAAGCAATAAAAGGTGGTCACTAAAGAATTGGAATACCAAATAAAGATGTAACTATTCTCATATGTATAAGTTTCAAAGTAGACACCAATCACGAAGATATAAGTCCACAAATAAACACGTACACACAAAATAGGTACAAAGGTAGAGATCATGATATATCCAAGAGGAAGTCATAAATACACCAATACGATCTTTACTTAAAAGCATAGCACAAAGCCCAATTTTATCTTAAAGGAGTATAGATGAACTTCCAACACACACTCATCATAGCATCAAAAGTATCCACACGGGATAAGGTGATAAAAGGGATGCTCCGAGAAAGATAACAAGTATCGCACAAAGGAAATTCATGCCAAGATACAACCTAGACAAGGTTGAAAGCTAAAAATGTATGCATGAGGTAGATACTTGTTACCAAGATAGCATTGTTGATGTAGAAGATAAGAGTTCACAATCATCCGAGCTTGGCTTCAATAAGCACATGGTGACAACACCTTCCTTATAAATGAGACAAGCTTCCAATGCATCTCAAGTGGACCTAAAACAAATTCAATTACACCATGGTACCCAAACTCATTGGGTCCAAAGTAGTTAGAGCAACTACAATACATAGGACAAACTCCACATAAATATGTGCATATTGATATGAAATTGAATTTCATGCACATCTTAGCCATTTAGGATTTGATGGAGTTTATCCTATATATTGGATCAACAAAAGTAAGCATGCCATAAGATATACATATAATAAATATGCATGCACAAGTCTTTCAAGACCCAAATGAGATGCAATTTGGACAAAACACCAAATAAACCAGGAAAGCACACACAAGTGTGACAAGAAAACGAATTGCCCAAATTATATCAAAGACCCAAATCAACACATGATTTAAGATACCCATTTGAAAACATACCAAAAGAAAATAGGATCAAGGAATAAATCGAACCCTCTACACTTTTCATGATGGCGCAAAGTACCAAGACGAAAAATGTTTGTCTTCCAAAGTGACACGTCATCGGGATAAAGAGGCAATTTGAAGACAACTAATGTTCAAAAGTTTATAGGATAGCTCCCCCAATATGTGTGCATTATTTATGATCTTGCATTTGAATACAAATGCACACAAATGGAATCATCACTCACCATATATATTTTACAAACACTAGTCATGTTCAAGAAAGAGCAATAAAATCCAATAGCAATTTAAAGAATGGTGTTCTACTCAATGTAGGATAGCTTCCCCAAGGATAGTGCATTATCTAGAAGTATGTCTTGAAAGAAAATGCACAAGGATGGGATCATTGCTTTTCCTAAGTCGAGAAAGCACAAAACAAATTTTGAGTAGAGCAACAAGATCCAAAAGATGAGAGACAAAAAAGCATTTGAGCAAATATGGAACTTGTTTGAGCAACATGCCACATAGAATAAGATTATTAACAATATCAATTCTAGGTGGCAAAACCTCACATGTTCACATTTTCTAGGCTTGTAGTATGCACAAAGCTTATTACTCCCCCATAATGTGATAATCCATTTGTTTTAAACCAAGAGGCAAATAAACCAACTAGAGATAATTAATGGACATTATAGAATTTGAATTTCTCATGGGCATGACATACCACATAGAGAGAAGATAAAATGATATATCATCACTAAGTGGTATTCCTCATGTACACACATTTTTAGGATTGTGAAGTGCACGAAGCATATCACTCTCCCAAAATGGGATAGTCCATTAATCTCTCAAAGAGAGCCAACAAGATAAGATATCAAATAAAAGCAATAAGGCTCAAAAACAAGTAAATGGTGTGCAAACCAACATACACATACTTGATTTCTCAAGATAAGTAAGTAGAGAGCACAACACATACTAGCAAGGTACAAAACCAAACACATGCAAGGGTGCAAGCAAATTTCAATGTATATATGATATAAGCACAAGTTACCTCAAGGAGGAACATTGGATAAGAGATAGAACAATATAACCCAAATGACTTGGCTTGAGAGAATATAATTGATGAAGGTCCCTTAGTTCTTCATGATGTAGCCAAGTCTCCAATGCCCTCCAACAACACCTATTGATCAAGTTTTAGCTTGTTGGTCCCCAAACAAGTTGGGTCCTAAGAGATTAGTCACAATAGGCTTGGCAACCCAAACGGTTCTTTTCTTGACACCACTTTGAGTACCAACATATTTGGCAAACACATTGCCATCCTTCCGAAGAGAATAAACATCATCAATTATAATGGGGTTGGATAAGGTACCATTAGTACATGAAGAAGCAAAGTGTCCCTTCTCACGGCATATGTAGCAACTTTTGCTTCCTCCTTTCTTCTTAGTTGGAATCTCGACTTGAGGAGGGGTAGTTTGATTCTTCTTGGGAAGAGACCATTCTTCAACTTGAGAAACTTGAGTTTGAACTTGAGGCTTCTTCCCTTGTTGCTTCTCACTAAGAGACTTCTTCTTCAAAGGGCAAGATCTAACATGGTGCCCTTCAACTTTGCACTTGAAGCAAACAATCTTGGCCGAATCTTTGACTTGTTCTTGGCCCTTTTTCTTCTTGTTAGACTTGGACTTGTTCTTGATATTGGAGTTGAATCCAAGTCCACTCTTGTCATTGGGGCGTCTTTGAACCCTCAACATATTGTTAAGTGTAGACTTCCCAACATGACGCTTTTCCAAGTCTTTCTTCAAAGAAGTGACTTGGGCCTTGAGCTCATTTAATTCCTCTACATGGTTAGTATCAACACAAACACTAGAGGAAGTAGAAGCTTCATTGATAGAGCAACAAGGCATAGAAAGTAATTCATCACAAGATTTAGCAATAGTATGTGATGTAGAATTACTAGGACTAGCACAAGGCAATATAGCATTTTTAGTAGAGGTTGTGCCTTTCTCCACATGAAGCTCACAAGATGTTACCTTTGTAGTGATAGCCTCATGAGCTAACTTTAGCCTAGCATGGGATGCTAGAAGATCCTCATTAGAGCTAGAGAGCTTTTCATGACTTTCTTCCAATTTCCCATACTTGCTAGTTAGCAACTCACATTGAGCCCTTAGCTCAACATTCTCCTTCAAAATAGATGCTTCACATGAAGTGGAGTTAGTAGCACAAGCATCATTAACATTAGAAATGGAAGAAGACAACTTGGTAAGCTCATCATTCAACCTAGCATTTTCCTCAATAATATTTGCATGATTACAAGAGGAATTAGAAGAGCTAGGCACAACAATTTTAGATAGTTGAGTTTGGAGTTGATCACGAGACTTGATAAGGAGAGAGTGTTCATTCTCCAAGGCCTTGTGAGCCTTGTTGAGCTTTTCTAGCTCCTCGGTTAGTCTTTCATGAGCAACACCAAATTCAACCTTTTCTTTCTTATAAAGCTTATATTTCGCAATAGCATGGTCACGTTCTTTAATGATTTTAGAAATGATGTTATTTTGTGACTCCTCAATATTATCGAGTTTCTCTTCAAGAGAAACTCGAAGCTCATGCTCTTCATCAAGAGTGACAGTGAGAGAAGCAATTTCATTAGCATATTCCCTTTGAAGTCTCCCCTTTTCTTCAATGACTTCACAACTCTTAATAGCATAAGACAAAATTCACATAAAGGGGAGATAGATTTACTACCTTTAGGGAGAGCACAAAATACCATCTCACCCTTCTCTTTTAAGGAGTCGGCATCATTAAATTGTAAACCATAATAATCCTCATCATCACAAGTAGTAGAGGGTTCCAAAGGAGTAGATCCCTTTGAATCCAGGCAAAAGTGAGTAATGGACGATGATGATGAAGAATTACTTGAAGCACCATTGAGGTCCATGTCTTGTTCCAACAAATGTTGTGATTCCTCTACATTGTTAGCCACACACAAAATAGAGGATCTGGAAGTATTATTTTCATGACAACAAGACATATGAAGAATATCATCATGAGATTTAGTTAAACAACTATTAAATGATATGCAAGGACTATCAACACAAGCATGTAAAATATTTGAGGTGCTAGAAGTGTTTAAGTCCAAAGATAGAACATTGCAATGAGATAGAGATGACGTATAGTCAATAGTGGATTCAATATCAACAATGCAATTTCTATCACCACTCACCATATCATTACCTTGTGACAAATCACATGTTGGTGAAGTGGAACAAGTTGTGAACTCATCACGCCCGGAGGTGGAGGGAGAACAATCATCCAATATAATGTTGGACACTTCAAATTTATCTTGAAGCTTGGTCCAAAGCTCATGGGCGTTCCGGAAAGGCATGATTGAAGCAAGAACTACATCGCTCAAAACATATATAAGGTCATTAGATACTTGAGTATCGAGATGAGAGTTTTCCTCATCCACTAAAGATAATTCTTGGGAATCCTTTGGAGGAGAAAAACCCACATCTACAATACTCATAATATAATTTGGACCCATGGCCCTAAAAAGATTAAGCATGCGTATTTTCCAAACATCATAATTAGTGCCATCGAATATAAAGTGGGATCGTGCACTAATTCTCTAAACGACATCTTTACTATCTAGGCGGTAAAGCCCAATAAAGAGAGCCCAGGCTCTGATACCAATTGAAAGGACAAGTATGTCGCCTAGGGGGGTGAATAGGCGATTAAAACTTTTCTGGCTTAGGCTTGATAAATGCGGAATAAAACTAGGTGTTTTAATTTAACAAGCATACAACCTAAATATACTAGGTTCACCTATGTGCACCAACAACTTATGCTAAGTAAGCAAGTAACAAGGTGATAGCAAGAAATAGACTTCAAGCACGAAGGCTATCACAATGTAAATTGCATAAGTAAAGAGCTCGGGTATAGAAATAACCAAGCCACGCGGAGACGATGATGTATTCCCGAGTTCCTCCTTTTGAGGGGAGTACATCTCGTTGGAGGGGTGTGAGTTTCAAACTCAAGATCCCACAAATGGCCTCACCCTATTCTCCGATGAACCTCGCACAAAAGCTCGGTTCACCTTCCACTATTGATTTCCTTTTGGGCGGAAATCGAGTCCCTTACAACAATCTTGAGGCACAACCCACAAAAGGATTGGGAGCTCCCAAGTGACCACAAAAGGTCTCAACCACCGTCTAGGGTCCAACGACCCAAGAGTGACAAGCTCACGAACTTCACTTCCACAAATCCTCGTGGAGAGAGCAAACCGATGCAACCAAATGCAATGGCAAGAACACAAGAAGTGCTCAAGTCCTTCACTCCCAAATCCCACCAAAAGCAACTAATGCTTATAGGGGGAGAAGAGAGGAAGAACAAAGGAGGAGAAACACACAAGAACTCCAAGATCAAGATCTACTAGGTTCCCCTCACTTAGAGGAGCAATAGATTGGTGGAAATGTAGATCTAGATCTCCTCTCTCTTTTCCCTCAAAGATATGCAAGACTGATGGGAGGAATTTAGAGAGGGGCAAGCTTTCCAAGGTCAACAATGGAGGTGAGAGAGGGAGAAATTCCGTGCTTGGAAGAGCTGCTCACTTTGGGGAAGAAGGGGGCCTTTTATAGGTCCCACGAAAAAAGAGCCGTTGCAGGAAAAATAACCCCAGAGACTCCGGTCTAGGGGGGTGGAGACTCCGGCCCGGGGTGCGGAGACTCGGCCCAAAAAGTCTCCGGGGCACTTCCGGACCCCTATACCGCAAGCGCAGTCCATGGGGACGTAAGTGCCAAAGCCGGCAGGCCGGAGACTCCAGAGCGGTGTGAGCAAACCCCAAAAGGCACAAATCGAAATATTCAGATTTCTGACATAGACCGGAGACTCCGGTGTGTTTACACCAGAGACTCCGCCCTAGAAAACAACAGAAACAGCCAACACGAAAACGAACATAAGTTTTGCATCCGGACTCCGTTTTCGATGTTCTTGGGCTCGTTGGAATCACCACAACGAGCACGACAAGATTATGCAGAGAAACGTCATAGTCCAATGATCGAGGAAAAGACCAAATATAGAAAGGTAAAACCTCTCTAGAAAAGAACGACCGGTAAAACCTCCAACATCAAAAACGCAACAAGATATTCATATGGCGAGTCTCGTTTACCTCCGTCTCCATGTATCCATTGCAAGCTTCAATCAAATGATATCTTCCGAGATGGATCATTTTGAACTTGCACTTCATCTTCTTCTCTTGACATATAGGATGGCTTGGAGATAAACATGAATGTTCCCTCAATCTTCTTTTCCAAGCCATACTTTACCATGTAAACTTCTAGAGTCCAACACATAAACTCCTTTCTTTTCCTATGGACAAGATCTACAAGGATATCTCAATGCAAACATTAGTCCATAAGGACTGTCATTAATTACCAAAACCACGCATGGGGGCAACATGCACTTTCAGAGCCGATACGATGATGGTGCTTTCTGCAAAAGCAACAATCGTGGCAGCTTGTGGATGAGAGAGTGACAATGAAGGAGGTTTCTCCAAAGCTCTAAGGATGTTGTCTCGTCCTGCAAATTCAGCAAGAAACAACCACGTTTCTAATAAATGCATTGTTACTTTTGGTTCTAATACTGGAAAAAGTAATGGCAGGAAACATCAAAACAGTAATGTAATGTATTGGTTGTTTAGTTTGTTTACCTTCTTTGGCAAGAGCATACAGAATCACATTGACTTGTTGCTCTGAATTGTACATTAAAAAAGTTAGTGTAATATCAACATACATGTCAGCAGATAATTAAATGTGTAGACGGAGCGGCTATATAACATAACTTGGCTTATGATTATTATCTTCTCTATTTGGTTGGCGTCGAAAACAGTAGAGCTGAAGAATTCATGGTCACCATCCAAATTCTCGCTACTGTGGATGCATAGTTAGTACGAAGAATGAGCTTCATCTTTTTTTCATTCTGCAAGGGCCATCAATATTGAGGCACACTGGGAAAGGAGCCTAAAGAAATAAGTACATATCCGGTGAGATCCACCAAATGTATTTCATAGATCCGGAACAATCACCTACCATTCTCGGCGAAGAGAGGCCGGGAATGCCCGCTCGAAGGAGACGGGGGAGGGGAAGGGGGGTCTGCACGCGAGAGGGCGCTGGTCCGGTGGAAGGGAAAGGGCGGCGTAGTGACAGGGGGAGAGTGAGGGCGCCGCTGTGGTGAAGAGGGAGTGGGCCGAAAACTTGAAATGTGAGTGAGAGTTCCAAATGGGAGCGAGAGTGCCAAATATGAGTGAGTGTAGGGGGGCACTGTGCCGGGACGAAAACTCCCCCGCCAAAACAAAACTCGCGTACTGATAACCCCCAAGAGCAAGGGATCACTGTAGCACCTCTCAATGTGGAAGTAAGGTACCGATCCGCAGGAGCAAGAAGGAAAAGTTATCTATCCCTACAACTAAAGTGTGACAAGTTTTAGTTGATTATGCACTAAACAAGTTTAGAGAACAAGATGGTTGGTTTGATGGATGTAAAAGTGTCCCAATCTTCTTCTTTGCAAGAGGACAAGACAAAGGTAGTAGCAAGTGAAAGCTCTCAAAGAGAGAAAGCCCAATCCTCTATGTAGCAAGAGGACAAGCTCAAGTGTGTGTTTCTTATAGGAACAATGGACATGGTTCATGGGTTCACTTAATCCTCTCTCTCTCTCATCTACGGTGATCATCATGTTATAGATAAAGTACACACAATTGTCATGTTTTAATGGTAGCTTTTTATGACGGCTATATGTCCTACAACACATAGCTGAAAGAAATACTCATTTGTGTTGCTAGGTCACCCCTCGTAAGGCTAGCGTGGTTTCTCTCACTCACACATCATACTCTTTCTTTTTACCCCCAGATAAAGGACGTTGTGCGGTACTGTGTCACTCAATACCTATGCCGTGTCACATCGGACATCCCGTACCCACATACATCATACTTCAAAGTATGACAAATCACAAAAGCTCCAACACAACGGTAAATGCATAACAAATCATCTCACACCACAATATTCACCACAAAGGTATTACATAGATGACCGTAATCATGTTTGGCAGCTCATACGGTACTAATTAGTGAAGCTCAAGAGAGAGGAGAGATACAAAAGTTACCACCACAAACCCTAGTCCAGGGGGTGGACTACTCCCCCTTCATCATGGTGATGATGGTGAAGAAGTTCTTGCTGCAGATGTTGGTGATGAACACGCCGGAGGGGGGTGGAGCCCTCCGGAGGTGATTCCGGCGGCATTTCCCCCCTCCGATCTTCTCCGGCGGCAGCCTTCTGACTCTCTTTTTCGGTGTTCTGTGTTTCTCCCGCCACCCCTTTCGCGAAATGCCAGGGAACTTTTTTTTATAGGCGTTTTTAGGTCAAGACGGAGTCGGTGGACGAAAGATCGATGGCAACGGAGTCACGAGGGCCAAAAGAGTGGGCCCCACGCGGCCATAGTACCTGGCCGCGTGGGCCACCCCCGTTTGGGCCTCGGGCCTCCGCTTGCTAGCTTCCTTCGCCCACAGGTCTTCTTCCTTCCAAATATTGACGCCCGTAAATTTCCAGGTGATTTCGTTGACGTTTGGGTCCCTGAAACATTAAAATAAGAAAACGGGGTTTTCTGCCTGTGCAGGGTTAATTCCATAAAAAATAGGAAATAAATGAATATTCCCAAAAATCATTATAAAACATTGATATAACCCTTATATGATGCAAATATGATTGGAATATAAGCAATTAAAGTGCAAAGTTCATGTATGCATTTTACATGCATCACATACCCTCTAGATATGTGAGTTTGGTCCGGATAAAAACAGATGTAGTAAAGATCCAAACAGAGGAGGTTAAGTTGAAAAACATTGATTTCATTGATTTTGCAGACGAGCTCTTACAGATTACACAAACTAACTGAAAGGCTACACTTCCAATTCACGGACTAGACTAAGTAATTAATTCAAAATGCATCAACTTAACTATCACTCAAGTGGCCGATTTTCCTATACATACGGATATTGACCGCATGGACGCAGTGCGGCATCAACATAGATGGAGGGTCGTCAGAGTCGGCGAGCGGCTGCATGACATAGTGCACCATTGGGATAGTGCCGAGGTCATAGACCCACGCTATGACGTTGATGAATCTATTCGTGGCCTCCAGCATCTCCACCATATCCCCGCCGATGATGTTTATGAGTCGTTTCATCGCCTCCGGCTCCATGGCATCCAAAGGGAGGCCCTCGAAGCTTAACCTGCATATCTAGGAGTGTCGCACCAGGGGATACTGCTGACCATAGAGTTGATCCCAACGCAATAGTTTGATCGTCACGCCGTGGGACTCGAACAATGCCGTGATTTGGATGACGCGGCCGCAGTCATCGGCGGAGTCAAACTTGATGAAGTAGTCGGCGGGCGGCGTGCACTCCTCGACGATGAAATCGCTCAACTAGATGCAGAATTGAGCGTTGATCCAATCCAGGATCTGCGTCACTGTGACTGAAGGCGGCAAGTGTGAAGGCCACCTTTTCTCTTGCAGTGTGGCGACGAGAACGTGGCCACTCTGATGTTGCTCCCTAGCCGCCATGCCAGGGGTGCGATGCAAGAGGAACGACCCGAGAACCGGTCGATACTCCGCCTGCACCTCCGGCCATAGCACACCCCCTCCGAGTGTTTGAACTCTGCTGCCATGTCCTCTCTGTGGAAACGATTTCATTGGATCACTGAGCAAGATGCGATGGAAATGGGAAGCGGATGGGGAAGAAATAGGCTAGCTCAACGGCTATGCTGAGGAGTTGTGCACCTGGAGCGTTCCGGCATGTTTCCGGGCGGACAGCGTGGTGCTCCCTCCGTTTTTTAATATAAGATGTTTTAGGTGTTGTACATCTTGTTTAGATACATACTAAAGTAAGTGAACATACACATTAAAGCATGTCAACATACAATTATATACATATGAATGTGGACAAATGTTAAAACATCTTATATTAGAAAAACGAAGGGAGTAACTATTTTTAGTTAAGAATTGCAACTCTGAATCTCGCGTGAGTTTCAGCTTAGAACTGACGGTTATTAATGAAAAAATATAGGAAATTAAGTTCAAAACAGAGATTTATCCATGCGCTTGACAAAAAGAGACAAAAACATACAAGATTATCCTAGGAGGCGCGGTTTTTCATTGATTTTGCAGAGGAGCTTACATATTACACAAAATAACTTAAATGACGCATTCAGTTAACCTGCTGGCGGCGCTCCCGCGTCGCCCCGCCCTACCCGAGCCGCTGTCAGGCCGGTCAATCGCCGCCCGACCTTCACTCTAACCCCACCCATCTTCTCCAGCTCCGGTGAGGCCTCGCACCACCACCCCAAAACCCGTCGTACACCACCGCACCAGCACCCGTCCCCCCAAGTTAAGTTGCTTCCTCACCTCCGCCGGCGACGCCGCGGCCAGCCGCGTCGTCCCCGGCTCCGGTGAGGTCCAGGCCTCGCCTCGCCGGGGACGTCAAGGCCAGCCGCACCGTCCCCGTCTCCGGTGAGTAGGCTTCTTCTCCAGCAAGGTCATCGTCGGTCGATTGGTTTACTTCCTCGAAGAGTTTCGACGGACTGAAACAGACCTGGCCCAGAAAGCGAGCGACCCGACAAGTGCGTAGGCGTTTTGCCGCAAACCTTTGTAACAGGCATAGAATAGGATTTGCCATTGTACGCATGCGTAACGGCAAAAGCACAAAGCAGTAAAATAGTACATGGGCCAAGCCCATTTAAATATTGCTTACATTGCGGGGGTACGGGTGCGATTAGGAAAAGAGTTCCCTTCGTGAAGGTAAAAAACGAGCATTCCGAGCGTGCCACGTGGCCATCCCCGTGAGCTGCGAACGCAAATTTCAACACGGCATCGTTCCGATCCCAACGCGACGCGCGCAGAGCGTGTACAACCCGATCGATCGAAGCCCCCTATCGTCAGCTCGCTCGCGTACATCCTGGGCGAAGCTCCTGCGTCTGCTCGGTGGCGTACATCCCCGCGTGTGGCTGGTTCCTATGGATGTACAGAGAGGAAAAAAAATACTTACAAACAATAACTATACGAAATAGTGAATATAGAACACACGGTGTACAAAACTATACTTAACTTAAGTACAAAATAAATAGAAAAACGATGTATCGGTTAATGTATCGATTAATATTACGGTTCGGCTTCTACTCGATAAATTTTAATAATATCTTGAAAGGGGTGCATTGGTCGTTGCGCGTATGTTTCGTTACGCGCATTGGTCGTTTCGTGTGACTCGGATTCGTCTCAGCGGATCTGCTTCATAGAGCTTTAGACGTCTACGGCGTACATCTGCACGGACACATGTTATAGAACTATACAGACACAGGAGATACAAGTTGTACAACTAACAGGTTGTATAAATAATGACAAGGGTATACATCTCGGGTACCCTACCGTGAGGGTACCTGGTGCACGTGGCGACTAAGCCCCAATAGCGAAGAGCCTATTCGAAGCACAAGACCAAGGCCCAAAAAGATGGAGTACCCTCCAAGATTAGTCATAGGCATAGTCGGTTTAGACTTTCCTTACGTGTAAAACTAGGTCGGTTATGAACTCCCGAGACCCAGCCTATCTAAAAGCTGGGAGGGGTGCCGATCTAGTACCAAGCGATACTCAAACCACCAAAGCTCTAGCGAGATCGACATCTCGCCGGAGCCTCCTTGTAACCGCATAATCTCACACGATCAATAACAGACAAGCAGGAAGTAGGGTCTTTACCTCCACCCGAGGGGACTGAACGTGGGTAAATCTTTTTCCTCTGCTTGTCAGCCGACGAAACTAGCAGTACTATCACGTTCTCTCCCCATAATCTCAACCCTAGGTCCTTAATCATGGGATTTGATGAGTGTACCCCTCGTCAACTAAAGAGACACATGTTGACTAAAAAGACACATGTTGTACAACTAAACAGACACATGTTGTATAATTAACAGGTTGTACAACTAGATAGACACATGTTGAATAACTAGACAGACACAGGTTGTACAGACACATGTTGTACAACTACACATGCACAAGTTGTACAACTACGCAAACACAGTTTGTACAAACATAGATTGTACAACTACACACAGATTGTACAACTATACATAACCAGGAATACAAAAAAAAGTTCGTCAAAACCTATCAACATGGATCTAGTTTTGAAGATCTCGACGCGAGGAGATCAAAAGTAAAAACGGTTCGTAATTTGGATAAACGGTTCTCAAGATATTTCGTTTTCAAAATTCGGATTTGAAAAATAAAAGGGAAAAAGAAAAACTGCATGCCCACGTGTATGTCCTCTTTTTCTCTCTCATACTCCACACTTTTAATCTAATTGTGACACTTGGTAGATATACAGATAACCAAAATTGAATCATGTGAAGAGAAGCCGACACTTATCACAATTAGAACGATGGTGAGATTCCCTTTAAAAAGGGAACCCTTTTTCTAGTGATTGCCCGGGTACGTGTAGGCTCGCCAACAAGCGCTAAATAAGAGCGCCCTACATGCATCGCCCGCTGCGGCGCATGCCGGTCGTGCCGCCTACAACGAGTGACGGTGGGCTGACCCATTAATTCAGTTTTTTCTTCTTTTCCTTTCACGTTTTCAGTTTACTTTTTTCCTTGAATCTTTTTTCTTCTATATTTTTATTTCCGCTAGTTTTCCTTTTAAATCTGAACAATTTCAATTGAACATTTTCAAATTAGGAATGTTTTCAAATGTGCACATTGTTATAGTTTGAACTTTTTAAAATGTGAACATTTTTTCGATTTAAAAAAGTGAAAATATGAACTATTTTTAATTCTTTGAGCATTTTTAAAATCTGAATAATTTTTAATTCTGAACCATTTTTTAAACACGAACAATTTATAAAACTGAACAATTTCCACTTATGAAACATTTCTGAAATTTGAAATGTTCAAAAATTGAACATTTTTCAAATATGAACATTATTTTCAATCAAGACACTTTTAAAATTCTAACAATCTTTTACATTGGAACAATTTTCAAAACTGAACATTTATCATAAAAGGTGAAAAAACTAAAAAAAAGGAAAACAAAAATAAATGGAAAAAGAAACAGAGAAATAAAAACAAAACAACTGCCAGAAAGGCCCATCAGGAAAGTCGCGCCTCTACTGAGCGATATATAGGATTGCCAACGGACACAGACAAAGGACGAAATCATTGATAACGGACAGGCCCAGCAATCGCACGAAACATATATAGACAAAAATTGGCTCACGTTTGACACGAGGCACTCACCAATCCCAAATTAATTGTAAATAATATATGGTATATTAGATTATTAAGGTCAAATCTGACAAGAATGTTGTTGTATTTGTACAGATGTAGTACCGTGATCCCTTGTACAACAGAACTCTTATTTTGCTTTTTTATTTTTACTAGTAAATTTGCACGTGCAACGCACGTCTCTACAAGGCACATGTTTAAAAAGAAAAAATGCCATATGATGTTAGCAATATTTTGAGGAAACAAACTATAGATCATATAATATATGTGAGCGCTCATTTGTACTCCTGTAACAAAGGAATGTACCCTATTTTCTGCATAATGAGAGCAATAATCCAATTGCTGAACTTAAGGTGGTCACATTACTGCCCTAGCCAATGGTTTCAGGCGGAGATTCAGAAAGCCGATGCGGCTTGGAAGTGATTCCAAATGAGAGTAATCTTACATAAGTATTATAGATCCAATCAGTAGGAGATCCAATCAGTAGGGTGCCGAGGGAAAAGAGTTATATGATGTCAACAAAGAAAACAATATAAATTGGCAATGAGATACAAACTCGCACGGACATAACAGCTTCCAGATTACAAGCATCTTCACAGCGCACTTTTATATCTCTATTAGAAAGAAGGGCATTCCTTTGGCCACATCAAAATTTCTAAATGACAAGATTAGATCTCACATTTATATCTCTGTATATATTGAGATAATGGAGCATGTCAGAACCCAGCCTATTGGGATGATCTATAAGAGTGCCACCAGTGTCCACTTGTAGTTTGGCTTCAGACAGGAGCATGTTACAGCTAGAGTACTGCTCCTCTTGACTCAAAATTCTCAATAAAGAATCAGCAATTAGTTGCCGCACATACCGTTCCAGAGCAGCAAGGGTGACTTTTGAATTCAGTGGCATCACATCCTCGTGTGGGTGCACTTTTCTTTCCTCAAAAACCGTGTTAACTTGTGTTAGAATAGACAACCATGGGGGCTTTGGCTGTATGAACAACGGCAAATTCTTTCCAGGCTGTGTAATAAGTTGATGCATCTTAGCTCCTTTCGACTGCAACATCAAATGAGGTACTTGTCCATCTGTAGAATAAAGCAAACGTTTCTCTTGCTCAGATGTCTGTACAAAATAGCAGTTCACACTACCACCTTGATAACCTGTAGAACTCAATTTGCAGAGAGGATCTTCAGGCAAATGTGGCAACAATTCAACTCTGACAAGGTACTTCTTGTCCGGAGAATACACACATGATTTGAGTCTTGCAGATAGACCAAGCCAAGACCGAACCGTGTGCAAATTAGAGGGTAGGCCTTCCAGATTGCACTTGATCAACGTCAATGGATATTCCTTTGTCAGATACAGGTCGGCACTGCCCTGCTTCACCCGGCGTCGAGCAGGACGGCGGAGGAGGCAGCGGCAGCACCGGCACCGCGGCGGCGTTCTGGTGTTGCTGCTTGTTGACGCCAACGCCATCCGACTCGCCGCATCAGGCCACCAAGCTCGACGTAGTGGAGCACCCTCGAATTAGGAGAGCCACCCTACTGCACGTCCAAGCTGGCTCCCCCCGTCACGATTGCAATTCCGGAGCGCAGCTGCAAGATTCAGCCATGAGTCTCGGTGTGGTACTGTTGTTGGACGCATCACGGGCACGGCCCGTCCCCGGCGACTTTGTGGTTAACTGTACCGGCGAGGTGGTCTGATTTATGGAGGCCGATGCGCGGCCGACGGCAGCTCCCCGTACTGCGCATTCCGTGGCGTCACGTGCACCGCGGCCGGCGCCGTCACCGAGCTCAACCTCTCGGCTCTCGGGCGCGCTCTACGCCTCCGCGCCGCTTCTCTGCGCGCTCCCTTCGGCGCTCTCCGCTCTCGACCTCAGCGGGAACGATTTTGCCGGCGCCGTCCCCGCCGCGCTCGCGGCATGCTCCGGCGTGGTTACCTCGTCCTGGCCCGCAACAACCTCACGGGAGCCGTGCCCCCGGAGTTCCTCACCTCGCGCCAGCTCCAGAAGGTCGACCTCGGCAGCAACGCGCTCGCCGAAGAGATCCCAGTCCCCGCCCTCCCGGCAGCCGGCAGCCTCTTTTCTCTCTAGCTCCACCCTCCGCGCCGCCATGGAGCTCCTCCCCGCCCAGCTTCTGCCCCACCTCGGTGCGGTTGTGATATTTCACTTGTGAGATTGTCAATTTTGTAGCAAAGGTGTATTTTGATTATACCGAATTAGTATAGCTATCCTTCCAATGGCACAGCAATCCGGTTTTGCTTGGTTTCGAAACATAATTCCTTTTTTATCGTTTTTGTTCTTTGTCTATAGGTAAGCTATATGTTATTCACAGCATAAATAGAAAAGCCGCCATTTTTGGAGGTCCTACGTATTTTCATTGGCTTTGGAATAGTAGAATAATTTCGAAATAGCGGCCAAAATCTTGGAAAAATCTAAGTTAATGATCAATAGGTTTGGATAAAGAATTTAGGAATAGGAAGGATATTATCATATTGACACAATACAAGGACAAGTATATGTGAAATCTATCCTTTTTACTTAAAAGTTTTCTTCCAATCCAATCTTTCCCTTTTTCGAATCTAATTTTTCCTTTTAAAGTTAAAGAATTTCATTAGTTAGCATAATATACAATAAATAGAAAATAGAATAGTAGATAATCCAGTATAAAAAAAGGAAAACATTCTTTGAAGAATAAAGATTCGTAATTAATCCTTGTCTTGTTTGTTGGATTAGGTCTAACTTTCTTGAACAAACTGCGAGCGTGGAACTTTATGAGATGAAATAGGGAAAGACAGAAGATAGAACTTAAACGGATAATTGAAGTGACTCATTTTCGAATCCACTTTGGAGTTCGAAGAAGATCTTTCTTTTTTTTAGGGTCCCTCAGGGGGTCGTGGAATGCTTTTTTTTCTTCTCTTATTCCATATGGAATACAACCAGTTAAAATAAGAAGGAATAGGGGAATATTTCACTGTTCACTCTAAAAAGATGGTCTCCTGTTGAAAAAGAAATAATACAAAATAGAAAGATTTTTTTAAAATTCAATTGTTTATTTATCTCTTATTCCAAAATTCACCTTAAAATCGAATTCCATTTTTTCAATGAGATTACATGATATAGTTCTTAATATTATTTTATTACTTTACTCAATTAAAAAATTCCATAACAATCTCTTATTTCGGAATTAGGGACTAGTGTATCATCTGATGAATCCACTTTCTTTTACACTTCCGTATCTCACTCTATCTTATTTTTTATTATTATCTAAAATAACTGATGAATTTTCCATAACTTAGGTAAGTGCTTTACCAAAATATGTAGTAAAAAAATATAAACGGAATTTTACCCTTTCATCACGGGGCGATCCCCAAACCCTAGCTCAAGGCTCCCTCCTCCGCCGCCGCCCCCTCGCCACCGCCGCCGGTGGCCGCCGGCCGGCCTGCGGCGGCGGCGGGCCTCTCCGTCCCTCCTGCTCCAACCCTCCCAGCTCCTTCCCCCTCAGCAGCCCATCTGGTTTTCCCCAAGTCGACGGTATTCTCCGAGGCGGTTAGCAGCAGGGTCGCGCCGCCAGCTCGGGAGCCTTCCTCCCCAGCAAGGGTGCTGGGCCGAGGTGCTCCGACGGGCGCTGCCCTCGCAGATCGGGCCATGGGGGCTCCCCATGCGCCGCCAGCAAGGGAGCCATCCTCCCCAGCAAGGGTGCTGGGTTGAGGTGCTCCGGCGGGTGCTGCCCTCGCAGCTCGGGCCATGGGGGCTCCCCACGCGCCGGCTCGGGTGCTGGTCCGTGGTTCGGGCGACTTCGGCCGATGCGCCGCCTCCGGTGCTTCCGTTCGTGCATTGAGTTGGGGTCGGGCCATTGTTGCTGTTGGGGGAATTTCTGGGTAGGCGGCCGTGGAGTTGTGCTCGGTGCGGTGGTCGGGGTGGCCGGCCTCGCGCGGGCTGCTCTTTTCCCTTTGGGGACAGGTGAGGTAGGTGCTTTCGGATGCCGGAGCGGCGGCTTTGGGTGGCAGGTGCTCGGGTGGCTCGCCGGCAAGCCTCGTGGTGACGGTGTTGGTCAGGTTCTCTAGCCGTGAGGGCGGCAAGAACGTCGACGTTTGGAGGTCCTGGAGAGTGCCGGCGTGGGTGCCGGTCCTCGCCCAGTGTCAGATCTGGAGACTCTATTGCAGTCTTGGTGAAGTCGATGGCCTCTGTCGATGGGTAGGTGGGGACCGGACCGAGCAAAAGCTTAAGCCATCTTTGACGCTGGTGTCGGTGACGCCCGTGGGCGCCACTTTCCCTCTTGGGGGCGACGCTGTGGTTCCGCCCGACCTCCCTCGTGTTTACTCCACGTGAAAACCCTGGTCTTTCGACCCGACGGTGGCGGCGCTCCTACGTCGTGACCTCCTTGGAGGCACCGTCTTGGAGCAGGGGCCTCCTTACTTCGGCATGGCTGCTTGAGTGCAAAGATGGTGCCTTTCCGCAGCCGACGATCTGAAGTGGTGTTGTCATGTTCCTGTGCTTTGGTGGAGGCACAACCGGCGGACTTGGTGGTCCGATCCTGCCCCTCTGTTGGCTGGTCGTTTTACGCAAGGGTTTGGTGCTCGCCGTTGTCGGTGTTGTCCGATCCTGTCCCTCTGGTGGCTGGCTGTTTTACGCAAGGGTTCGGTGCTCGCCGCTGTCTTTGTTGAGGTCTCCGCTCCGCGCTGTGATACTCGACATCCTCTTCTTCGTTCTCGAAGGCTTCCGGAGGCTATGGTCTTTCGTCTCCTGCTTTCCTTTTCGTTGTCAAGCTCTGTGCCAGTTGTGGTGGTTTCTTCGCTGGTGGTCCAATCCTGCCTCTTGGCTGGCCGTTTTACGTGAGGATTTGGTGCTCGGCGTAGTGTAGCCTCCCTTTTCTTTTAGCTTGACCTTGCTCTGCTTTGTAAGAGGTTCTCCTCAACACCATGTACTGTGGCCGACTGGCTTTATTAATTTAAAGCTGGGCTTTATAGCCTTTTTTCTATAAAAAAATGTACCGCGAAAGTTAAATCGGGAAAAAACAAAGATAATGTTTCGTATAGGACGTGTTGAGGTGCTCAACACCGAACGAACAATCTGAGCCTTTGATCAAATATCGAACGCGTAATATTTAATGTATCCGGTCAAGTTTGCTCTTTTAATAGTAGTATAGATATTACATTAGGTTATATATTTTTATATTACATTAAATTATATAAGTTTATTTACTTAGTAGCAGATATTTTTGTAACTATACTCCGAGGCTAATCCTTACAAATACTAAGCTCCCTAGGATTCTTGGCTTTTCCTTACTCCACAAGTTCTCCAATAGGATAGTGACACCACATCAAGATGGATCCATCTCACTTTATAGTAAATACTAAGCTCTCTAAAATTCTTACTCTACTTGCTCCACATGTTCTCCAATGAAGTAGCGACACCACACCATGTTGGACCCCACTTAGATCTTACTTTATATTTCATAGCTACACAAAATATTCTGCTGGATACATACACATGTTTTTTATACATTTGCCAAATTTCCCATAAAAATGGTATTCCGAGTTACACAAACAAAATTGTGGCAGTAAAAAAAGGAAAAATAGCTCATTTTCCCTCAAAATTACTCTTTTTTGTGTAGCCCAATATACTAAATATTTTTTTGCATAACTTCTGGAACACGTACAATAAGTACATTTAGTTGTATGATTTATTTGCCAAATATTAAAACCTAGACGATTGGGTTTTGTAAAAAAAAGGAGATGCGGTGAATTTGAAACTACTGGCACTTTACGAGAACCCTCTCCAATCCTTTCTCTGCCGCCAGCGCTCATCATAGCATCACGCAATAAATTAGATATGTACTCAAAATTATGGTGGTATTCATGCAATTTCTTTTAGTTTATATTTTATTTCATGTACCATTTTTTCATTGTGCTACTGTTTGTTTATATACATATATATGTTTCGTTAAAAAATATTTTATTATATATCGTCGATCGTATTAGACCGGACGCGGCAACGCGCGTCTTTTCCTTCTAGTGTTTAGTTTATTGATATACTAATAAGTTGAACCGTTAAACATCTAAACCATCCTCGATTGCCACTCTATAAAAATACTCATCGAAAGAAATGTGCCTTTTCTTTGTTCTGCTGAATGCATTACCTCAAGGAAAAGAATTCACTAAACATCGTATTGCAATTATGGTTGAAATCCTAGACTTGAACAAGTTGGGTAAAGGATAAACAGTCCAGTATGCCGACTATCATACGGATAAGGGCTCCACATTGTCTGCTCTGCTGTCCGTCAAAAGCTTCTCAATAAGATGAGATCTATCAACTTCCTTGATAACACATCTTGGTTTGTGATCAAGGTATCGGTTGTCTTATTCACACTTCCTCTTTTACCGTTTGTAAGGAGGAGCAAAAATAGGTAGCCGGTACCTTGATCACAAAAAACAATGACATATGTTATCAACGAAGTTAACAGATGGTTATTGAGTAGATTTTGCCTACCGTCAAGTAAAAGTGGTCAGCTAAGGAATTAGATAGCTATGTACATATTCAGCAAGGCAATGCAAAGACACATTCATTGATAATGAAGAATGTCAACTCTGATGATGGCTTTGATACTCGGTAGGTTTGACAAGCTCCAAATTCTCTTGATCTCAGCATACTAAACTTGCTTTTTTGTGTGCCCCCATTCAGTTATTGTTTCAGAAATCATCTCTAGTTTCCCTTCTAAACGAACAACTTCTTTTCCTGATCATCTGCCCATTGCTATTTTCATGCTACCTTTTACCTTCAAGTTCAAATTCTGGAGTAATTAGTAAGTGAATATTTATAGGCATGTTTTGTTCTTATGCAGATCAAAGATGAATAATGCCCAAATCCGATGGGCACGGACGGAGGCAGGAATAAAAAAAAATCCATGTTGAGGGAGGCCGATCAAAAGAGCAGACAAAAAATCTGTAAAATCTAAAATTACAGAGGATTTTGAGATTTTTAGGGGAGGTGGCAGGACACACCTGTTGGTCCCCTCGCCTCCGCCCCTGCCGATGTCTACAAATCAAAGAATTTTTAATGAGTAATGCCCAGCAAAACTCATGGCCGTGAGCATGGCTTCATCGTGAATATGTAGCAGAGCCTATTTCTGATCTTCAGATGGTATCAGATAATACAGATTATTGCAGATATCCAGCATCTGGGTGCCGCTCTTCGCTACAGCCGAAAAGAACACAAAACTTGCTCCAGTGATTGCCCTTCCTGTTCCAAAGAAGTTTATTATCATCTATTTTCTGACGACGAGGACAAAGACAAAGTGTGTACTGATTGCTCAAAAACTGCAGAATATTAGTACTCCTTTCGATTCAAAACAAGTGTCACTAGTGGAAACATAGCCTTTCGTCCAGAGCCAAAATTGGCTCTAGTCCCGGTTGGCTTACGAACCGGTACTAGAGTGTGGCTCTAGTACCGGTTCAAAAGCTACGAGGCCGCGCAGGTCTTGTACCGGGTCGTAGTGGACCTCTAGTACCGGGCCGTAATACGAGCCGGTACTAGAGGTCCGTGGCAGGGCAGCAGCAGCGCGGGGCCCGCGCGAGCACCTCTAGCACCAGCTCGTATAACGGCCCGGTACTAGAAGGTGGAGCTTTAGTACCGGGTCGTGCTATGGCCCGGTACTAAAGGTCCCAAACCGTTTGCCTTCCAACCGTTCGCCTCCCGCCCACGATTTTAACACACGGTAAAACGCGATTTGTTACAGTAACCGCGGCCATTTCTGTTCGTCTCTCTCTCCTCTCTTCTTCGATCCCCATCTGATCCCCTCCACCATGAATCCACCATCGATCACTCGCTACGGGCAGGTGCTTGCACATGGCAACACCTATCTCAATGTCGTGTACACGAACGACAGCGCTAAGGTGCCGGGTTTTCTTTCCGATTTCAAGTATTGGCTTGACGAAGCTCGGGAGCAAGACAAGTTCATGGGCCTTGATCTCGAGTACACGGCCGATCAAAGAGATGTTGCCGTCATCCAACTTTGTTTCAAGAAACATGTCATGGTCTTCCAGTGGGCAAGGTAATATAAAAACTTGTCTTAGTTTTAAATTGGGGCTTATTTTCTTTGTTGATTCATAGGGATAGGAAAATTGCATAGGATAGCAATTCCTCTTTGATTGTAGTGAAAGAATTATATATATTGTGCCGAAATATACTTGTGCCGAAAAAAGTTGCATATTGGCCATATCGTCGTGGGAGAAAACATGTCTTTTGATTCATAGGAAATGAAGGAAAATTATATATACTTGTGCCGAAATATACTTGTTATGATTCTTAATTATTATATTTGTTCTAAATTATAATTGTTATGATTCTTATTATACTTGTTGTTATGATTAATTCTTATTATACTTGATCTAAAATTATACTTGTTATGATTCTTAATATATACTTGTTATGATTAATTCTTATTATACTTGTTGATTCATAGGAAATGAAGGAAAATTATATATACTTGTCCCGAAATATACTTGTTATGATTCTTAATTATTATACTTGTTCTAAATTATAATTGTTATATATGATTCTTATTATACTTGTTGTTATGATTAATTCTTATTATACTTGATCTAAAATTATACTTGTTATTCACTAGTAGAAAAACTACCTTTCGTCCAGAGCCGAATCGGCCATTAATCCCGGTTCAGTGAAAAACCGGGACCAATGCCTGGCACTGGTCCCGGTTCGAGCTGCCAGGGCATTGGTCCCGGTTCGGTTGGGGACATTGGTCCCGGTTCGTGCCACGAACCGGGACCAATGCTCCAGTGCCGGACACGTGGCATGCCGCGGAGCTTTGGTCCCGGTTCGTGCCACGAACCGGGACCAATACCCCTCCCCTGGCTATAAATAACCCACCCCCTCTCTTCTCTCCTCTTTTTTTCTGGTTGGATTGGTGGGAAGTGGGTGCTAGTTTTTTTTTCCTTTGGCACGCACAAGATGTGTTCGATGAAATGCCCGAGCCACACTTAAGTTCACACAAGATGATATCCTCGACCGAGGTTAGCAAGTTTATCCTTTTCATCTGTAATTGATACAGAAATATTGCACGTGTCGATGTACGGTGGTCATTTCACTATTCAAGATGTTATTGTAAAGGTATTTGATAAACTTAATTATATGATGCAGATGGATGCACGGATGCGATGGATGTACGGCGAACGACGCAGTTCCGAGTTTATTGCAGGCCTGCATAAATTTCTCGAAGTGGCTGAGGCAAACAAAGTGGATAATTTTATGCCTTGTCCATGTGAGAAGTGTCGGAACGTCAGGGAGTACTCTAACCCGAAAAACATTCAAGACCACGTGCTTCGGAGAGGTTTCACGCCCAGCTATAATTGTTGGACCAAGCATGGAGAAAGAGGGGTTAGGATGGAAGACAATGAAGAAGAGGAGGATGATGACAACTATCCTATGTTCCCTGAGGAATGCGGTGATACTGTAATGGAAGACGTTGAAGAAGAAGGAGGTGAACATTGGGCATCAGATGAGTCCGCTGATGGTCTTGGTGGGGTCATTTCTGATGCAAAGCGAGAATGTGATACAGAAAAGGAGAAGCTAAAGTTGGAGGCCATGCTAGAGGATCCCAGAAAGTTGTTGTACCCAAATTGCGAAGATGACAGCACAAAGCTTGGTACCACACTGGAACTGCTGAAATGGAAGGCAGAGACTGGTTGTTCTGACAAGGGATTTGAGAAGTTACTGAAAATAATGAAGCCAAATCTTCCAAAGGATAACGAATTGCCCGAGACTACATACGAAGCAAAGAAGGCTATCTGCCCTCTAAGATTAGATGTGCAGAAGATATATGCATGCATTAATGACTGCATCCTGTACCGCGGTGAGGAGTACGAGAATATGGATAAATGCCCGGTATGCAATGCACTGCGGTACAAGATCAGACAAGATGACCCTGGTGATGTTGAGGGCGATGACGAGCCCCCCCGGAAGAGGGTTCCTGCTAAGGTGATGTGGTATGCTCCTATAATACCACGGTTGAAACGTCTGTTCAGAAACAAAGAGCATGCCAGATTGTTGCGATGGCACAAAGAAGAGCGTAAGAAAGACGGGAAGTTGAGACACCCCGCCGATGGGTCCCAGTGGAGAAAAATCGACAGAGAGTTCCCGACATTTTCAGATGACGCAAGGAATTTAAGATTTGGTCTAAGTACAGATGACTTTAATCCTTTTGGGGAGCAAAGCTCCAGTCATAGCACTTGGCCCGTGACTCTATGTATCTACAACCTTCCTCCTTGGTTGTGCATGAAGCGGAAGTTCATTATGATGCCAGTGCTCATCCAAGGCCCGAAGCAACCCGGCAACGACATTGATGTGTACCTAAGGCCATTAGTTGATGAACTTTTGCAGTTGTGGTCCGAACCAGGTGTACGTGTGTGGGATGAGCACAAACAACAGGATGATACTGATGATGCAGTGACGGTGGCTCCACTTCGTCGCTACGCAGTGTATGATATCACGGAGAGCACACCTTGTGAGCTGCATGTGAAAGTTTTTAACTTAACCATGAAGGTGGCGGTCGGCTATGCCGTACCAATTGGAGCTAATCCAACTTACCATTTCTCTCCGGTTCCAAATGGCTACGCTGTTGTCGGGGTGGATGAAGTGATGAAAGATTTTGAGGAGCTGAAGCTGGAACACCCTGCAGGTGAAGATGGGGAGGTGCTTGAACTTGCAGAAGCCAAGAAAGCAACCATTCTATGGATAAAGGAATTCCTCGTGCTTCCGAACTGGCAGCCAAGGCCATCGACTCCTCACCAGTCTCAGCACAACAGTCCTCTTCACCGCCTCAGCAGTCTCCAGCGCAACAGTCCTCTTCACCGCCTCACCAGTCTCTAGCGTAGCCGTCTCCGCCGCCGCGTCAGCCGTCTCCGCCCACCGCTGGTACTATGAGGGGTAAGCGATCACCGAAACGTAAAAGGTCGCCCCTCCCAAAAGTACCTCATAAGAATCTTCCCATTCAGAAGAAAGGTCGCACTCAGAAGATAGTCGACATCCCGTCGGTTCCTCCCAAGAGACCTTATGACAGGACTGAAGCGGAAAACGCCACGGTAGTGGCTGCCTACAATAAGACTTTTTTTGCACCAAAAAAGCCCGAGCCAAAGAAGGTATATGATGAAAATACCAAAAAGTGGGCTAAGTCCTTCCTTGCGCAGCCATCCCAAATATCGATGAATCTGCAATCTGACTATGGTCGTGAACTTAGTAAGCAGGCACGTGCCCGGTTTGAGCAGGACAAGAAAAGAAGTGCAAAAAGCGGGAAACAAATTGCCCAGCTCGGACAACAGAAAAATCAATCGGTCCCCCCGCTCATAGTGTGTTCCGATATCGACAAGGACTTCAGAGCCGATATGGATAAGGACCTGGAATTATTGGATCCCAGAGCCATAGTTGCTGCTAGAGAACATGGTATCACTGTATCGCAGGCCATGGAAAATGCTACCGCCATGGGTATGACTCTTGGTCAACTTTTAGGCTATGAAGATCAGCCAATGTTAGAGATAGCATGGAAATATGTCAAAGGGGAGTCTATGGTCAGTAATGAGGAGCTCACGCGTCTATCAACACATATGCGAAATCTGCACAACTGGTACATTGTGCACACATCAAAGAAGGACGCGAAAGAGTGGATTGCGGTGGACGTTAGAGTGGAGCATTTCTTCAAACGTTACAGTATACAGGTTCAAATGACTGAACTGTTTCAGTTATTCAATCAGCGCGCCCTCGACAAATCTATCCTCAGTTGCTATTGTCTGTAAGTGATTTATTTTCGTAATTAAGTCTCTAGCTCACCTCGTTCATTGCCTGTATTATATTATCCTGACTATATATATATCCTTTTGGACGCTATTATGTAGAATGAAGATGATTGAATGCAAAACATCTAGAGTTTATGAGGTTGGGTTCGTTGACCCATATATCGTTAATGAACATACGTTACGCAATCACCCCAGAGACGTGGAGCGTGACCTGACCACCTTTTTAATCAAGCAAAACTTCTGCACGGAAATACTATTTCCTTACAACTTCAAGTGAGTGTTTCTGTCTTGTACATATTTTTATTTGTCTTTCTCGATGTTAAGTTTAATTGATGAGCTATGCATGTCTGCTTTATGTAAACGTCCGCAGGTTCCACTGGATTCTGCTAAGCATTCAAGTTGACAAGTCCATAGTTGAAGTCCATGACTCATTAAGTTGGGATCAAGCGACGTGGACCGAAATGAAAGAAATGTTCAATAAGTAATTTCAATCATTATCGCATTATATCGGCCTCTTTCGTTCGTTTCCTGATATCAAGTAATTAATAACTCCTTTGTTCATTTTCTTTGCCAAAGCAGGTGTTGGACACTATTCAAACAGAATGTAGAAGGTCCATTCAAAGATGAGCTCACTTATATATCAGTGAAAAGTCCGCAGTAGCCACCGGGGAGTAATTTATGTGGATTCTACGTTTGCGAGTTCATTCGCGAGTTGACCACTGAGCGGAGAACAACTTATTTGAGCAAAATGCGGGAGGAGCTCGACCCAGAACGGCGCATATGAGCAATTCAAGAGGAATTGGCGGGATTTCTGCTTAGGGAGGTCATCGATGAAAGGGAGAACATTATGCTTCGGACGATGAACTACATATGTGATCTATCTCCATGTATTTAAATAGTTGTATTCTCGCAAGAGATCGAATATTCATGACGATGATGTGTAATAGTGGTTCCTTCATTGCTGTATGTAGTACCATCGAATTGAGTGCGAGATGGAGAGCCGGTGAGTGAGAGATGAGCCGGCGAGTAGTACCTGCACAGAAATATCGAAGCTTGGCCTCGATATGCCGGCGAGTGAGAGATGGAGAGCACGTCGGCGATGCGAAGAAGGGGAGACGACGGAGGCACCGGTGAGAGGGAGAGGGGGCACCGGCGAGAGGGAGAGGGGGCACCGGCAAGAGGGGGCACCAGCGAGAGGGGGCACCGGCGAGAGGGGGCACCGGCGAGAGGGAGACCCTAAACCCTAAATACAAAAAAAAACACTCATTGGTCCCGGTTCGTACACGAACCGGGACCAATGAGTCTCCCCCCACGCCCAGCCAGAACTGGCCACGTGGGCACCCATTGGTCCCGGTTCGTGGCCCAACCGGGACTAGCATTAGTCCCGATTGGCTAGTCCCGGTTGGGCAACCGGGACTGATGGCCCAGCCGAACCGGGACCACAGACCCTTTTTCTAGCAGTGATTATTCTTATTATACTTGTTGTTCTAAATTATACTTTGTTGCAGCAGTATTTAACATGTGTTCCATTTGTTGTTGCAGTAGTGACAAGCAATGTCCAATACTCATGGATTTTCTTCGCAGCGGCATACATTTTGCTAGCGTTGATATAACGAATGACAACATCAAGATGAGACGCACCTGGGTCTTGAGATACCATCTGCCTGCCACATTGATCTCCAGGACGTGTTCAGGCTTGACCATGTCAAGACTGGAATGGCTGATATGGCAGCCGCCGTGATCGACGAGGATGAGTACGCTGATATGAAGACAAGATTCCCCAAGAAGCAGCACAAATTATGGGAGAAGACCCAGTTGACGCTTCCAACATTGAGTATGCAGCAATAGATGCGTACGTTGCATACGAGGTGTACCGCAAGATTAAAATCGTCAACTATGGGCAGCGTCACCTCGTACCGCCACCAGTGCCCCATGGGTTTCCTGCTTGGGGGTATTCTGATCCGGAGGACAATCAGTACTAGTGTTTGCAATGGCAAACACTTTATCTCTAATATTATGTAGTGCTTGAGGGTCTCCTCGTCTGGAAGAGAGTAGTGTTTGCAGTTTCATATATATGGGTATCTTCAATTATGCAGTACTTTCTATAATGGTTCTCTGAACTATTATTACTATTAATTATGTCCATGTTTAAGTATGATATATGTGCAAGCATTGTGATGCCAAAAGTGTGGGTACGTAAAATACTTATCAGTGCAAAACAAAGTGGAAACAAAGTAAAACATGGAGAAAACTCAGAAGAGAACTGTAAAATCAGAAGTATCACGCATACATCTTTATTTAATCCAGTTACATAGCTCGGGTCCATTTTTATTTAACCATAATACATCACGAATAATATCACTAACTTTTGCCGGGTCCTAAGCCACGGGGTGCTGAGCGGCCGGCGCTGCGCGCCCAAAGAGCAAGAATCATCACAGGGGCAATACTCACGTGAGAAGGATCCCTATGAAGAACCATCCATGTACTATCATACACCGCTGGCGTATCCAACATAAACACATAGCGATTGACGTGCTCGTTCTCCTCCCTGATACGGCGACGTACCACCTCCTCGGGGGCCGGCTCGCTCTGCACCGAGTGTGGCCCACGTGACTTCCACCAAACAAGATCCGGGTCGACGAATTCACCCAGATTCCTCACCAAGCGATGCGTGCCAGAAGATACCACCTCCCAGTGCCAGCCTGGCGGAGCCTAGTCCCGGACATCGCCCCTCGCATCCAACAGGCCAGACATCGTCGCCGAGATCTGAAAAATGAGTGGGGAATTTGATCAAACACCTAAGCTGCATGCAACCTAGGTAGGGGAGGGAGAGGGCAGCACCTTGGGGAGGGGACGGAGGGCGGTGTGGAGCCTCCTTATATATAAGCAAAAGTTAAAAGAAAAAAAATGATCAAAACACATGGTTTCCTCGTCATACAGCCCAACGGTGCCTCGTGAGTGACTGCATATGCACTGTTGGGCTGTATGACGGGGAAACCGTGTGTTTTGGTCACTCTGAAGTTTCCTACCTTCTCCAGTGGCCACTCTGACTGGCAAATCAGCAAATCATCGCGTGGTCGTGAGACGGCAAATCGGCCTTCGATCCAAACAGCGGCAAGATGTCTCTGATGATCTGCAACCATCCGAACAAGTGTTGGGGATGTTGCTAATCATCAGAGATCCTTGCCGCTGCTTGGATCCGACCGAGGGGAGGGTTCACCTTCAGCCTCCGCTCTAGGAACTCCTGCCTCTCAGAAATCTTGCTCTCTGCTACCCATGTACTGACAATGATGGATGCTATATATAGGGTCCGTGTGCTTCTTTAGTCCCGGTTGGGAACACCAACCGGGTCAAGTGGCTCACGAAGTGGTCGTGATAGTGCTGATCCAACAGCTCACAAGCCCTCAAAAGAAACACACCCCTGATCCAACGGCTCACAAGCGTTTGAAAGAAACACACGATCCGTGTGATTCTTTAGTCCCGGTTGGTGTTACCAACCGGGACTAAAGGCGGGTCAGTCACGTAAACTGATATTTGGTACTAAAAATCCAACGGCTTACAAGCCCTTTAAAGAAACACACCCCTGATCCAACGGTTCACAAGCGTTTGAAAGAAACACACGATCCGTGTGCTTCTTTAGTCCCGGTTGGTAACACCACGACGAGGAGGATGACGACGACGACTACTTCGACTAGAGCGACCATGGGGAAGAGCGCGGCGGGCCGCAGATGCAGGAGTCCATTAAAGCCTCCTTCCAGTCCGTCCACGACGACCGTGTACAGCGAGCCAGAACTGCCTGCCAGCTCAAGACGAAGGAGGCTTCCGAACTGGATTGGGCGCTGAAAGACTCATCCTCCATGGATCTTGCCCTCCGCCGCAAACGTGGGCGCGAGAACCGGGCGGCCGCGAACGGGGCTGGCTCCTCCCGCCGTTCCCCCTAATCCTACGGCCTCCGAGCCAGCAAGTCCGTTTATGTAGTAATGTAACTGTTAGTGATGTGTAATAATGTATCCTTTTATGTAACTGTGTGGGATGTTGTTAAGGATGTTTTTAAAATAAAGATATGATTATTACAAATTCAAACAATATTAGTTAATGATTTTTTTAATTGGTGCTAACAACCGGGACCAAAGGCCGTTCCGCAGCAAACGTGCGGGCGAGAACGGGGCTGGCTCCTCCCGCCGTTCCACCTAATCCTACGGCCTCCGAGCCAGCAAAAATGGTTAATGCATTTTAAATTTAAACAATATTAGTTAATGCATTTTAAATTTAAACAATATTAGTTAATGCATTTTAAATTGACTTTCAAAATGGTTAAATTTGTTAATGCATTCTAAATTGATAATGGCACGCGAGAAGATGTGAAAAAATATGACTTTCAAATTTAAACAATTTTAAATTGAAAATGGGAAAATGGTTAATAGTTTGAATAGTTAGAACAATTATTTTCGAAAACAGAAAATTGCTTTGGATTAGTTATTTAAATTCAAACACTTTTCATGTTGAAATTTTTTTTGATTCGAAAGTATGCAGAAGCTATTCAAATTAAGTTTTCAAAATTTGAAATTTTGGGCACTTGAACGCAAAAAATTGACCTCTAGTACCGGGTGAGGTAATTTTGCGCGCGCTGGGGGGGTGCTCGTGCGAAAACACCTCTAGTACCGGGTGGTGGCACAACCCGGTACTAGAGGGTACCCTCTCGTACCGGGCCGTGGCTCCGCCCGGGACCAGAGGTCCCTGGGTATATATACCCAGGCCTCCACCCCGGGTCGAGCCACGACCCGGGAACTCAATCCTCAGCGCCCCAGCGCCGCTGCCTCCTCCGCGCCGTAGGCCGTCAGGCTTCCAAAATTTTCCATGCGCCGCCGCCGCTCGCCTCCACGCGCCGCCGTCCATCTCCTCCACGCGCCGCCGCCGCTCGCCTCCACTCCTCCACGCCCACGCCTTCCTCTCCTCCTCCGCGCCGCCGCCGCCCGAGCCTCGCCCTCTCGAGCTCCTCCGCCGCCCGCCTAGCCCTCCAGCTCCTCCGCGCCAGCGCCGCCCGCACCGCCTCGCCCTCCAGCTCCTCCGCCGCCGCGCCGCCGTAAGGTACATTTTTTCTTTTTTTCTTTTTTTGCTAAGTTAATTTTTTAGTTAGTGTTAGTGTAATTTGCTAAGTTAGTGTAGGTTAGTGTAAATTTTGCTAAGTTAGTGTAGATTTTGCTAAGTTAGTGTAAATTTTGCTAAGTTAGTGTAAATTTTGCTAAATTTTAGCTATTTTTTTTCTTATTCTTTTTTTTTCTAAGTTAAATTTGCTAGTTTAAATTTGCTAAATTAGCTACGTTAAATTTGCTAGTTAAATTTGCTAAGTTAAATTAGATAAGTTAATTTAGATAAGTTAGTTAAATTTGCTAAGTTAAGTTAGATAATTAAGTTAGATAAGTTAGTTAAGTTTGCTAGTTAAGTTAGATAAGTTAGTTAAATTTGCTAAGTGTAAATTTTGCTAAGTGTAGATTTAAATTTGCTAAGTGTAGATTTAATTTTGCTAAGTGTAAATTTTGCTAAGTGTAGATTTAAATTTTGCTAAGTGTAGATTTAAATTTGCTAAGTGTAATTATTTTGCTTAGGTAGATTTATTTTTGCTAACTGTAATTATTTTGCTAAGTGTAAACATTTTGCTTAGGTCTTATAAAAATTGTGTTTTTAGTTTGTTGTTCTCGGCGACGATGTCCTTGTTGGACCAGAGGGGCGGTGTCCGAGACTGGGCTCCTCCGGGTTGGCACTGGGAGGTGCTAACTTCCGGGACGCGTAGCTTGGTGAGGAATCCGGGTGTCGTCGTCGACCCGGATCTTCTTTGGTGGAGGTCGCGTGGGCCAGGCTCGGTGCAGAGGGAGCCGGTCCCCGAGGAGGTGGTACGTAGCCGTATCAGGAAGGAGGACGAGCGCGTCTGTCACTACATGTATTTGTTGGATACTCCAGCGGTGTATGACAGTAGATGGCAGGTACTTCATAGGGTTCCTTATGACCCTGTGATGGTTCCTGTTCTTTGGATCTGTAGCGCCGGCCGCTTAGCAACCCGCGGCTTAGGACTCGGTCATAGTTAGTTTTAGAGGTTAATGCATGTGAGAGAAAGATGTATTATTGATATTATTCGTGATGTATTAGGGTTAAATAAAAATGGACCCGAGCTATGTAACTGGATTAAAGTTCACTACTTTGAATTATTCTGCTTTAGAGGTTAATGCATGTGAGAGGAAGATGTATTATTGTAAAGTTCACTACTTTGAATTATTCTGCTAATGCTATCATTGTTTTATTTTTATTTTGTATTAGTTAAGCAATGGATGGAGATGTTTCTCCGGCAATGGATGAGGATGTTCCTCCCTTCACAAGCAGAGAAGGGGAAGAAGTGATTTTCGGCTTTATGCGGCAAAACCCGGATGGTGCTGAAGACAGTGGAGCAGAAGATGGCTCACAGTTTTTGAACGAGTCCGGTCCGGGAATGGAGGAGCCGGAACGAAGCGTCGACGCGCGAACGAGCACAGAGTGCAATGACGACTTGCAACTTGGTGAAGTACCCCCGCAGTCCGGCGAGGTATATTAAGCCTCTGTTGATCAGATGCAAAAAATTTGATGCAATATATATATTAACAAATGTTTCTTCTTTTTAGACCTCTGCATCGACCCAAACTAGTAAACGAGGCCATGCCAAAGGGTTGGGATCACATGCGCATTTCAGAATTGATGTCGTCTCTGCAGATGGCAGACCGATGGAGCCCCCGGCGAACGCATCTAAGTTTGTGCATCAATGCGGAGTTGTTGTTAGGGACAATGTTCCGATCAGCATTCAGGAATGGAATGAGCTCAAAAACATGGAGGGAGACGATTATTTTGTCAGCAACAGAACTAAAGATGTGCTTTGGGAGAAGCTCAGAGCACATTTCACCCTGCCGGTGTTGGATTCTCCCGAAAGGACATAAGCCATGACGAAAGCAGTCAAGCATTGGGCTCTGAAGAAGATGGCTCAACAATTCAATAACTGGAAGAACAGATTATACCGTGAGTGGAACTCGAAAAAGAAAGCTCCAGATTTCACTGGAACACTAGAGAGGCAGCGGGCTCACTGGAAAGCATTTATGCAATACAAGGATTCAGAACTAGCGCAGCAAAGATCGGCACAGAATAAGTTGAATGCAGCAAAAAAGAAATATCACCATCATTTGGGTGGAGGTGGCTACGTAAGTGCCGAGCCTAAGTGGGATCTGATTGAGGCTGCTATGCGCGAAAAAGGGATCATTCTAGTTACAGATAACTGGCCCCGTAGGGTCAGAAATTGGATGCTTGCTCATGGGGCAGAGTATGACGCATCAGGTGATCTAATAGTTGACGAAACGAAAGAAACTCCTATACCCCAGCAAACAATTCTTGATGCAATCGTCGATGCTCGTGAGGGAAGGTTTTTTCTCGACAGAGAAAGAGACGAGCTGTCAAAGGCCCTCGGTACTAATGAAAAAGGAGGCAGTGTTCGAGGCAAGGGAGGTGTGACCTGGAAAGAAGGGTTTCCCGAGGACCGTGATTCCTATAGAAGCCGAGCAAGAGCAAAGAGGAGGAAGGATGAGGAGAACAATGACCGGTTGAGCAAAGTAGAAAATATCATTAGCCAACAACAACGGGAACTAGATGAATTGCGGCGCGCGCAATCTTCTCGAGGGGCAACTCATCAGTTGCAGCTGCAAGATAGTCAAGCAGGTGATCCATCTCAACGGAAAAGCAGCGTGGCTTCCACGACGATCGGTGCTGCTGAGGCATCGAACTAAACCTACCCCGTGGATTTAATCACTGAGAAGACATGTTGTGAGCTACATGAGGCAGTGAGAAACATAACCATGAAGGCGGCAGACGGCTATGCTTTAACTTGTGAATCTACAGCACAATATCGTGGCAATGAGATTCCAGATGGCTATGCTCGTGTCGGCGTGGATCAAGTTGAACCCAGATTTGAATCACTCGACCTTTGTTTCCCTGGAGATGATGATGAGAGGAAACTGGGAGATGTGCAGGGTGGACTCATTCTATGGCCCAAGAAATTGATCAAGTTTCCAGGCTGGACACCAAGGCCACCATCGTCTCCTCCGAGACGAGATGACGACAATGACGACCACAACAACATGAGTCCATCTCGATCTCCGTCGCGTCAGCCGACTCCGCCACCGTGTCAGTCGACTCCTCAGCCGTCTCCACCGCCTCCGCCCACTAAGTCTAAGGGTCAAAAGGGGCAGAAGACCGCCTCGGGTTCCCGACCCAAAACCCGACTTGAGCCCCTCCCAAAAGAAATCCCCCGCCAAAGGAAGTGTATACGGAAAAGCAAATAAGCTGGGCTATGGGTTTTCTTAACCAACCATCGCAAATTTCGATAAATAGGCCAGATGACTATACACGTGCTATGAGGAGAACTCCCTCTGGCGGGAAAAGAAGAAGAGAGGTTGCCCAGCTCGGAAACCAGTCAAAACAGTCCATCTCCCCACTCAAGGTGCCCACTGATACGGAGGATCCAGCTTACCGTGCGCAATTTGCTGCAGAAATTGGTGTTTCAGTTTCACAACTGGATGCAGATCATCTCCCTGGCTTTGGTCAACCTGATAGATGGACCTGGGAATACGGAAAGCCTCTACTGCCACCTGATCAGGTCGAGAATCTACCAACACAGATGCTAAGACTGCATAAATGGTACATGCAAGTCACAAAGCTAGATCGAAAAGTGCTCCTTGTGCAAGTTACAGATGAACATTTCAACGGTAGAGACGAGTTAACTATTTATCTTGAAAAACTCTATCAGTTATACCAGCTTGACGCCCTCGACTTGAGTGTCGTCAGTACCTATTGTCTGTAAGTGATTCAATTCATTTATTTTCTAAAATAAAGTCTATAGCTTAGCTCGGTCATTGCCTGTTCTAATTATGCTCACTACGCTATTATGCAGAATGAAGAGCGATGAATGTGACAGAAAAAGCATCTTTGAGATTGGGTTCATTGACCCAACCCGAGTTAATGAAAAAATGCTACGGGGCCGCTACCACAAGGAAACGGTGGACAACTTGCGTAGGTCCATAGAGAGGCAAAATTATAAAAGGACGATATTGTTTCCTTACCACTTCAGGTAAGAGTGTTACTGTCTTGTACACATTGGTTTTTTCTTACTCGATGTTAAGTGTAACTGATTAGTTACTGACATACATAAACATGCGCAGCGACCATTACATTCTGATAATCATTGAAGTTGATAGAGCAGAAGTTGAAATCAGCGACTCATTGCGGTGGCCCGAAGAGAAGTACAAATATATTCAAGATGTGCTCCAAGGATATTTTCAATCATTATCGTATTATATCGGTCTCTTTTGTTCAATTCCTGAGATATCAAGAAACTAATTAATAACTCATTTATTCATTTGTTTGTCGGGCAGGGTTTGGAAAGATTTTCGAAAGAGTACATCTGGTGTTTTTAAAGAGGAGCTTAGTTTTGTTTACCCCAAAGTAAGTAGTATGAGCTAGGTTCGCGCATCTCTTTAATTCAAATTTCAATACCATCGTCATACCATGCTTGATTAGTATTTGATTGAAATCTATTCTCGTAAAGTACTTGGAAAGGCAGCCAATGGGGACCAATTTGTGTGGATATTACGTCTGCGAGTGGATTTGCCAGCTGGTCTCTGAGCGGAACCCATCGACATTTATCGAAGTAAGTGAACAAATATATTCACAATTTTAGATTATAACCATCAATTGTGTTGAGTGTCATTCATAATTTCTGTTATGATGATTGATATTCATATTGATCTCCCTTCTTTTATAGATGGATGGAATGCGGAGGGAGCTGCAACTAAAGGACCGCTTTCGACCAATTTGCGAGGAAATTGCGGGATTTTTGATGAACTATGTCATAGACAGAAAGGGAAAATACAATGCCACCAGATAGACGGGCTCTAGTCCCGGCGATGATCTCCATGTAATCGAATAGATGACGGGCTCTAGTCCCTTTTATATATGATCTCTATGTAATTAATCGAATAGACGGTCTCTAGTCCCGGTTGTGATCTTCATTAATCTATTAAAAATAATCGAATTCTCATAAAGCTTTCTTTTATGAATATTTTGATATGCTATATGCATTTTTCTGATTTATAATTAATTAACCACATATTTTGCAAGATTAATCGTAGTATACAACAGGGAAATGAAAAAAACACAAAGCCGCCACGTGGGGACTCTCTAGTCCCGGGTTGTATTACAACCCGGTACTAGAGGTTCCCTGCCACTGGCTCTGCTGCGGCCCCGCGTATCGCCCTCTAGTACCGGGTCGTAGGACACCCGGAACTAGGGGGGGGGGGGGTGGGGGGGGGGGGCTCTAGTCCCGGAGGCGGGGTCCCGGGTGGTGAGCCGGTACGAGAGGCCTTTACCACCCGGGACTAATGCCCATGTTTCCACTGGTGTGTCGTGGTTTTGAACTTATGTGAAGCAAAGTTTTCAAGAAATTGCTCGAGCCTATTCAAAACCGCGACACTTATTTTGGATCGGAGTGAGTAAAAGTTGTCTTAGCATGTTGCCCACCATGTAAGGAAGTAGCAATGTACGTTAGTGCCGCTAGCTGATGTACCAGTTGTGTAGCAATTCTACAAATTATGTAATCCAGAAGGACCATGTATCAGTTTGACCAGCTAAGTCATTTTCCCGACACTACTTCTTAGAATTACCATATACATGCATGCATTGCAATTATCTCTACCAATCTACCATCACACGGACGCGGCCGGCGTGCCTCATCTTCCTAGTTTAAACTTTAAACTAGTGACAGAACGCAAAGGTTTTGAATCTGGTATTGCGGAAATGCAGCGTTAATACACGACGGGATGCAAGAGTGAGGCATACGTACTCTCGCACAAACAGATTTTTTTTTATTGGAAAGGAGATTCTAGGCTGTTTGATTAGTCACATACATGCATGCATGCCCCCAGAATCAGCCTATGTTTCTAGATTTATTCTTTTCTAAGGAGTTGGTAGGCTACATTTCAACACACACATGTTGTTGACGACAACACACGGTTCTTTATCGGAAAAAGGTAGGTTCATCTCTAGTCGGGTGCTCCAATAACATCACAAGAATTGTCAAATCAAGGTTGGCACCCGTGCGCATTCGCAATCGAAACATGCAAGTTGAGTTCTTCACTATTCTTTGTCCAACTCCACTGTTCCCGCTGCCTTTGCATCACTCTGCGTGTCGTTCACGGCAACCGTGGTTCCGAGAACCCTCTGGCCTCTCACATGACCCATAAGATCTGTGTGGTATAAATAACACTGAGGAAGCCTCCTCTAATAGTCGACGGGTCAAAGTGAGGATTACCCAGACAAATAAGGCATTCTATATAACCGTGGTTGTGACTTCTAAAACTCTTTCAGCTACTTCCGCGCGCGCTCGCTTCTCTCTCTGAACGCAGCCATGGAGAATTATTTTGCAACGCAGCCCTCTCCTTCTAGCTCCAGCTCCTACCTCTTCATGAGCCATGGCTTGCTCTCCGTGTCCAAGCACGAGGAGCTCTCCAACTCAAAGGATGGTGGCGGTGATGATGCAAGATGTAGGCCACGTGATGGCGGTGTTGATGCAAAAACTAGTCAACATGTTGGCGGTGAGTCCTCTGCGGGGCGTGATGGAGGCGGCGCCGGCGAGGTGGATGTTTTTGCCATGAAGAAAAAAGGCGAGAAGAGGGAGCGGCGGCCTCGGTATGCGTTTCAGACGCGCAGCCAGGTCGACATCCTCGATGATGGCTATCGGTGGAGGAAGTACGGGCAGAAGGCCGTCAAAGACAACAACTTCCCCAGGTTTGTTCAAGGTGATTTTATGAATTTAATTTCAGGATTGGATGATACTTGGGTATAGTCTGTATCCTCGTTTTAGCATTTTCGTTTCATTGGTGTGGCGTATAATTTCATGTTTTTCAGTCGTGCTCAAAGAAAGTAGGTGAGATGGAGTCCCAGTGAATCTTCCAAGCTCTCGTAGTGGTTGCTTACATGGGATAACGACATGTCTCATACTTATCATCTAGTCTAGATGAAAAAGATCGATTTGGTCCACATGATTTTGATGGGCATCACAAGTAAACAGGGGGTCGATGGCTATCGTATTGACTAGGAATAATCTGCACCACCGTTGTGTGGATTATCGAATACAGTAGGTCGGTTTCATTATTATCCTAGTAAAGTCACCTCCAAAATATCAAGCCAAACCCAAAAGACACAAGGATTTTAATGTTGAAATCCTCTCCAACGATAAGAGGAAAAACCAGCTTGGCGCCAACCGGCAACAATATCGGGAGAGTTTACATAACGTCGGAGATTTATAATGATGAGCTTTTCACACGTGGCGACTTGCAATAATTATATATAGCAGCAGTGACCTACGGCCTAAGCCACCCAGGGGCGGGTCTTCGGTCCATTCTGACATAAATTATCGTTTATCTCACTTTGGATCGCAACTAAATAAACTCCACCTTCAGACAAATTTCATTTTGTAGAATGAAAATAACCTTCTTGCCGAATACAAAGAAAACACTTTCGGTTCCAAATAGCCACTAGAGCTAAAAAGTTATACCTACTAGAGCAAAGCTGAAACTTACTATTAGGCACTCACTTTGTCTCATATCATCAGGATTATCCTGAGTACTAATATTGCATACCTTCAGTTTACCTTGAACAGCAATATCTCGAACATAATATTTAACATTAATTTGATTTGTTCTGCCACGAAACATTTGATCTTTGAAAATTGTATAGCCCTTTGACAGACACAAAATAGATAATTAGTGTACAAATTATCTCCAGAGAGCCTATCATACAAAAATTTCAACAAAAAAGCTATACCTACTAGAGCAAAGCTGAAACTTACTATTGGGCAACTATTCACTACAACGTTGTCTTCCAGCTCACAGCACAACCACTACGACCCAAGCCTCCCAGCGATGGGACTTTGTTTCGCTCCGATAGAATTTAACCTTCATATGAATGTTTATATGAATTGAGATCACAACTCTACAGTTCTATGAATGTTGTACAATCCCAGGAGAATAAGACTTTCGCACTAGAGGTTGAAACATAAGTACTCCCTCCGTATCAAAATATAAGATGTTTTATCATTTTGGACTCACTTGTATCTAGTCATGTTTATGTGCAAGGTTCACATGAATCTTGTACATGAACATGTCTAGATACATGTGGGTCCAAAAATACTAAAACATCTTATATTTTGATACGGAGGGAGTAACTTAGAAGCTTACGCCAGGCAATGTAGTAAACGTACTTGGCCTTCTTCGACTCGACACATAGAAGCACACAACCATTCGGTTATGTGGCTCAAAAGAAAAGAAAGATGCAAATGTAATGCTTGCATGATTCGTACCTTTGACCAGTACTTTGGATGAACGGCAGGCGTTGCAAAACAAATCTAAATTCTAGCCAAATAGTTAAAAGAAAAAAAAAGGTAACCTGACCTCTGTGTCGATTGATGCACATAACTGTATGTTATTAAACGTCAGGTAAAGTTAGATGTTGAATCGAGCAAAGTCGAGCTAAAAAATCCTGACATCGTATGGCTTGCGACAAGAACTCCATTAGGCTACCACTAAAGCTACGATAAAAGACTTGAACAAACAAAAAATACACAACTTTTAGGCTGACCCTTTAAAAATGATCATTGCACGTGCGCCGATGATAATGACTCCAACTATAGGTCAATATCAGGATTTTCATCCACAGAGCTGATATTCAAGCCACAATCTTTAACAAAGACCCGACATAGACGCGCATCGACATTGTCTGATCAAAGATCTTATGTTCTCACCAAAGTGAGCATACTCATCGTCTAAGCTGCCTCTATGATTACCATTGAGCAGCGAACAACACCTCGCTAGCTGGACAACTAGAGGATTGGAAACCGAGACGTCCCGTACTACATATCTCCTAGTCATTATCGCACCACCCTTCGTTCTAGCAGTAACATGCATGACCTGACGCGTTCGCATGTGACAAGATGACTTGCATGGAACCTGCGGCAATACGTATGACTTGGCTCCTCTGCGTGACTTGCTCTGCTATGCCCTTCGGCGATGACGAGGGGAGGAGGTATACGGGAGGAGAGGTGTTTCACCAGCGATGATTAGGAATATCTAAATTTCGAGGGGGGGGGGGGGGTATTCAAGCCAAATATTTGTGTTCCCCTTTTGATACCGCCATGAGGATGAAACAAGTAGTGTTGCACTTATTCACAAAATTGGTGTACATACACATACATCATTTGCGGCTCATATACTCTTATATAATTAGGGATAACAAACCGAATGGTAGGTCGTTTAGTGGGTTTGGAAGCTTAGTTCCTCTGGATGGTAACTGTGGGGAGTCGGGAAACTCCATTCCTTCCTCGACATCATAATCGAATTTCCTCATGGCTGTGTGAGTTTATCTTGCTCCAGTGGACCCTGCTCGCCAAAGGGTCAGATGTCAAAAAATTAGCCTCGAGCGACGGTCTGCCGCGGGTGATTCCAGCTGCTCGGGTGGTGTTTATCGATGACAGGCATGGAGTTGCAACAGTGATGTTCTACTTGCACACATGAATGGATGCTCCAACGGTGGTTGCTTCTCGAAAACTTGGACGGTTCCGGAAGGCGCTACTACACGGTCTCCAAACACCGACTTACGTCATCCTACTCCTCCATTACTACGACGAGTGGGCTGTAGTGACTACCTTTATAGACCTAGTTATGGATGATGTGGCGGCATAACTAGAGCTAGCCGGGCAAAATAATAGCTGGCAACGAAAAAACAACCAACAAAGAGTTTTGCCGACAGGGTTATAGAGGGCAGGCAAAACTGTCGGGAAAAACTTTTCCCTACAGTTTTATTGCCCTGTTATGTGACCTTTCCCGGCAGAAAATGTGCCCCCATATTTTTTTTCCATGGTATATTGTGTGGTGTCCTTAGCAACATGACACCTCCATGGTGGCGCGGAGAGGTGGTTGGCAACGAACGAAGAGGCAGTCGACCATCGGCGAGGTGGTTGGCGATGCGTGGTGAGGCAATTGGCACCACGCGGAGAGGTGGTCGACATGGAGTAGGATAGTTGTGGGAGAGACATGGCCGACAGGCAGCAGAGAAGTGGTAGACAAGGCGCGACCAAGGCAGAGAGACTGCACACCAGGTATTTAGGTGTCGACGTGGTTGCAGGGTGATGAAGAAGCAAGGCCGTGCCGGCCAACTTGGTGGTGTTTATCGATGACAAGCATGGAGTTGCAATAGTGATGTTCTACTTGCACACATGAATGGATGCTCCAACGGTGGTTGCTTCTTGAAAACTTGGACGGTTCCGGAAGGCGCTACTACACGGTCTCCAAACACCGACTTACGTCATCCTCCTCCTCCATTACTACGACGAGTGGGCTGTAGTTACTACCTTTATAGACCGAGTTATGGTTGATGTGGTGGCATAACTAGAGCTAGCCGGGAAAACTAATAGCTGGCAAAGAAAAAACAACCAACAAAGAGTTTTTGCCGACAGGGTTATAGAGGGCAGGCAAAACTGCTGGGAAAAAACTTTTCCCTATAGTTTTATTGCCCTGTTATGTGACCTTTCCCGGCAGAAAATGTGCCCCCATATTTTTTTTCCATGGTATATTGTGTGGTGTCCTTAGCAACATGACACCTCCATGGTGGCGTGGACAGGTGGTTGGCAACGAACGAAGAGGCAGCCGACCATCGGCGAGGTGGTTGGCGATGCGTGGTGAGGCATGTGGCACTGCGCGGAGAGGTGGTCGACATGGAGTAGGATAGTTGTGGAAGAGACATGGCCGACAGGCAGCAGAGAAGTGGTAGACAAGGCGCGACCAAGGCAGAGAGACTGCACACCAGGTATTTAGGTGTCGACGTGGTTGCAGGGTGACGAAGAAGCAAGGCCGTGCCAGCCAACTTGGAGGAGATGAACTCCACTCTCTCGTCTCTCGTATCGTCCTCTTTTCCCTACGTACACACAAATGAGAGAGTTAAAGTGAGAATGAAGCCTCCTTACCTTTCCTCACAAGGGGTGGTTCTCTTAATATAGGGGGCACGTACGAGAACTTTACAAGTTCATTGGAATATTCAAAAGATTATGCTTCGCTAGTTGTGGTAAATATAAAGACATCCTCATACCGAATATCCCATGATACTCCTAAAGCACGTTCCACACACTAAGCACCCCTACATTGTGGGTACAAGGAAAACTATCTATTTACATGTAGCCCCTTGCAAGGCGTTTCATGCATATATACTATATCTAATCCTACTCCGGCTTGTTAGTGTCGGTCTGTATTTCATGACTCTGTAATGGACCCGCATTTACTTTTGGCGGACATGCGACCTGCATCGATGGCCCTCATCTCTCGGCGACCATTGTCCATTGGAAGTTGTCAGGTTGGCATGGATCACCTTCTGGAATCTAGATTGGGTCGTTATATACGTTCTTGTATTGATCTATACTCCATGATGGGTGTATGGTCTCAACTGCCGGCGACTAGGGCCTCTTTGATTTAAAGGATTTGCATAGAAAAAATTTAGGAATCAAATCCTTTGGAACTTTTCCTATGTTGGTCATTTGATTCATAGGATTGAACCCCATAAGAATTTTTCCTTAGAAATCCTTTGCACTAGCTTCCATAGGACCCTAACATCCACTCAAATCTCTTTTTTAGAATTCTTTACTTGTCCTGTGATCGAATCAAACAAACTTTTGCGCAAATCAAATCATGTAGGATTAAAGTTGTCATGACATTGCAATTCTACGGTTTTCCTATTCCTACATTTCTAGAATCCTAGGAATCAAAGGGTGCCTATGCTCCTGGTGAAAGCCTGGGCTGTTGTGAGGTTCATTCCTCTTGTATTGCTTGGTTCTTGGGATAGGATATTCGCAAAGCAATCATAGGTAAGTTTCATGAGGATGACGTAGCTTGTCATATATGTAAATTTGTGTACATTCAGGGAGGGCCAAACATTCCCTACTACAACAAAATTCATGATTGTTCCTCGATCAAAAAAACTAAGTAAGGTGGATGCCTTATACATAAGACAAAGAAGATCATTGCAAGTGAAGCAACTAACTTTCATGACACTACTCTAACACACACTCAGTACGTAGTATCCAAGTAACAACTAAGGAAATCTCTAACGTGATCCTCAAATCTTTCTCTGTCATTTGAGGAAAACAAGCCAGAAACCTCAAAAATGGTATTCCCTGATTGTCCACCCTTGTCCGCCGATTATCAAATTATGTCCACTTTTCTCATATCATCAACAAATAGGGGAAGATCTAGACACGACAACTTTGGTGGACTTCTTCACCATCGTGCTTTGCTCATGAACCTGGTCGTGCCATCTTGAGTGATCAGACTATCCCCCTAGAACTTTTCGTCGAGGTGATACGGGATCGCGTAGTGCGGCACCAAGATGGCACACCACGAGCTATATGAGTTGTTCCCGTACGGTCAGAACAACGTCAAGATCGTGGATATATTGCTCAGCGAGCCCGAGAGGCACATGTGTGAGAGCTCCCGCTGGCCCTGCTAGACTTGCAATCGACTTTTTTTGTTGTTGACTCTGTGCATTTGTAGGTGAATAATCAACAATCTCATTTTTGTGTGCATTTGTAGATGTTAAATGTGTATGTCTTTTTTTGTGTGTATTTCTAGGATTTAAAAAAGAATTCAAATTCGAATTATGTTTCAAAATTTGAATGATATTGTGTAATAGAATAGAAAATGTCGAAAAAAGGTGAAATGGACAAATGGGATGGACAAATGGCGAATACCCTTGATAACGTGGTGAAATGTCCATCCTCATCTGTCCAACCTTGTCCAAATGGACAATATTTGATAAAAACGTTGAATAAGATTAGCGACACACCCTTGATGTTGTAGCATTTATCTTGATAGGCACGGATATTACTACAATTAATACATCACAGGTACTGGAAGGCAAACTAGTACACTAATTTTGTGTGATATATATGCAGGAGTTACTACCGGTGCACACACCAAGGGTGCAATGTGAAGAAGCAGGTTCAGCGTCTGTCGCGGGACGAAGGCGTGGTGGTGACCACGTACGAGGGAGCCCACACGCACCCCATCGAGAAGTCCAACGAGAACTTCGAGCACATACTCACCCAGATGCAGGTTTACTCAAGGGTCAACAACAACCCCTCGACATTTACCAACCATTTGTTGCAATGAACATGAGATGGATGGTTGCAAAGAAAACTTGGGGTTTTGTTGATTTGTACATTAACGGATTAACCCTAGACATGTATGTAAGCAAACCTAAATAATAAGCGTGGTGTGCTAGCTACAAAAAGGCTAACCACGCATGTTTTTTTCGTTTATGTGTTGATGTTTTGTCGATTGTAGATGAACTCCAAACTGATCGATCGACATAGATCATGCACATTTTTTTATGGGAGACATGTGAGATACACTGGCCACATGTGAGATGGGAAGGAGTGTAAAACTACGGGTTCTGAGCTAACGCACATACTTCTGTGTGCGCGATGACAACGTCTGATCGGTCGCTCTCGCCTGTGTATCTCTTTCTCCCGAGTCTTCTTCTCCTACGCCTGCTGCACACTGGCCACCGTTGGCGCCGTTCCATGTCGTTGTTGGGCTCAACCTTTCCATAGGACTAACAAGATGGCTATAAAAGGCAGCCCCACTCCTTCCCCATATCCGAAGTTTCATTTCCCACTCACTCATTTCAAATTAGGAGCAAGGGACAACCGGAAAGGTTGGGCCAGTGCAATGAGAAAGAAGGTGAACTGGCCGGACCTCGATGGTCGAAGGTGGTGGCACCCTGGCCACTGGCGGCGGTGACCGGTGGGAAGACTTCCTGATCAAAAGTCGTGGCACGCCGGTGAAATAACATTTCTTAATCCCTTGTTGGTTTTGTGTGTTAGGCAACAACAGTAGTGATAATTTAATATGCTGTTAAGTGATGCAGATTTTAGGTAATTAAATCTTGACAGCTTCGAACCCCAAAAATCAAAATTAAATGAGAGAGCGCAGATTTCTGAAGAACCTTCAGTCTAAAAAAACGGATATTCCGGGGCCGAGTTGGGGCGGATATTCCGGCCCTTGAAGAATTTGGCTAAGAAAAGATTGTGCCGCACTGCACGACTCTCTGGAATGGGGCGGATTATTTGCCAGAGATTTCACTGGAAACCAGATATTCTGGGAAACCGGAATATCCGGCCCCCACTTAGGCCAGATAATTCGGCCCCAGGATTTATGCAAAGGCTCAAACGGCTAGTCTCACGAAGGGGTATAAATACCCCCACTTCGTCTTCAACCTCAAGTAGATTGACCAGACCTTCAAAAACAGCATAAGCTGAGTCACGAAATTCAAGAGATCTCCTCCTCCTCCCACCCAAACTTGCTGATCTTTGGAGGATCAAAGGAGAAGACCAAGATCTACATCTTCACCAAAGAGATTTGTATTTTCCCCACATTCACTTGAGGGATTTGATCTACATATATAAAAGGCAGCCCCACTCCTTCCCCATATCTGAAGTCTCATTTCTCACTCATTTCAAATTGGGAGCATGGGAGAAACAGAAAGGAGGGGCCAGTGGAATGAGGAAAGAACGTGGATGGGCCGGACCTCGATAGTCAAAGGTGATGGCGCGCTGGCCACTGGCGACGGTGACTGGGGGGAAGACTCCCTGGTCGAAAGTCGTGGCACGCCGGCCACTGGTGGCAGTAACCGGTCGAGGTATATACATCCTTGGCACATGTTAGATGGGAAGACTCCCTCGACACCTAGGTCCCGAGAGGGGGAACATGTTTATTATATGGAATAGACTGGTAGTATTGTTTATCTTTCTATATCTTCCTCACTAGGGATAATGGGATGCGATTTGCTTTGTTCACCTAGTGATAGAAAAGGTGATCTTGTTTGTTCAATGTTGCACATGAGATCATCCAGCATCATGTCACCACGTAGAGAAATACTCTGTGACGTCACATAATAGTGTTGTTACTTAATCATGAGCATGTGAACATCCCACTTGCTCGGGGGAGTATTAGAAAGATGTATTGCATCATCTCTATCACTACTAGGAAATAGGCTTTCTGTGGATCCACATTTTGTGGCGCACCATTGAGCCGTGCGCCACAAAAAAAGATTATGTGGCGCACCTAAGCTGGTGCGCCACAGAAAGTTTCACATTCTGTGGCGCATGGAGGTCCCATGCGCCACTGAATGCTTACTTTCTGTGGCGCACGCAGCATGGTGCGCCACAGAAATAAGGTGGGGCCCATCACCTTGCATCCTCTGGTGACTTTTCTGTGGCGCATGGGCCAGATGCGCCACAGAATTTGATCTTTCTGTGGCACATGGGTTGGGATGCACCAGGCCCCATGCGCCACAGAATTTTTGTTTCAAATCGGATCCCACCCCCCCCCCCCCCCCCCCCCCCGCGTGGATCGTCTTTTTAGTTTTGCAAAAACTCAAAGAAAATGATAAAACTTTCAAAAAATAAAATCCTTCGAGATGTAGTTAGGTTTTAGTTTCCAGTTGGTATAGAAATTTTGAAATATGAATTTTGACTTTTTTTGCAAAAACCAGAAAAAAATGTAAAACAGCCATAAACACCCGCGTTTACCCGGTGAACTTTTCTCAGATCCTCCAAATTCCAAAGGAAAAAAGTTATTTCAAAAAGTAGATTTTTTTTTCTACAAAATAAAAAAATTCAAATCTTTTGGATTTTTTGAAGTTTTCTGGATTTTTTGAATTTTTTTGATTTTTTGATTTTTTTTAGATTTTTTTAACTTCCTTCTGAAGTTTTTGATTTTTTTTGAATTTTAAAAACACATATATACACATACCACACATAAACTACACACACATATATACACATACACAAGGGTTAAGAGGGTTGATATGATATTATTATTAATAAGAACTTGAGTAGCATGAGGGTAGTTGAATTGAATAGAACTTAGAAGTTAAGCGTGCTTGGGTTGAAGCAATCTGAGGATGGGTGGCCTATTGGAAAGTCATCATTTGAGATATGCTTGGAGTGTTAAAAATGATCAAAAAATTCAAATATTAAGGGTTTTCCAAATTATTTCTTTTTTTGATTTTTTTGAATTTTTGGATTTTTATTTTTATTTTTTGAAAATCCATATCTAGATCTGCCCGCCCTTTTTTTTAAAATTCAAAAAAAAATCTGTGGCGCACTGGGGTAGGGGTGCGCCACAGAATTGTTGTTTTCTGTGGCGCATCTGGGGGTGCGCCACAGTTTTTGTGGCGACGGTTCTGTGGCGCACCCACCATGCGCCACAGAATGGCAAAGTGGGTGCGCCACAGAAGGGCTATTACCTGGTAGTGTATATTAGAACATGATGTCCATACGAATTTGAATCATACACATCAATAAAGTTTTGCATTGCATTTATCTTGTCTAAGTGTCGTATGTGTGCAACCATGTTTATGAGAGACAGAGAGAGTTCAAGTCATGAATCCATAAATTCCGGTCCACTTTGTATCATAACAAAACACATTTATATTGTTGCATTGTATTTTACATTTTATGCAATTAATTACTCACAAAATACGAAAATACATTTTGCATTTATTTTAGAGTTCACATACGAGAATTAATTAACCATATTGCATTAACCACCACGGTTTAGTTGGGGACACAAGGAAACTATACCTCTTGTTTCTGGTTGATCCTGGTGTTTGATGATCTATCGTGACTCATTTTTGTTGGAAAGAGACACTTGTTACAACACTGCTTTTCGAGTCCCAACGAATTGATATACATGGAGATTGTTTCCATCGAGGTTATATTTATGTCGCAATTGCCGGGATCTACAGTGCACGCAAAGATTCTCCCCCGGAGACTACTTATTTTTGGCGAGGATCTCTGTGAGCTCAACCTATTTCTTTCGATTAATTGTCTTGTTATTTTCGGTTTCATTTTATTGCTATAACTAAAAACAAAAAGTAGTTTATTTTCAGTTCTGCATTAACATTTATGATATATAAAAAACACATAAAAGTAAGTCTATTGCTTGTTTTAGTCATGTGAGTTTTACCACTAAAAAATCTTGTTGAAGATGAAGTAGTGACATTTAAACAACATTCGGGAGAATTTAGTTGTAGGCTTGGTTTAGCATGAATGAAATTGATAAAAGATGACCCAACATACATGTTTAACTCTATGTTATTAGGGTATTATATAGTGGGCTTAACTCTTTGTCTAGAATTTTTGTTGTTTTTGGTTTTGGAAGTTTATTTGGGAACTTCGAAGAAGACTACAAATGAGCTAGAAAGTAAACAACTTAAGATCACCTAGATGGTTTAGTTGAGGAACTTGATGATTCCATCAAAGATATAGCCGAACAAGGGTATAGCATGTTTGCAGTTTGCTCATATGCTCGATCAAGGTTTAAGAAATTTGGCAAGTCTTTCTCTACTCTTGTGAAGAAAATGTCAACTTTGGAACTCTATGTTAAGACAAAAGATTGCTCTATAAAAGATTCCAGCGATTAAATTAAATTTCTGATGGGGAGCAAGCAAACGATATGACGTTGCTGATTTATTAAGAAGAAGAAAAAACTTCGCTCATTCTACTCATCTCCACGGGCGACGGGACGGGCTCCCGGGCACCTCCTCCCCCACTCATTCCCCGCCACCGCCGGCGAGGGCCGCCAGGCGAAGCTCGCACGGTGTCGGCGGTGGCAGACTGCTTCAACCCACACTCGTGGAGGGGATTCGCGGGGATCTCCCAGCCGACGGCGGTGCGGCTTGGTGGTGACGGGCTCGAACTCCTGTGCCCACCGCCATCGGCCGGGAGATCCCCACGAGGTTAGGTTGGCCATTGCATCGCTTAGCGGCTCAGCAAGGCCTGAAGTTTGGTATTGCTATGATAACACCATGATAACTTGAAAAGGCTAGTTCTTGCTGTCCGACTAAGAAAACCATGTCATAATCATTTGTAAGTACAGCATCATTACTTCCAGTCTAAACCCAATACCTCCAATGCAAGATGTAAAATGGCAGGTGTATTTTAAAACAGGGAGAAAAGTTTTAGCCAAGAGGAGATTCAAACTAGGGGAATAGTTAATTAAGTACTTCAATTGTGAGACGCAATAGTTCTCAATATCACAATAGGGTTTCCTTTCCAAGCATTTCAGGTGTAATCAATATAAACATGTCAAGCATTTGTTCAGCAAGGATGAGTTCCACAGAGCATCTGCATCCAACTACTCGAGAATTCGGAATAGCATAAACCCAACTGACACGGAAACCAGGACACTTCTAGCTGTGCCCACCAGCACCAAGCCATCAAGTTTGCTTCAAAAGAACAGATCTGCACATGATGGCAACGAATTGTACAAATCCATGTCCTGGTTGAACCAAATAAAGACTACAATAAACAGCTGATGGCATTCTTGAGGTTACATGGATTCTTGAGATTACATGGATAGAATAGAGCAAAACATGCATCTATTATCTGTCTCCGTACCACTGACGTATACAAACAGATCTAAATGTAAACCAACCACAATAGCGTACTATCTGGATCTGCTCTTGGTGACTCTTTTGTTCCACTTATGGGGGTGTGCATTTGTCATTGGGAGGGTGTCAATGATTCTGCAAGAATTGACACACATCCTACCTTGAACATCCCACAGTGGCCCAAGAACTACCGAGAACCAGAAACTCCAAACATTCGATAACAGCACCACCAGTTTATCTGACAATTGGAATTGAGGAATATCAGGGTATTTGTATAACTTTATACTGCCACAGCCCATGAAGTTCCAAAAGGACAGATTCAAGGGAACTTAGATACTGAACAACGTGATAGTATGAAGTCTCCGTGGCTTCAAGTGAGACTACGAGAATCAAGATGTACAGAAATATGAAAAGGATGACAGAACAGTAATATACAGACACCAGGAAATAGCAACTTACAACTAGTTTCTTCACTCCAAAGATTTGAGTAGCCGGAATAACCCAGCTGCTTCCCTTATTCGTGAGAACTCAATGCAGAACGCCTGTACCTCAATGAAAAGATCTTGAACTGCATGTAAGAAACCATGCACAAACATAACTAATAAGTCCTGACATTCAAAAAATTGTAAATCAGCCATAAAGGATAAATAAGGATTCAGCTGATGATTTGAATAGCAATATATGGCCCAAAACTAATAATATAAACAAATAGCAGCAGTCAATTGTATAATTTTGCTTCTTTCACTAAGGGCCTCTGTGATTCACGGCAACATCACAGAATTGCTCAGATCGTGTAAGGCTGTGCAAAAATCATTGATATGAAGAAATAAAGGTGGGACAGCAAACATACATTTCTGTCATCATGATCTTGAATCATTATGGATCAAGAAGGCAAAAAATGAACATTTAACAATAATATAAATAACGATATACAGATTAAGAAGTTGTCTCTGTTAAGCACACAACAAGAAGCTCACCATTAATGATCTGATTCCGGATGAGGCTTTGGAGGAAAACACAAACTAGTCTCACCAGTCTGTTCTGCATGTACTTATCCTGCACAGAAAAATGATTATACTAAAGGAACTTGGCAATATTTGAAAATTTACCAAGTGAAATGATCATTTAGAATTCATTAGCCTCTAAACAAAAGATAAGACGCAGTGGCAATTCAGCCATGCAAGGGTTTTCTTCAGAGTAGAAAAGGTTTCATAAGCACAGAATTATTCCGCATTGATGCAAAACATGAAACGAGTGCTACCAAATTATGGAGGCACTTTAATTCACAGAAGAACCAAGGGCTTATTCCCATGGGCAAAATAACCTGAGTTACTTCCCATTTTTCACAATATTGTCCTCATCCCACCGTGCGCAAAGACCAAGGAAGCATTAAACTTAAGAGACTTAATGAGAAATGATCATGTATACTCCGAATAACTGACCGAATACAACACATAGCCTCTTTCAAAGGATTTAAGCAAGCGCAAAGATTAGAAATATAACAATAACTATAGCATCCATTATTTTTTCAATGAACAAATGTTTTCAAAGGATTCTCCGGAAGCCAAGGCCAGTTCTAGCGAAACAGAGGGACTAACTGAATAAAGCAAATCAACATGAAGAGGTTTGATATCCACATTGGAAAATGCAACCAAGGTTAAATTGTGTAACTGCGGCTTGCATAAGCATGAAAACAATATTGTGTAACCATGGAGTTGAATTATTCTTTAATTTTATGCAACTAATCCAACTAATCAAGTAACGATGTCATCAATTTCAAATTGAATGGATCGGAAGAACGAGAACAAACCTTAATGTTTTGACATGATTGAATACAATTTGAGATGTATTCATGGACAAATCCTGTTGGGAGTTCAACCGCAGTGGTAAGTCTGTTTACAACTTCCATAGAATGCAGGCTCATCTCCATGTGCACAAGAACATCGAAATAACTAAAGGAAGAGGATCAGTACTAAGAAAAAAAGCTGTCGCGGTGACAATCACTATAACAGAACATGCCAAAGAAAAGAAAGAGACATACCCTGAAATGTCAGGAGAGTTCATAAGCTTTGAAAGAAGCTCGACAGCAATGAGTGGATTATGCTCAACAAGATCCTGAAACCATAGATACTTCTATCAGACTAAAGACATGAATAGTGTGAGAAGACCATTATTAACCATAGATACATACTGGGAGTTTCTGTGGCGTCATCCCGCAATGATACACTAGCTTAGAGTCTTTTGCCAATTCTATAACAACTTGCTGAGAAAAGCTGCGAACAAATTAGGCTTGTACCATATGAAAATATCTTATGTGCAAATAAATATGCATGCAAGAGAAAAAAGGGTGCTGAAAGACTTGGTGCCATAACAATATTCAGCACCAGGCTGAAAGAAAAGATTCAAGAGAGTGCACAAAAATCTTAGGGAAATATTAAAGCTGTCTAAATATTTATTGACGCATCACTTTTTCCCTAGCATAAACTGATATAGCACAAATAATAGAATGGAGCAGCGAACCTCCTGTTGACCAGGTCCAAGTGGGCCCTTTAAGGCTCTTGCAATCAAATCTCGGATCGCAGCCCCACGACTTGTGTCGGCACACATGCTATAATCCCACAATAGCTCATGATTATTGTCAGGGTTCAGCCACTGTAGCTGTATTTTTAGAACAAGTACAGTCATATTAAGAATGGAACTGGATCGATAGTACAACTCTTGGTGAACTACGTTACCTCCCCATCAAGTATATGAAGCCTTGGGGGTGTCGGCCGTATCCATTGGGGACCCAATCTTCCCCATGGTTTTTCTTGGAGTAAAGCAGCAAGAGCAGACTCCCTATCATCAGAAGCAGATTCTTGTTTGCTTCCAGGCGGTGATATCCTAGATATGATACGATGTAACAAAGCATTCCATCAGGAAAAGCACAAGAAGAAATAAAAAATGGACTCCAAGCACATCGTAACTTTGGGAGGAGGCAGATGAGCATACATACTCTGATGAATTGGCGCGACTTTGAGGTATATCTGGATCCGGTATAGCACATCTAACGGTAGCGCTTCTGAAACTACTGGCCTGAGACTGCGGCTGTACAATGTTGCCGCAGTATTGCTTCTCAAGCTGTTCCCGTGGCAATAAGGCCTAAATAAACAGATGAGCCCTGAGTTAAGAGGCTGTTAATATTGGAAATAGTCTGGGTTTACTTTACATCAACTACATTCAATCGGTTCCTTTTACTAAAGCAAAAGTTAACATTCTACCTGTGATGCAGAAACAGGCCCATTTATGTACTCTACAGCTGACTGTTGCAGCACCTGACAAACACAGAGCATCGCAAAATTAGCATAGATAGACTAGCTACACTTGTCGACGAGGATAAATCAAGAGATAGCTTGCAAGCTGCTTGTAGGGATGTCCAATGACTGTCCACGAGCAGAGGTAAGTCGAAAGTTCGGCACAGAAGGTCCCACTGGATATTAGCATATGTGCTTTATAGACAAGTCAAGGAGCAAGAGAAAAGACCTCATTGTTATTGTTTCCATTCGTCGACGTCAACAGAAGTTGGACAAATGCTCTTTCTGATTTATCTGATGTTTCATCACAAGCTGCCTGTCGATAGCAAAAATGAAAAATTTAAGAATGATAAAAAGCTACTCTAATGCAAACAAATTTAAGGAGTAGCAGATTTCAAAACGTATTCAATTCAGTTCTTCCTTTGTTGCCATCATATTTGAAAAAAAGTACAGCCCTCCATTCAGGTAAAGATGCAGCTGCTTCAAAAGCTACACAAACCAAGCGGCACTATGCACTTGCACAGCTTTGTGTCAACTGTCAACTAATGAAGAGTATTCGAAGTATAACTCATTAATTGGAATAAGATTGTATGCAGAACACGTAGATCTGTGAGCCTGTATAATATGCACCAGATCAAAATCTAATCTTCCAAATTTAAATGTGACAGAAGAAATTACAGCTAATGTAAAAGGTTTACATGTCGACCACAGTAGTAAATGCAGCCCGAATTACAAGGATTTATGTTGAAAGCTAAAGCTGGAGCTTGGATAAAGGGAACATGACAGTATTATAGAAGATGGATTCGGTTATTTGTTGATGCTAGTGAACAACATCTCTAACTATAAGACAGAGAAAACTATCAAAAAATTATGATTCATGCCCTAGCAATCCTAAACATATCAGCTCTCACGTTCGCATATTTGATGTACATTGGAGGGAGGAATGGAAGTTCATCCACAACTATCTAATCAAAATGACAGGAAAACAAGGTTCTGAACTTACATTTAACAGCAGAGGAACATAAGGATTTACTGGCTGCGAGGAATAACTCTGATGAAGAATTGCAAATGCAATTAGACGACCAGTTGGATGAAGCATCTTCTTGTCCTAGTCAAAATATAACATAACACATCAAACTTCAAGCTCCACTTGTTCTGGGAGACGGAGGAGGTAAATAGACATCTCCATATTAACTCTTAGTATGATCAAGGTAGATTAATAATAATTCCTTCAAAAAATTGCAAGCAGGAACTACAAAGTCTGCCATAGTCACTATGTAGCAGCATCCAGCTTCTGCGAAACACCCAGATAGATGGAATATCCTAGAGGCCCAATGCATACTGCAACTTCTATGGAATGATTCGGTTCACGGCCGTTTGAGATTTCTATGTGGGCAACTTGTTGCTATTTTTTCTGATTATGCATTAGGAGTGCTTTTTTTGAAGAAAAAGCAATTAACATGAAATAGTTTGATAATCCGATGGCATCCTGCAAATGACACACTGAGCAAACAAATCGGACACAGCCTAAGCATCACTGGATGTTCGCTTGATTCTACCATGAGCAAAAGCCCCTCCCCACAAAGTTAGTACAAAACCTCGCTGATACCACATCTTCAGAAGACACTGAGCAGCTATGGCGGTAGACTCGAAATGGAATCGTCGTAAATCAGCTAGTAGTAAAGTTATTGCCATCAACAAATCCATTAAAATTCAATCAATCTTACAATAAGATGCCATTAAATCTAGCAGTTCCGTTATCCACCCCAGATCAAACAATTTGTAACCCAAACGAAAATGCGAATAAAAGGCGATAGTGACCTCAGGCCTGCCAAGCTCCACAGATCGTCCCTTAATCAAACCCATCGGCTTGTTCGTTCGAGGCCTAACTCAGCAAGTGAAAGTGAAACTCCCAGCATCATAATTCCTCATGCCAACCCCCCACCACACACTAAAACGCACTAAATCTAACCACCCAACGCAAGTGCTAAGCCAACCAGACCAAACTAGTGCCCGATCCATTCCGCCGCAAAGAGGTCCCAAGACCCAATCTGGCGAACGAAGCAAGCTAGCTCCCGCGGCGCGATGAGCTGGAGGAAACCGAGGGAAGAGTACGCGATGGGGGAGAGGGTCGAGGGTCGTGGCTTGCCTCTAGGAGGAAGCAGAGCGTGGCGCCGACGCGGAGGCGGCGCTCACGGGGGAAGCGCGCGAGGAAGTCGGCGACGACGTCCCCAAGCGGGCGCGCGGCTGCTGCGAGCAGCGTCAGGAGCCCTGCCCGCTCCTCCGGGCGCAGCGTCGGGACGGGGGCGTCCGCCGACATGGCCGTCGGCGTGGTTGTGGTCGGCGGCGAGATTTTTGTAGTTTTGGTTTTTCCCCTTTCGGGTGAGAGATTCGGGGACAGTGGGAGTAGGCGACTTGCGGATGTGGATCGGACGGGTTGTGAATATATACAACTGGGCTTGCAGCTCGGCTGGGCTCTAGGATCAGCCTAGTATCGTCGCATCAAAGTTACCAAAGGCGGATAGAACGAGACAGTCCCATTTGATTATTTTTATATGCCCTCACAAAAATCTAATTCGTTAAAAATAAATTAAAATACTCCCTGTGATCCTATTTAATTTTCGTAACAGATTTACAAATTTGTGCATGCATAGTTCATTTCCTTCGACACATATTACAGATCGGAGAGAGTATTATATTTTATCTCCTACAGAAGTCTGATTTGCAAAAAATACAAATATGACCATCCCTCTGTTTATTTTTATAAGACAATCTTACTTTTCCGAAAATACATAATCTAGACATATTTAGTTTGTAGGTTCAGTCATTTTAATCTGTATCTAGTTCATATTGAAATATTATCCCGAGCTTATATGCTCCTGTTATATGAAACAAAATTTAAAAAAATTAGTAAAACATTTCCAAAAAAAAAATGTTTGGTGACTAACATATACATGATTTTTAAATATGTGTTAAGTTTTGTAATGAAATGGCATGTGTTGTTCTCTGTACAAAAATAATAAAATCGGTACTCCAAAAAATATGTTTTTGAAAGTCCATTTCGGCCACTGATTTTACTTTTTCAGAACATACCAAATGTCCTTTTACCACGAAACTTGGCACATATGTTGGACATTTGTATGTGTTTGCCTTAAAAAATCAGCATTTCTGAAAATGTTTTACTATTTTTAGAATTTTTTAATAAAACAGGAGCATATGAGTTCGGGAGCCAAATTGAATTTCTGATTTAGAATGTCTTATAAAAGTGAACGGAGGGAGTACCTTTTATAGTAAAAAAATATTCTTTCTCGAGAAATCTTCTACATAAGACCTAATCGAGCTGATTTATATTAACTTGACCTCTTGCAAAAGATGAAAGTTTGGTGAGGCCATCTCGAAAGTCAAAAAACTATACTAAATATTCTAATTGATCTTCTCATCTTCTTATCTTTTGGAACCTGCAACAAGAAAGAAAACAAAAGGAACTTCCTTTTCGAAAGTTGAAATGTTTACCCTCACAACAAGCTTGAGGTCGGTTAATGATGGAACTCAATCATGATTAATTTCTGATCAACACTAGTAATACTAGAGAGTAGTGCTATTTGAAAGGCGACAGAGGGGCCAGATCATTTCTGAAGTGATCATGTTGACAAATTGGACAAGGACCCTTAGGGCAAATGATTGTGTTAGCCAAGTAAGTAAAGGGACAAATCCACCGAAGAGGCCACAACATGATCATCGGAAGTTAGTACGAAAAATTAGGGACATACTAAGCATGATTTGATGATCTTTATACAAATGCAACATGAGCAATACACAAACCCACTAATCTGATTAAGTTCTAACACAGAAAGCCACAAACCAATTAAGAATATGAACTGGTATAAAGAACCAGCTAGAATCCAAGCCATAACTAATTAAGCAAAGCTTAATCTATAACTTAAGCCACTAGTAAACAATCAAGCTCAACAGATTGTGTAAAGCGAGAGGAAAAGATCTAACTAGACACACAAGGAAAATAGCAACACAACACAAGGTTATCACCAGGGTTAGATGCACCTAGCCAAAGGTGGAATCTTGAACCAAGAGGACCCACAAGCAAGCAGTACACTCATAACAAGTAGTTATTTGGGTGTTGAGCCTAGAATAACTGCCCAGGAGTGTATAAACAACATCCAGCCGCACAAGACCATCCATACCAAGATATGTTCCAAATTTATACCACAACAACATTGCTGCTAGAGAAATACACCCTAGGAAATTACCAAGCGGCTAGGAGGTGCACACAAAACCCGAAGAAGAAGAAGAAGAAGGTTGTTGATCCACCTGAGCTACTCTAAATCAGCAGGTAGAACCAAACCATAGCCTATGTCAAGATCTAGTAGTATATTGTCTTAACAGTATTATTTTTTCAGAATAGTATCTATGGAGAGCAAGGCACAACCCAAGGGAGAAGAAATAGAGACAAATATTGTATATCTTCCTATTATCAGTTCATGGCTTTATGCACACAAATGAAAGCTATCCAGTAACCTGGATCATAGCGGGATCTTGCAAGATAGAGGTCTCGAAGAAGTACATGAAAGCATAAAAAGATGCATACCAGAGCAATGTTTACACTCCTAAGAGGGATCACGTTGAACTTTATAGCAACCATAAATCATGTGTAAATCCATTCTAGTCAGATAAATCAAGTTTATCCTCTAATAAATTACTACCAAGAATATTGCAGTGAGCAAATCATGCCCAAACACACCAGGGAAGCATATTCCACGTGAAGAGGTGAATGCATGGAAGCATCCTCTTCCCTACTATGGCTTCATGAACACACTAGGGTTTATACAGTTGGAACATTTAATGCGCATTATAAGGGCCTAGTTGATTCAAAATATTTCGAAAGGACATTCTGCTCATGATAATGCTCAAGAATGTTTTATACGTTGTTTGTTTTGATTTGTCATCATATTACAAAACATATGTATTTTTCCTCGATTCATTTGCATTACATTTCATATAAACATTTCCATCTACTCCAACGTATTGAATATATTCTCTCAAACGACATACCCCCGTGTTTGTAATGTTCCTACATTGTGAGATTCTTGCCAATCTGAGGTGATAAAAATAATATGGATTATCTATTATTATCGGTGATTATATTTTGGTTTAGCTTAACAATACTTCTCTAATCTAAATCGGAGAGTATGTATAAAACTTATTATCTTTTTTGAGCCACCCGTGGTTCAAGCTGAAATCCTTGTGCCAATTTTTTTGACCTCCTAGGTCAGCGCTAACAAATTGTTAACTTGTATGATCTTATAGTAACAATATATCTAAATTTAAATTGGCAAACACATGTGATTCTACCTTTTCTTCTGTTAGAAAGTTAATGTAGTGTTATTGTAAAACACATGTTCATTCATGAGATAATCTGTTACTTTATGATCCTCTTAGTCTTTGGCCCATGCTATTTCTAAAACTTGGCTCTGTCATTAACTCTGATTCCATGCTTTTTTATGTTCGGAAATCATGTGAACTGAAGAGACACGATCAATTTCTTCAATCGAAAAAGCGCACGAGCTACATAGGGAGTTGTCGCTGTCATGTGATCGTTTTCTGAAGAGAGGTCATTTGCAAGGAAAATAAGCAATCCCATGTGACCTCTTGCTCGCCAGAACCCTATACATCAAAAAACGCCCCGCCGTGTATTTTGTGTATGTAAAAGGACGTTTCACATGTTTTGTGCAAAGGTCACGTGCAACATCAATCTTCTCTTCTTTATTGTGTCTCAATTTGAATAGTACGACAGCCAAAACATGCTCAAATCCTCTCACCTATGAAGCGGAGTACTAATGAATGAGTAGACAATAATCAGAAGTTTAGAAATCAATTTCAATTTTTCACCTACACCAACGAGTACAAGGGTGCAACGAAAAACATGCTCATCGCTAAGAGCATCTCCACTCGTGCTCCCCAAATCATGTCCGGATTAAAGCCAAAATCAGAGCTATGGGGGGCTGTCCGGACGAAATGGTGTCTATGGGGTGAGCCTCTTCCCACTCGCTGCCCCTATAGGATTTTCTTTTTCATTTTTTTACTGGTATATGTTTCGGTGGCATTTCGTCGAAACCCTGTGGCGTTTCCTGGGCGGCGGTGCGCTGCAGCTCGGGGAGCCATGGCCTGCGTGGCGCTCGCCCCCAAGTTGGAGCTCGGGCGGAGGTGGTGGTTGAGGAAGGAGACAGAAACGGCGGGGCGAGACCATGACGGCGGAGTTCGACGCCGTGTGTGCCCGCGCAAGGTTCAGATCGGACGGAGGAGGAACTCGGGTGCCGCCGGCCGGAGATCGCAGAGGAGTTGGGCGGCGTCCTAGAGTAGGTAGGAGAACGTGGGTGGCGAGGCCATGGCGGCGGAGCGGCATCAGCCAGAGTTGCAAAGGAGGAGGACGGTGGTGTCCTGGAGACGGTAGCAGAACGACGGTGGCGAGGCCGCAGAGTTGGCCGGCCAGAGCTCGCAGAGGAGGGAAGAGGGCGGCGTCCTGCAGGCAGCAGGGAGGCGCGGGGCGAGGCCATGGTCCTGCAGGCAGTCCGGCCCGGACCACCTCGCCGCGCTGGCGCCGCTGTCCATCGGGTGGTCGCTGGTGGAGAGCGCGGTGGTGGGCGCGCTCTGGGGCTGCGGCCACGACGCCGCCCAGGTCATCCGGGAGGCAACCCAGGCGGCGACGCAGGCAGGGGCGTCCATGGCCGCATCGTGGTGTGGATAGAGGAGAGAGAGGAGACACTGGAGAGAGGAGAGAGGAGAAGGCGGACGAAATATTTGGTCCGGCGCTACCAACAGAGCCCCCAAGGTTGGGGTTTGCATCAGTAGTGCCGGACGAAATATGGGGTCGTCCGGACAAAAGTGAGGCTATGGGGTGCGCGAGTGGGAGCTGTTTTTCGGTTTAGACACCCCAAAGGCCTTTGGGGGGGCCTTTGGGGGCTGCGAGTGGAGATGCTCTAACCACACCGTGCCAAGGATCTTGCGAGCCAACTTATACACACACTGGCGTGTGGACCCATATGGTCTCAGGATTGATTCACAAACCGACAAGTCCAGCAGTGCCCGCAAAACGCGGACCCGCAAAACCTAGTAGACGAACACGACCCACCCCACTCTACCGCGCCAACTGAGTTTTGGAACCGACTAACCCGTCTAAGAGCATCTCTAGCAGTGCCCGCAAAACGTGGACCCGCAAAATAGTTTTGAGGGTCGCGTTTTTCGTGTTTTTGCTCGAGTTAACGTGCCGCGAAGAACAGAGCCCTCAAACGAAACCGCAAATCCACGAATTTTGACATTTCAGATTTCACGGGAACATACCTCGTCGAGCTCCTCGTCGCGCTTGGTCGTGGCGGCGTGCTCCGCCGCCTCGTGCTTGGACCGCAGCAACGTCGCCGCCAGCGTGCGCTCGAGCTGCTCGTCGGGGATGAAATCCTCCAGCCCGAGCGTGGTGCCGAAGTGCTCGGGGTCGTAGCCCTCCGGCGGAGGAGCAGCTGGCGCGACGGAGGAGCTGCCCTCGCCGTGGAGGCGCTGCTGCTCGCGGCGGCGGCGGAGGATCTCCCGCTCCCGCTCCCGCCGGAGCCGGTCAAACTCCGGCACATCGCGGCGAAAGAACGACTTCGGCACAGGCTCGCCGAGCTTATACCGGAGGGCGGACCGCTTTTGTGCGCCGTCGCTGCGGACGACCACCGCCCGGTTCGCGTCGGAGTAGTCTCCGCCGAACCTGTCGTCGCCGGGAGCGGCTCTGGTTCCCTCTTCGGCGCCATGGCGGCTCGTCGTCGCCGGATCTGTAGAAGGGGACGCGGGATTGCTCGTCGGAGACGGCGGAGTGTGGGAGGATTGCTCGCCGGAGACGGCGGAGAGTGAGAGGGGAAAAGAGGGTTTCGACCTGCATTCGCGGTCGCAATCCGTCTAAATAGAGGCTCGCAGAGGAGATTCACGGACCCCGCAAAACGTTTGCGGGCTGGGCTAAATTTGTAGGCGCTGCTCTGGCCCAAAAACGGCCTCAAACCCGTAAACTCGCCGGACTTTTGCGGGTTTGCGCGTTATGCGGGCACTGCTAGAGATGCTCTAAGTAGTCCCTCCGAGACCCACAATATAAGGCGTCCTTTAATTTCGCTGGTCAACAATGTACAAATTTGACTATGATTTGTACTTGTAATATGACCATAAATATATTATAAAATATATGAAATAAAATAATTTGCAAGACGAATACCTTGCACTAAACATGTCTAGATTTGTGTGGACCAAAAAAGTTAAAACATCTCACATTTTGATACGGAGGATTCCTGATCTGTATAATTTATTATATATGAATCTTACATTTAAACATGTCTAGATTCGTGTGAACCAAAAAGTCTCAAAAGTTATAACATTTTACATTTTGATAAATTTTGATACGGTGAGAGTATTTTAAATTCTTGATCCATATAATTTATAATATATATACCAGTAAAAAATAGTGCACTCATATATACTCAATTTTTTGTGTGAAACACATTACAAACGCAGACGCTCACATACACGTGCACTAGGGCTGGACTAACGAGCTGCTCAGATCGTTAAGGCTCGGCTCGTTATGACTCGTGATCGTTAAACCTCGGATCGTTAAGCTCATTAAGGATAACGAGCTAAATATAAAGATTGACTCGGCTCGTTATATGTTCACGAGCGCTCGCGAACAGCTCGTTAAGAAAATGTATCAGAATATTTAGCTAATTAAGCAAGCTATCAAGCAAGCATCAGGAGCAAAAGATTTTGGACATAGATACTTATAAAAATATGGTGACATACATTTGTCAAACACCTACCGTGTGCAAAAATATTTAAAAGAAGCAGATTTACAGCCTATTGGCATGTTGATAACGAGCTTAACGAGTAGCTCGTGAAACTCGTTAGTTTGATTGTTTAGCTCATTAATGTTAACGAGCTAAAATTGCTGCTCGGTTCGGTTCATTAAGAAAACGAGCCGAGCTCAAACGAGTCGAGTTACCGAGCGCTCAGTAAGCTTACCGAACTTTAAGCTTTATGTCCCGTCCTAACGTGCACACACTCACCTCTATAAACGCACGCACACCCTATCTTTTTTTTTACGGGAACCTCTCGATTCCATTAACTTGGTCCAGCAGAATCACTGGCCAGTACACAGTTTACAACCTCTGGAACATAGTCCAACCAAACAGTACCAGCATTCATCTGAGCTGAGCCTAGGGCTGCGAGCTCATGTGCTACTTTATTACAAATACGAGGAACATACTGCAAATCATCAGAAATAAAGTTGAGACGGATGAAAGCACGCAGGTCACGAAAGATAATTCCCTCAGGCGCAAAATCCAGCTCCGTGCTCTGCAAAGCCTTGACAAGGATTTGAGAATCTGTCTCCACCACCACACGTCCCATACCCCAATTCGCAGCAGCTTGTACAGCTTCACCACACGCCACTGCCTCTGCCTGCAAAGCACTGGCGAAAATGAGCAATGCGACCAAACCCCGATCCCCGAACCTCACCTTCTGCATCTCTAGCCACTAACCCCCAGCCTCCTGTGCATGTGGTGCTCTGAAAAGCACCGTCCACATTTAGTTTAATTAGATCCACATCAGGCGCTTGCCACTTCAGCTCATGCACACCAGCTTCAGGCTGTACACTGCCCCGACCAGACTGCAGTGATTCGCTAGCCCAGTATCTAATCTGTCCCATCAGCTCTCCAATCGACATGGACTTATTTTCAGCATTTATTTTGTTCCGTCTAAGCCAGCTACGCCAGAGGAGACAGCAGCATAGAACCTTCTTCTCATCATCTAGCTTCAGAATTTCTTGTATCACATCGCCTGCAGACTGGTATGTACACATGCGGTCACGGATCTCACCCAGTCCTAGCCCTCCCACACTTTCTTTGCATCTATGCATTTCAGAAACAGATGGTTAATGTTCGTTTTTAGCGGAAGACTATTATGTGATAACCTCCATATATGTTGTTTCACTTTGGGCAGACAAGGCAGATCCCAAAGCTTCTTCCAAAACGACCTTTCATTCGAAGTACCTGAGCCCGTCTCATTCTCTTCATCGCTTTGTTTCACATAAATTTTGTAGGCAGACCTGACAGAAAACAACCCCTTTTTATCATAGTACCACGCTGGAAAATCTTCAAACTCCGGCCTAATTGGTATAGTAAGGATAAGCTTCGCATCCGTTTCCCAGAATGTGTCACGTACAAGCATTCCATCCCATTCGCCTGTGATTGGATTTATGAGCTCCTGAACACGTGTGAGCAAACACTATCTCCTCGGGGTAATAGGCTGACGGCTTCCTTATCTGTTTAGCCATGGATCACTGAAAGAACATACTTGCTCTAAATCTATTTTGGAGTCTAACGACAACACATCAATAGGACTAATGTGTTGCTTGACAAATGCAGACACTTTAGATCAACACAAGGCTCGACTAGGGTGTCGAGTTTGGAGCGAGAGGCCCTGGAAAACTGTACCCAGCGTCTGGCGGTAGTACCGCTACTGCAGCGGTAGTACCGCTCCACCTGGAACGGAACTACCCAGCACAACTGGTACTCCTCCTGGCGGTAGTACCGCGTGGTACCGCCAGGGGTACTGCTAGGCCGGATTCGCTCTCTGTACTCTCCTCCGGTACCCAGCGGTTTCTGCCTCGTTCTACCGCTGGCTCCCTTCAAAGGGTCCCAGCGGTACTACCGGCAGGCCCGCGGTACTACCGCCAGTCCTGGCAGTTGAGGTACCTCAGCGAGGTACCGTTGCAGCTGAGCTGTGCGATACACTAAGTACCGCCTGGAGTACAGGGGCGGTAGTACCGTTGTCCCAGCAGAAGTACCGATGTGCAGATTTTTCTGCACATAACGGTTCGATTTTCCGGGGGCCTATATAAAGACCTCTTCTTCTCCAAGAAGTGATGCCGATCCAGATTCTCTCTCCTCCATCAATGCTGAGCTCCAAACCTCAATAACTCCCAATCCCTCCACTCAAACTTGCTCATACTCGAGGATTGAAGTAGAAGGGCCAAGATCTACAAGTCTACCAAAGCGTTATTCATTTCCCCCTCATTCACTTGAGGGATTTGAGCCTAGGGTTTCCACTAGGAAAACCTAGGCACCTTGTTATACTTACTTGCTTGCTACTTTTGTGTAGCAGATTTGTGGTGCTTGGGAGCTCCCAATCCAGTTGTGGGTTGTGCTCCAAGCTTGTTGTAAGGGCTCCGGATTCCGCCTTGAAGGATTCCGATAGTGGAAGGTGAACCGAGCTTTTGGGCGAGGTTCATCAGAGAATAGGGTGAGGCCATTTGTGGTGTCTTGAGTTTGAAACTCACACCCCTCCAACGAGACGTACTCCCCTCAAAAGGAGGAACTCGGGATTACATCCTTGTCTCCGCGTGCTTCCCGTTCGGTTACACCTTACTCTCTAGTTATTACTTGTATCTTATCTTGCTTAGGGTTAACTTGTCATATAGGTAAATTCACCGTAGTTGCATATCTAGAGAATTTACCTTTGTGTCAAGACTTAATCGAAAAAGAATTAAAATTTGGAGTAGCACCTATTCACCCCCCCCCCCCTCTAGGTGGCCATACGATCCTTTCAATTAGTATCAGAGCCTCGGCTCTTTATTCGGGCTTAACTGCCTAAGAGAAGTATGGCCCTTGACGAGAATGGGAACGAGATTCCCGAGACCTCCATCGCTTCCACTTCGGTTTCCATAGAGGACTTCAATTCCATGAAGACCTCCATGGAAACTCAAATGGAAGAGTGTTGCACAAAATGCTAGTGCAATTCATGGAGGCAAAGGGTATCCCATCACCTACTACTCCGGAGACTCCTCTAGAGAAAACCCTTGGAGGAAGAGGTTGATGGGAGTAAGGGGGTGTCAATTCTAAAACTAACACCCCAATTAAACCAACTAATGGGAAGGGAGAGTATAGTGTGGTTCCTTTCCCGTACTCTCCCGGCCCAGCTATCCCTCATCCTCCCATGCACCTAAGGGGAACTCCACCTAGTCTAAATGCATCCTCGTTTACTAATTAGCAATCTTCTATGAGATCTCATGTGAACAGTGTCTGCATTGAGCTTTGGAGGATCATTGTAGATGGATACAAGGCATTGAACTTGACAAGGCGAGAACAAGTTGATTGTCAACTAAATGCCACCGCTCTTGACTTGATCCGTGTTGCCGTGGGAGAGAAGGATATGCACCACATTCAACACTGCACCACCTCCAAAGAAGTTTGGGATTGTCTTACGGAGGTGTTCGTTGGAAATGATAGCATGAGGAGAAATAGATATGAAGCTATGAGCAACCAAATCGAAGGTTTCTTCATGCATGATGGAGAAAATCATGAGGATATGTAGCAAAGACTCAAGGCTCTCGCTAACGCATATAGAGACCTTGGTGCTATTCATGTGAATGATGCTTATATCAAGAGGAAGTATGTGAATGCCCTCATGCCTTTTGAAGCGACCGACTTGAAGAGTCTCCAAGAAAGGCACAACTATCCCCAATTGACCTCAAATGAAGTCATGCAAGAGATGCAATCTTACAAAGTTCAAGCCCAAATTGCTCAGGACTCTCGTGGCCGGGCTCTTGGAATGCACCAAAGTTCCTCACTTGCTTTGAAGGACAAGGTGGTGGAACAAGATGAAGACCAAGAGCATGAAGAGGGAGCCTACTTGGATCCCGAAGAACTCAAGATTGCCCATAGAGACTATGTGGCTTTTGCGGCAAGAACCTTTTGGAAGAACCCATCCAAAGCTAAAGCTCAAGTGGAGCAAAGTTCAAATCAAGTGGTTACAAAGAGGGCAACCCAAAAATGAAGACTTGCTTTAATTGCCAAGATAGATATCACTACGTTGCCGAGTGTCCTTATGAGAACCGTGAAGAACATGAAGGAAGGCTTATTCTCAAGGAGGTTTCAAGGTCTTCTAGGAAGAAGCCTTACTTCAAGAAGCCCATCTCCAACAAGAAGCCACCTTCAAAGATTGTGTTGGTGACAAGAGAAGAATATACATCCGGGGATGAGAGTGAAGAAGAAACAACCACAAGTGGAGTGGCTGCCTTAGCCATTGCTTCATCGACACCCACCTCTCTCTTTGAATCCCCCAATGAGAATGTCCCCATCCAATCCGCTACATGTCTCATGGCCAAGGGCCCCGATGTATCATCTTTCCCTCCTTCTAAGACTATGAATGAAATACATGATCTTATGAGTCTTAGAGTAAAGGAAGAAAATGTTGCTTTGGATTTCTTAATGACTAACTTGCAAGGTGAATGCAAGATTCGATTTGAGACTCTTGCGAGTCAATATGGTATGGCACAAGATCTCCTTGACGAAAAGGGGAGACTTCAAAGAGAAAATGCTAATGAGATTGCTTCCTCACCGTTGCTCTTAAGGAAGAGCATGAGCTTCGAGTTTCTCTTGAAGAGAAGCTTGATAATATTGAGGAATCTCAAAATGATATTATTTCTAAAATAATTAAAGATCGTGACCATGCTATTGCTAAATACAAAGTTTTCAAGAAAGAAAAGGTTGAATTTGGGGTTGGTCATAATAGACTAACCAAGGAGCTAGAGAAGCTCACCAAGGCTCACAAGGCCTTGGAGAGTGATCACACTACCCTCACCAAGTCTTTTGAACAACTTCAAATTCAACTTACTAAAATTGATGTACCTAGTTACTCTCCTCGTTCTTGTGATCATACAAATGTTATTGAGGAAAATGCTAGGTTGAAGAATGAACTTGCCAAGGCCTCTAGCCCTCAAATAAAGAATCATCTTGATGATCTTTTGCAAATGCAAAAGCCACACATTGGGGAAGAGGGTCTTGGTTATGTTGCCAAGAAGAAGAAGAGAAGAAGAAGAAGAAGAAGAAGGCCAAGCCCGCACAAGCAAAGAAGACTACCATTGCGAGTAGTGATGCCACAAGGGGTAAAACCACTCGTAATGACTTTGCGGGAAATGCTAACCCTCACTATAAACTTTATGTTGATTATTATGGTGATGTTTATGCAAAATATGTTGGCCCTTATGATGGTTACATTGAGTACTCTATTTGGGTTCCTAAGACTCTCGTTGCTAACAAGAGAGGACCCATTGCAAAATGGGTACCTAAAATCAAGCAATGATCTCTTGTAGGACTATGCTTCTGGTGGGTCAAAATGGGTGCTTGATAGTGGATGCACAAGTCATATGATTGGAAGCAAGGAGCTCATGACGGAGTTGAGAGATAATATAAATCAAGCAACCGTCACATATGGAGATAGATCAAAAGCTAAGGTATCGGGACTCGGCAAGGTGGTAGTCACACCGGATATCACTCTTGTGAATGTCATGCTTGTTGAGTCCCTTGGTTATAATTTAATGTCCGTTCGTGCTCTTAATAAGATGAACGTTGATGTACATTTTACTATTGATATGGTGATACTCTTGTGGAGCAAGACTCTTACGGTCGCTTTCGTTAGGTATGTCGAAAATGAGTTGTTTGTGGTGGACTTTTCGGAGTCAACCAACACTCAAGCGATATGCCTCTTCGGAAAGGCCGACGTGGGGTGGTTGTGGCATTGCCGCTTATCCCATGTAAATATGAGAACTTTGCAAAGCCTTCACAAGGGTGGTCACATTCTTGGACTAAAAGATAATGTTTCCTTTGCCAAAGATCATGTTTGTAGGGCTTGTGTTGAAGGAAAGATGCATGATTCTCCCCACCCAATCAAGTCTTTCATCTCATCAAAGAGGGTATTGGAACTCCTTCATGTGGATCTCTTTGGTGTCGTTCCGAAGCTAGCCTTGGTGGGAAGAAGTATTGCTTGGTAATTGTTGATGACTATTCAAGATATACTTGGGTTTATTTCTTCAAGTTCAAGAGTGAGACCCAACAAGCCGTCATTGACTTTGCCAACCAAGTTCAACGTCAACACAATGTCCCCATATTGGCCATTAGAAGTGACAATGGCTCCGAGTTCAAGAACTGCACCCTAAACGAGTTTCTTAGTGAAGAGGGAATTCGTCATCAATATTCCGCTACATATACCCCTCAACAAAATGGTGTAGCCGAAAGGAAGAACCGGACTCTTATGGATATGGCTAGGTCCATGTTGGCGGAGTTTAAATCTCCACTCACTTTTTGGGCCGAAGCCATCTCCACGACATGTCACTCAACTAACCGGCTCTACTTCCGCAAGTTCTTGAAGAAGACTTCCTATGAGATACTTATTGGCAAGAAACCTAACATCTCCTACTTCCGGGTATTTGGTTGTAAGTGTTTCTATTTGAGAATGGGAGTTCGTTTATCTAAGTTTCAATCTAAAACTTTAGAGGGTACATTTGTTGGTTACGGTCGCGAATCCCACACTTATAATATCTTTGATAATCTCTCACGAGTTATCATTGAGACTAGTAGTGTGGAGTTCGAGGAAAATGATGGCTCCCAAGTGGCGCAATTGAATCTTTGTGATGTAGATAGTGAAGAGCATCAAGACTCCATAAAGAAGATGGGCGTTGGATTCTATCGCCCTATTGAGCTTCACGAAGAGGCAAGTCAAGGAGAAACAAGTTCTACTCAAGTGGAGCCTCCTTCATCACAAGATCTTCATACGCCATCCTCGGGAGCAAGTGAAGAACCTAACCAGGAACAAGAACAAGACCCTCGCCATGTTGATGAAGACATTGTCAATGAACCATCCACTCAAGAGTAATGTCCTAATCAAGACCAAGATCAACCATCTACTTCAAGCAATGAAGAAGCGCATAATGAAGATCAAGGTCATCAAGACGGGGACTCAAGTGATCAAGATGATCAAGAGATCCCTCCTCGCTCTAATGAGGGGATCAAAACCCGTCGCCGAAGAAGAGTTGCAAGATCATTGGAAATAAGAAGCCACCATCTCTCTCAAGTCATTGGTGACGTGAAGCGCAATGTGTCTACTAGAAAACAATTGGCAAACTTTAGTGAGCATCAAGCACGCATCTTCATGGTGGAACCAAAGAAAATGTTTGAAGCTCTTGAAGATCAAGATTGGTTGGGTGCCATGCATGAAGAGCTCAATAATTTCGAGCGCAACAAGGTGTGTAAGCTAGTTGAAAATCCTAAAGATTGCCGCAATGTTATTGGCACCGAGTGGATATTCAAGAACAAGCAAGATGAAAGTGGAATGGTTGTGAGGAACAAGGCAAGATTGGTAGCTCAAGGGTACTCTCAAATTGAAGGCATTGACTTTGGAGAGATCTACGCTCCTGTGGCTCGCCTTGAGTCCATCTGTATCCTTCTTGCATATGCTACACATCATAACTTCAAGTTGCAACAAATGGATGTGAAGAGTGCTTTTCTTAATGGTCCTTTGAAAGAGTTGGTATATGTTAAGCAACCACCGGGGTTCGAAAACCCAAACATCCCTAACCATGTCTACAAGCTTGATAAGGCGCTCTATGGACTTAAACAAGCACCACGTGCGTGGTATGAGCACCTTAGAGAGTTATTCTTATACCGTGGGTTTGAAGTGGGGCATATCGATCCACTCTTTTCACAAAGAGGGTTAAAGGGGAGCTTTTCATATGCCAACTATATGTTGATGATATCATATTTGGCTCGTCTAACAATGGTTTTAATGATGAATTCTCAAAGGTTATGGCCGATAGGTTTGAGATGTCCATCATGGGTGAAATGAAGTATACCGCTCCATGATTGTCTCTTTGCTTTATCTTTGTGCATCTAGACCCGATATTGTGTTGAGTGTAGGGGTATGTGCAAGGTATCAAGCCGCTCCTAAAGAAAGCCACTTGATGGCGGTCACTAGAATCTTTCGATATTTGGTTCATACCTCAAAGTTTGGCTTATGGTACCCCAAGGGCTCAAACTTCTCTATTTGTGGATACACGGATTCGGATTGGGCCGGTGACATTGATGGTAGGAAATCAACTTCCGGGGCATGCCAATTTCTTGGTAGGTCCGTGGTGAGTTGGTCTTCTAAGAAGCAAAATTGTATATCTCTCTCCACCGCCGAAGCGGAGTATGTGGCGGCCGCTAGTGCATGCACCCAATTGTTATGGATGAGGCAAACTTTAAAGGATTACGGTGTCACTTGTGACAAAGTGCCTCTTCTATGTGACAATGAAAGTGTTATCAAGATTGCCCACAACCCCGTGCAACATTCAAGAACGAAGCATATTGAGAATCGTCATCACTTCATTAGAGATCATGTTACCCGAGGAGATATTGCTCTAGATCATGTTGGCACCGATGATCAACTTACCGATATATTCACGAAGCCCCTTGATGAAGCAAGATTTTGTTACTTGAGGCATGAGCTAAATATCATTGATTCTAGGAGCTTGACTTGATTATCTTGCATACACACCTATATGTTGACTATCTATTTGGTTTAGGTGTAGGCATGGAAATAGGGGGAGTGCGGTCCTAATCCATTGGACTATCCCTCCTCCCATTATGCCAATAGTAAGAACTCATTTGCTTCTCTATTTTCATTCGATGAAATTATGAGCTTAAAATAACGAGTATTGGTTATGGATCCAAGATATATCTTCACGGTGTCATGCCAATCACTCATACATGGTGGCCTCGGCCACCGCCCTCCTCCATATGAGGAGTTGATTTTATTTGGATTTCATTTGGTGTTCTAGACCTTTCGAGTTTTGGGAGAGCAATTCAAGTTTGGCCTTTAAGTTTGTTTTTGCAAACTTGGGTATACTCTCTTCTCCTTGTTTCGAGTTCCATCCTAAGACAAAAATCTCTCCCCAAAAACACATCTTTCTTTGTTCTAAAACTTTGTGATCAACTCGTCGGCGTTCTGTGTCAAAAGTGCCCGGTACTACCAGTGCCACCGTGGTACTTGTCGTGGGTTTGTCATGTCAGATGTCATGGATGAATTCGTAGGTGTGGGATTGCGCGAGTCAATCGTCTCCGAGCTTGGGATCGCATGAACAAAGATCAACACAGATTTACCCAGGTTCGGCCCCTCAATGTGAGGTAAAGACCTACTTCCTGCCTACCCTAGATTGGTATTGATATGATATATGAGGTGTTACAATGGAGGCGATCCGATCTCGGTACTCGCCGTATGAACTAGGGTTTGAGGGCTTGACCCCGTCTAAGTCCTGCGAGTTCTCTTTATATACACAGAGACTCGTCAGGTTACAAGAGTTCTACACGAAGCTGATTGTCTTCTTCTCTTCCAAGGCAAGTTAACACCGACCTTCTGGAGCCTTCCTTTGGTAGGCCACGATCCTAGGTCAGCCCATCTTTACGTGGCCCAATAATATCGTGATCATGAGGATGAAGTCGCTGTTTTGGCTTTGAATATGTGGCGGGTTAATTATTCCCCCGACATTAGCCCCCAAGTGTAGCCTGAACTTCATGGGATACCTTGATATGATTTCTTGATCTTGAAGGGTTCCTTGAACGTTTAGGCTGCACTTTTCTCTTTCTAGCCTGCACTTCCTTGCTTTGCGACTCATGATCACGTTGGATTGGCTTTTACTCGTACTTTTGAGGCGACCTGGAAGATGCATCTGACTTCATGAGCTTCGTACTTTGTCAAAGTAGCTTGATAGCTTCAGCACTTGATGATGATCAGTCTTCAAATTTTTGATGATAATATGGTGTAGCCCCCAAGGATTGAGCTGATGTGACTTGATAATCATCTCAATTCTTCTCAGAAGGTTTTGAAGACCGTCACCTGTAACTTGATATCATAGATAAATCAATTGTTAAGATATAAGCAATTGCAATTGGTGTTGCCGTACTGTAAGCAGTACATTGATCGACCTCTAGTTAGGTCTTTCTGAATCCTTTAAGTGGGCACTTGCGCGACTCAGTATTTCCTAGGAACATGTGTGTTCAGGGTCGAGAGCAGCCATGATAGGCAATCAAGCTCGATTGACGCCACACCCCAGTACTTTGGACGCATAATGCAAGTTGTAATCCAACTTAAGGTAAATTTGATAATTGCCAGTAAGTTGGCTGTTTCAGGGTAACAAAGCCCCCAAGAAACAATAATGATATATAGCTATAAGCAGCTTTGATTATGATGACACATAAGGCCGCACCTCGGTGGCGACCAAGTGTTATACATAGGGTTGGATCGCGCCTAGGTGGTGATCCTTTTTTTGAGACATACGGCCACGCCTAGGTGGCGGCCGATTTTTTATACATAAGGTACGGCCGCGACTAGGTGGCGACCGATTTCTGATACAGGTATTGCAGGTCGCGCCTAAGTGGCGACCAATTTTGAAGCTGGAGCCCTTAGTGGTTGTGATGATACTCAGCTATATGCAGCTAGAAAAGATGATGCTTAGCTCTGATTAGCTTTTTCTTATGTGTAGTACGGTCGCAGTTGCGCGACGTTCCAAGGGCGAGGCGCCTCTAGACGATCCTCGAAATCATGGCGATCGCTGCTTTCTTCCCTCACATCCAGCAGATAGTATGATCCATTGTTTAGGTTCTTGCTGATGATATAGGGTCCTTCCCATGGAGAGGATAGCTTATGCATTCCCTTGTGGTCTTGCTTGAGTCGCAGCACTAGGTCTCCTTCTTGAAAGGTGTGGGTTTTGATGCGTCTGGCATGATAGCGTCGCAAGTCTTGCTGATATACCGCTGACCTTGATGCTGCCAAGTCTCTGACCTCTTCTAGTGTGTCCACCGAATCTTGCCGAGCTGCTTCATTATCTGCTTCGACATAGGCTGCAACTCTTGGTGAATCATGTATGATATCGCTGGGCATAACTGCTTCTGCCCCGTAGACCATGAAATATGGTGTAAATCCTGTGGATCAGCTAGGGGTTGTTCTTAAGCTCCATAGCACGGCTGGCAATTCCTCCACCCAACATCCTGGAGATGCTTCAACCTTTTCAATAAGGCGCGGCTTAATTCCATGGAGGATTTCCTGGTTAGCTCGCTCAGCTTGTCCATTGCTCTGTGGATGTGACACTAACGTGAGGTCCAGCCTTATCCCATTGTTTGCACAAAATATTTGTGTAGCTCCTTCAGAGGTGTTGCTCCCGTTATCTGTGATGATACTATGGGGATACCCAAAGCGGAATATGACCTTCTTCAAGAACTTGACGGTTGTTTCAGCTTCGCAATCTCCCACGGGTTCTGCTTCTATCCACTTTGTGAATTTGTCCACCATGACCAGGAGGTGAGTTTTTCCCGTTGGGGACCATCTGAAGGGCCCTACCATGTCAAAACCCCATACGGCAAAAGGCCATGTGATGGGTATTGTGCGAAGTGCTTGAGCTGGCATATGATCTTGCCTGGCGTATCTTTGGCATCCATCGCACACTCTAACAATCTGCTCGGCGTCTGCTAGCGCCGTTAACCAGAAGAAACCATGTCTGAATGCCTTTGCCACCAAAGATCTTGACGAAGCATGATGGCCACAATCGCCTGCATGAATTTCGTGCAAGATTTTTTGTCCTTCTTCTGGTGATACACATCTTTGGAATGTCCCTGAAACGCTGCATTTGTATAGCTCATTGTTGACTATTGTGTAGGCCTTGGATCGCCGTGTTATTTTGCGCGCCTCTACCTCATCATCTGGTAGCACTCCGCGACTTAAATATGCCATATATGGCTCTGTCCATCCTGGCTGTTCATGCAGGGCTGCGACTAAAGTTGAATCATCTTCTGGCTCTGCGATGCCAATCTCTGCTGGAGGTTTAACTGATGGGTTGTGCAACTCAGCCAAGAAAACATTGGGCGGGACCGGCTGTCTATTGGATCCAAGCCGAGATAAGGCATCTATCGCTTCATTTTGTCTACGATCAATATGCTCGACTTGGTATCCAATGAAGTGTCCAGCAATTCTGTCCACCTCTCTTCTGTATGCAGCCATATTTCCATCCTTACTGTCCCACGTTCCAGAGACCTGTTGAGCTACAAAATCTGAGTCTCCAAAACAGCGTATGGGACTAACACTCATCTCCTTTGCTATACGGAGTCCATTAAGCAATGCCTCATACTCCGCCACGTTGTTTGTGCAGTTGAAGTGTATTTGAAGCACGTATCTTAGCTTGTCTCCCTTGGGGGACGTTAGTACAACTCCAGCCCCCGAGCCTTGTATCTGTCTTGACCCATCGAAATGCATGGTCCAGTATTTTGTTTCCGCCATGCTGGGAGCGACTTGGATTTCTGTCCAATCGTTGATGAAATCTGCAAGGGCTTGCGACTTAATTGATGTGCGTGGCTCATAACTTATATGATGTGGTCCCAACTCAATCGCCCACTTGGCTACTCTTCCCGTGGCCTCTCGACTGCGGATGATGTCTGCCAGCGGTGCTGAGCTGACCACAGTTATTGGGTGTTCCTGGAAGTAGTGCTTCAGCTTGCGACTCGCCATGAACACACCGAATACTAGCTTCTGCCATTGGGGTAACGCTGCTTTGAAGCCGTGAGTACTTCACTTACGTAATATACTGGCCTTTGGACTAGGTACTCCTTTCCTGGCTCTTGTCTTTCTACGACCATCACAGCGCTTACAGCACGAGAGTTTGCAGCTATATACAACAGCATGGGCTCTTTATCGTTTTGAGCCGCCAAAACTGGAGCATTTGTCAACTGACTTTTTAGGGCTGTTAAAGCTTCGTCGGCTTCTGAATCCCAAACGAAGGTATGTGACTTTTTCAGCAACCTGTACAAAGGTAGGGCTTTTTCTCCTAATCTTGATATAAAGCGACTCAATGTCGCGACACAACCGGTAAGTTGCTGTACGTCCTTGATCTTTTCTGGTTTCTGGAGGTCCATTACAACCTTTATCTTGTCAGGTTTGGCTTTGATGCCTCTTTTTGACACTATAAACCCCAGTAGCTTCCCTGCTGGTACTCCAAAGACGCACTTCGTCGGGTTGAGCTTCATGTTGTATTTTCTAAGATTTGTGAATGTCTCCTCCAGGTCGCTGATAAGATCCTGGCACACTTGCGATTTAATCACAATGTCGTCCACGTAGGCGTGAACGTTGCGACCTATCTGCTCATGCAAGCAATTTTGTATGCACCTTTGGTAAGTCGCGCCTGCGTTCTTCAATCCAAAGGGCATGCTGATGTAGCAAAAGGCCCCAAAGGGTGTAATGAAGGATGTCTTCTCCTGATCTTCCTTCTTCATCTTGATTTGATGGTAGCCTGAATAGGCATCTAGAAAACATAACAACTCGCATCCGGCCGTTGAGTCAATCACTTGGTCAATCCGTGGCAAGGCAAATGGATCCTTCGGGCAGGCTTTGTTGAGACTGGTGTAATCAATGCACATTCGCCATGTGCCGTTCTTTTTCATAACCAGGACTAGGTTTGCCACCCACTCCGGGTGATACACTTCTGTGATGAATCGTGCGGCTAACAGGCGAGCTATTTCTTCCCCTATCGCCTTTCTCCTGTCGTCGTGGAAACGCCGCAATGGCTGCTTTACTGGCTTGGCCACAGGGTTCACGTTGAGGCTATGTGATACGTGTTAAGTTACACGTCTATTGGGAACCCCAAGAGGAAGGTGTGATGAGTGCAGCAGCAAGTTTTCCCTCAGTAAGAAACCAAGGTTTAATCGAACCAGTAGGAAGTCAAGGGTCTTCTGAAGGTTGTTGGTGGCTGAATGTGGCACGGCGCAACACCAGGGAATCAGCAGCAACGTGGAACCTGCACACAAGACAATCAAACTACTTTGCCCCAACGAAACAGTGAGGTTGTCAATCTCACCGGCTTGCTGAAAACAAAGGATTAAAAGTGTGGTGTGGAAAATGATGTTTGCTTGCAGAGAATTAAAGAGAACAATGATTGCAGTTGGTTGTATTTCAGATGTAAAAGAATGGACCGGGGTCCACAGTTCACTAGTGGTGTCTCTCCATAATAAAATACTAACATGCTGGGTAAACAAATTACAGCTGGGCAATTGACAAAATAGAGAGTGCATAACAATGCATATACAAGTCATGATGATCACTATGAGATTTACTTGGGCATTACGACAAAGTACACAGACCGCTATCCAGCATGCATCTGTGCCTAAATAGTCCACCTTCAGGTTAGCATCCGCACCCCTTCCAGTATTAAGTTGCAAGCAACAGACAATTGCATTAAGTATGGTGCATAATGTAAACAATACAAATATCCTTAGACAAAGCATTGCTGTTTTACCCCTAGTAGCAACAGCACATCCACAACCTTAGAACTTTCTGTCACTGTCCCAGATTAAATGGAGGCATGAACCCACTATCTAGCATAAATACTCCCTCTTGGAGTTACAAGCATAAACTTGGCCAAAGCCTACACTAATAACGGAGAGCATGCAAGATCATAAACAACATAGGCATGATAAATCAATAATCAACTTGACATAGTATTCAATATTCATCGGATCCCAGCAAACACAACATGTAGCATTACAATAAGATGATCTTGATCATGATAGGCAGCTCACAAGATCTAAACATGATGGCACAAGAGGAGAAGACAACCATCTAGCTACTGCTATGGACCCATAGTCCAGGGGTGGACTACTCACACATCACTCCGGAGGAAGGCATGGCGATGTAGAGCCCTCCGGTGATGATTCCCCTCTCCGGCAGGGTGCCGGGAAGAGCTTCAGAACCCTCCCGAGCTAGGGTTGATGACGGCGGCGGCTCTGGAACTTTTCGTGGATGGAGGCTCGGGTGTTTAGGGTTTTCCCGAGAAAGGCAATTTATAGGCGAAGGGGCGATGTCGGTGGAGGCCCGAGGGCTCCTCACCACGTGGCGGCGCGCCAGGGGTGGGACCGCGCCACCACATGGTGAGGGCGCCTCGGTGCCCCCCTTCGTCTCTCCTTCGGACTCCGTGTACGTGACAGAAAAATAGGACCTTGGCTTTTTGTTTCGTCCAATTCCGAGAATATTTCCAGAACAACTTTTCTGGAATCAAAAACAGCAGAAAACAGGAACTGGCACTGTGGCATCTTGTTAATAGGTTAGTCCCAGAAAATGCATAAAAATGCTATAAAGTGTGAATAAAACATGTAGCAATTGATATAATATAAGCATGGAACATAAGAAATTATAGATACGTTGGAGACGTATCAAGCATCCCCAAGCTTAGTTCTACTCGTCCTCGAGTAGGTAAAACGATAACAACAAATAATTTCTTAGGTGACATGCTACCACATAATCATGATCAAATAATATTGTAAAGCATATGTTATGAATGAAGTGACTCAAGGCAATGGTCTATAGTTTGCTAACAAATAGATAATGAGTAAACAACTGAATCATATAAGCAAAAACTTTTCATAAATAGTACTTTCAAGACAAGCATCAAAAAGTTTTGCATAAGAGTTAACTCATAAAGCAATAGATTCTAAGTAAAAGGCATTGAAGCAACACAAAGGAAGATTTAAGTTTCAGCAATTGCTTTCAACTTTCAACTTGTATATCTCATGGATAATTGTCAACACAAAGCAATATAATAAGTGCAATAAGTAAGCATATAAAAATTGTTGCACACAAAGTTGACACAAGTGTTTGCTTCTGAGATAGAAAGGAGTAGGTAAACTGACTCAACCTAAAGTAAAAGAAAGGCCCTTCGCAGAGGGAAGCAGGGATTAAATCATGTGCTAGAGCTTTTTAAGTTTTGAAATCATATAGAGAGCATAAAAATAAAGTTTTGAGAGGTGTTTGTTGTTGTCAACGAATGGTAGTGGGCACTCTAACCCCCTTGTCAACCAGACTTTCAAGAGCGGCTCCCATGAAGGACGTTATTTCTACCCAAAGGCAGATCATCCCTCTTCTCTTTTGTTTACACATGTACTTTAATTTGGGTGACACTCCTCCCAACCTTTGCTTACACAAGCCATGGCTAACCGAATCCTCGGGTGCCTTCCAACAATCACATACCATGGAGGAGTGTCTATTTTAAATGATCAACTTTTTAAATTGCTTACTGATAAATCAGGGCAAAACATGTGAAGAGAATTAAAGGTGAAAGTTGTAATTAATTGGGACTGGGCACCCCATTTGCCAGCTCTTTTTGCAAAATTATTGGATAAGCGGATGTATATGCCACTAGTCCATTGGTGAAAGTCTGTCAGGAGTAAATGACAAGGTTGAAAGATAAAACACCACATACTTCCTCATGAGCTATAAAACATTGACACAAATAAGGGATAATAGCTTTTGAATAGTTTAAAGGTAGCACATGAAGTATTTACTTGGAATGGCAGAAAATACCACATAATAGGTAGTTATGGTGGACACAAATGGCATGGGTTTTGGCTCAAGGATTTGGATGCACGAGAAGCATTCCCTCTCAGTACAGAGTTTAGGCTAGCAAGGTTGTTTGAAGCAAACACAAGATATCAACCGGTACAGCAAGACTTACATGAAAACATATTGCAAGCATTATAAGACTCTACACTGTCTTCCTTGTTGCTCAAACACTTTTACCAGAAAATATCTAGACCTTAGAGATAGCAAACATGCAAACCAAATTTCAACAAGCTCTACGGTAGTTCTTTACTAATAGGTTTTTAACTACATGATGCAAGAGCTTAAACATGAAATACTTGAGAGCTCAAAACAATTGCCAAGTATCAAATTATCCAAGACAATGATCTATATGTGTGTCTTTTCGATATACCATCTACCACATGTTGCATTTTCTGTTTCCAACCAAACACCAATCAACTTATTTCAACAAAAACTCTCCAAATAATTTACAAATGAAACAAGAGAGTATTACTCTACAAGAACTAACAGCTCTGAATAAGAGATGCATGAAAAACAGGAGCTAAAAGCATAGCAGTAGCTAGATAAGAATACTCAACAGTATAAGTGAAGAATATGAGTATTCACATGAAAAAGCGGAGCGTGTCTCTCTCCCACACAAGAATGCTAGGATCCAATTTATTCAGAAAATAAAAATAACAATGCGAAAATAAAAGCACACAGACGCTCCAAGTAAAGTACATAAGATGTGGAAGAATTAAAATATAGTTTCACTAGAATGACCTGATAAGTTGTTGATGAAGAAGGGGATGCCTTGGGCATCCCCAAGCTTAGACGCTTGAGTCTTCTTGAAATATGCTTGGGTGACCCACGGGGGCATCCCCAAGCTTAGGCTTTTCACTCTTCTTGATCACATCATATCATCCTTCTCGCTTGATCCTTGAAAACTTCCGCCACACCAAACTCAAAGTAATTCTCATTAGAGGGTTAGTGCATAATCAAAAATTCTCATATTCTACAGTGACACAATCATCACCAATACTTCTGGACATTAGCTACAGCCACTGATGTTTTATGGAGCAAAGAAATCCAATCAAACATAGTAAAAGAGGCAATGCAAAATAAATGGCAGAATCTGTCAAAACAGAACAGTCCGTAAAGACGAATTTTTTCGAGGCACTTAAGTTGCTCAGATTGAGAAACTCAAAACTAATGAAAGTTGCGTACATATCTGAGGATCACGCACGAATTTTTCAGAATTTTTCAATTTTTCTGGAGTGAATAAAGCTCAAAACCGTGGACAGCAAAAATCTGTCCCTGTGCAGAAATCCAAATCTAGCATCAACTTTCTACTAGAGACTTTACTTGGCACAACATTGCAAGAAAATAAAGATACAAAGGAGTTGTTACAGAAGTAAGCACACTCCTTGACTCAAATAAAATAAAAATAACAGGAAATAAAATGATGGGTTGTCTCCCATAAGCGCTTTTCTTTAACGCCTTTCAGCTAGGCGCAGAAAGTGAAAATCAAGTGTTCCAAAAGATAAAGCATCCAAATCATCGAAAGCCTCCTCTAAAACACAACTTGTCACAATAGGTACCTTAGGTATTCCTGAAGATGTTTCATTATTTAAGTCACCCTTAATTGTACTAAAGGTTTTATCAATTTTAAGCTCATAATGAGGTTTCGGTTTGGGCATCTTAGGAACATACATGAATTTTTGCTCTTTTCCCACAAAAGCTTTCTCCCTCTTAGACTTAAGAGAAGAAAAGTTGAACTTAAAGTTTCCATAGCATCTTCTAATTCACCAATCCTATGGTTTTGGCTATCAAGGGTGTTGCTAGCCTCTAAAACAGTGATTCTTTTATTGATGCTTACCACTGATTCATCAATCTTACTAGTATCAAGTAATTTTGGCAAATTTTTCTCCATAGAATCTAGTTTGTTTATAACATCTTCCAAAGTGATCTCAGTTTTAATGTTTTTAGTAGGCGGTATTCCTACTAAACTTTCAATTAAATTACAAGCTTCCAAAGCAGGAGTACCAAGAAAATTACCCCCTGTAAGAGTATCCAGAACATACCTATACCAACTAGTGATACCAACATAAAAATTCCTAAGAAGGATCATGGTAGAATGTTTTTTAGTACATCTATGATGAGCATCACTAATTCTATACCAAGCATCTTTCAGACTTTCTCCCCTTGTTGCCTAAATGAACGAACCTCAACTTCAGGAGTACTCATTTTAGCAAAATTAAAGCTAGGCCGAAATACAAAAATAAATGCAAGTAACTAATTTTTGTGTTTTTGATATAAAGAAGCAAACAAGATAAAGTAAAAATAAAATAAGCAAGACAAAAACAAAGTAAAGAGATTGGAAGTGAGAGACTCCCCTTGCAGAAGGTTTGACTTCCCCGGCAACGGCGCCAGAAAACTGGCTTGATGCGTGTTAAGTTACACGTCCGTTGGGAACCCCAAGAGGAAGGTATGATGAGTGCAGCAGCAAGTTTTCCCTCAGTAAGAAACCAAGGTTTAATCGAACCAGTAGGAAGTCAAGGGTCTTCTGAAGGTTGTTGGTGGCTGAATGTGGCACGGCGCAACACCAGGGAATCAGCAGCAACGTGGAACCTGCACACAAGACAATCAAACTACTTTGCCCCAACGAAACAGTGAGGTTGTCAATCTCACCGGCTTGCTGAAAACAAAGGATTAAAAGTGTGGTGTGGAAAATGATGTTTGCTTGCAGAGAATTAAAGAGAACAATGATTGCAGTTGGTTGTATTTCAGATGTAAAAGAATGGACCGGGGTCCACAGTTCACTAGTGGTGTCTCTCCATAATAAAATACTAACATGCTGGGTAAACAAATTACAGCTGGGCAATTGACAAAATAGAGAGTGCATAACAATGCATATACAAGTCATGATGATCACTATGAGATTTACTTGGGCATTACGACAAAGTACACAGACCGCTATCCAGCATGCATCTGTGCCTAAATAGTCCACCTTCAGGTTAGCATCCGCACCCCTTCCAGTATTAAGTTGCAAGCAACAGACAATTGCATTAAGTATGGTGCATAATGTAAACAATACAAATATCCTTAGACAAAGCATTGCTGTTTTACCCCTAGTAGCAACAACACATCCACAACCTTAGAACTTTCTGTCACTGTCCAGATTAAATGGAGGCATGAACCCACTATCTAGCATAAATACTCCCTCTTGGAGTTACAAGCATAAACTTGGCCAAAGCCTACACTAATAACGGAGAGCATGCAAGATCATAAACAACATAGGCATGATAAATCAATAATCAACTTGACATAGTATTCAATATTCATCGGATCCCAGCAAACACAACATGTAGCATTACAATAAGATGATCTTGATCATGATAGGCAGCTCACAAGATCTAAACATGATGGCACAAGAGGAGAAGACAACCATCTAGCTACTGCTATGGACCCATAGTCCAGGGGTGGACTACTCACACATCACTCCGGAGGAAGGCATGGCGATGTAGAGCCCTCCGGTGATGATTCCCCTCTCCGGCAGGGTGCCGGGAAGAGCTTCAGAACCCTCCCGAGCTAGGGTTGATGACGGCGGCGGCTCTGGAACTTTTCGTGGATGGAGGCTCGGTGTTTAGGATTTTCCCGAGAAAGGCAATTTATAGGCGAAGGGGCGATGTCGGTGGAGGCCCGAGGGCTCCTCACCACGTGGTGGCGTGCCAGGGGTGCGACCCGCGCCACCACATGGTGAGGGCGCCTCGGTGCCCCCCTTCGTCTCTCCTTCGGACTCCGTGTACGTGACAGAAAAATAGGACCTTGGCTTTTTGTTTCGTCCAATTCCGAGAATATTTCCAGAACAGCTTTTCTGGAATAAAAAACAGCAGAAAACAGGAACTGGCACTGTGGCATCTTGTTAATAGGTTAGTCCCAGAAAATGCATAAAAATGCTATAAAGTGTGAATAAAACATGTAGCAATTGATATAATATAAGCATGGATCATAAGAAATTATAGATACATTGGAGACGTATCACTATGCTCTGCCAATTTCTTGGTACCCTGGCATATCTGATGATTTCCATGCGAAGATGTCCTTATTTCCCTGAAGGAAAGCGATGAGGGCCCGTTCCTGTTCTTTTTCCATATGTGCTCCGATGCTTGTCTGCTTAGATGAGTCGCCAGGAACAAGATCTATCTGCTTGGTGTCTTGGGCCGCTTTGAACTTCATTGGTGGTTCGGTGGATGGCGTGGTGACGACGCTCATGTCGTTAGGGTCCACCTGTGACTTATAGCTCTTTAGCTCTTCAGCGGCAGAGGCTGATTCTGCGAAGGCTGCATCTCCTTCCTCTCACTCTATTGCTTTTTCTCTATCGCCGTGCACCGTGATGACCCCTCTTGGTCCTGGTATCTTCAACTGTAGGTACACGTAGTAGGGCCATAAACTTGGTGAAGACTGTTCGTCCGAACAGAGCGTGATACGGGCTTTGGAATTTCACCACTTCGAAGCATATGAACTCGCTTCTAAAGTTTTCCTCTGTCCCGAAGGTTGCTCCCAGGGTTATCTTTCACACTAGTTGTGAAGATTTACCTGGGACGATGCCATGAAACATGGTCTTCATGTGTTGCAGGCTGGAATCCATGAGCCCCAAGCACTTGAACGTGTCATAGTACATGATGTTTATGCTGCTTCCTCCGTCCATAAGCACTTTGGTTAGCTTGTATCCAGCTACATAGGGTGCCACAACTAGCGCCAGCTTCCCTGGTTCTCGCACTTGCGGCGGGTGATCATCACGGCTCCACCTTACTGCATGCGCTGACCACTTTAGCCAATTGGGGGTTGCTGGTATTACAGCGTTCACTTGCTGGCTTCTGCGGCTTAATTTCTCCTCCCTCAAGGAGGTGTTGATAACTATTGTGTGGTACTGCCCCGCTCGCTTGGGATTACTCGCACTATGATGCCGGCGCCTGAACATGAGCCGCACCAGGGTTTCTGTCATGGTGGTTTCCCTGTTGTGTTGCCTTTCCTCTTTCCACTTCTTGTAATAGTTGCATTGCGCCTTGGTATGGTCTGCTGGCCGCCGTCACCTCCTGTGTGAAGATCGCACGGCCGACTGAAAACTTCTTCCATATTAATTAGACGAGAGCCGCTTCCTCGGCCCCTTCCTCGTTGGCCTCTGAATCCTCCACGCGTGTTGGCGACGAGCCCAGAGTTTCCTTCTTCACTCTTGCGCTTGTTTTGACTCACGTTGTTGTGGCTGGTTTGTTGCTGTTGAGGCTTGCTGATATTTTTCTTTCCCTTGACAGCAACTTCCTCCTCTTCTCCATCTGACGCATCTCTGGTTTTGTCCGAGCCGGCGTATTTGTTAGCCGCAGCCATTATCTCGCTGAGGCTCTTGACTTTATCCTTCATGCGGCCCAGTTTATGGATCAGCGGCTCGAACTTGCAGTTTTTCTCCATGACCAGGACGGCTGAGCTTGGTGGTCTATTATCTGAGGAATGTATTATTTCTGCCACCCTTTTCATCCAGTGGCGGCTTGACTCGCCTTCCCTCTGAACGCAACGCTCGAGATCCTCTATATTGCAGAGTCGCTTGCAGGTTCCTTCGAAGTTCTTGACGAAAGCATCTTTCAGTTCTTCCCAGGTATTTATAGAATTGGGGGGCAGATTTTGTAGCCATATGTGAGCCGCGCCCTCCAACATCATGTTGAGGTATCTTGTGCATATCTCTTCGGAGGTGTTTAAAATACTCATCCCCATCTCGTAATTGTTTAGCCAGGTGGTAGGATCCATGCTGGCGTTGTAGTTTGCCACCTTGCGCGGTCCTTTGAAATCTTCAGGGAAAGGTTTCGATCTGATCTTTTCAGTGAAACACGCCGGGCCCTTGAGTCGCGAGGACAGGGTTGTGGATGTGCCCATGGGGTTGTTAACTTCCGCGGGCCACGTTTGCATCGTTGGCATGATAGCCTGTGCTTCTGCGGCTTGTTCCTGCTGCATTTGCGCGACTCTTGATATATTCTCTGGTGGTCTGCTTTGGACGCTTCTTTCTGCTGTAATCCTGCGGTTGGCCGGTACGGTGGGTAGCCGCCCTTCGGCCTCGGCTCTGTTGGCCTGTTGTAAGACAGTAGTGCTCAACATCTGTATCGCACGTCGTGCTTCGGTGTTGACCGGGTCGTCGCCTGTTGGTACCATCTGTGTCAAGATATTATCGGCAGCATACATATTATCGATGGGGCTTTGGTAGTGGCCTTGCGGAGTATGAAACCTCCTTGGTTGTTGCGATAGCAGTTGCTGGGCTTCTTGGTCAGTTGTTGATCCCAAATTTCTTGCGATTGGTTGGACTCCCGCTCCAGCAGCTGGAGTGGGTGGGAATTCTACCGTTGGTTGAGTCGCTCGCGCCTGAGCCTGCGAGTCAACTTGTCTTTGAGTCGCGGCAAGCGCGGCTACTCTTTGTCGTTCCTATTGGATTCCTTGGTTCACCTGGTTGAGTCTGTAGCGCTCTTCTTCCATCCTCCGAACCTTGTACAGGAGCTCGGCCCTGGCGGCCTCAATTTCTGTTGCACGGATGGCGGCGTTTGCGGCTGACACCGGGATAAGCAGCGGGTTGCCGGGGGGTGCCGACCTTTCGGCTTTTCCTGCGTTTCCTGACGTACTTGCCCTCTGGCCATATAAACTCCAACTTGTGCCGCCCCTTGATCTGGCATTAAGGTGATTCCTGGTGCGTAGTCCCGGTAGCTTTCATCAAGGGCGGGTATGATGTACCCAAATTCTTGCGAGTCCATGCTCTCCACGGACTCTTCTCCGTCATCGGCGACTTCTTCTGCTGAGTCGCCTTCTTGGACTGAGCTAACAGATCTGCCACCAATGAAACCGATGAAGACGTCGATAGATCCAAACGGGATGATGTGGCCGGTCTCTAGGTAATCAGCTTCCGGCCCCAGCTTGAATCGTCAACAAGAGGTATGCCATCGACCGCGATGATGCGACCGATGGCAAGAACTTCAGCTCCTTTCATCGATCCTGCGCGGAACGTGACGCTCTTGACCGCAGGCCCGACGGTGGGCGCCAGCTGTCGTGGGTTTGTCATGTCAGATGTCATGGATGACTTCGTAGGTGTGGGATTGCGCGAGTCAATCGTCTCCGAGCTTGGGATCGCAGGAACAAAGATCAACACAGATTTACCCAGGTTCGGCCCCTCAATGTGAGGTAAAGACCTACTTCCTGCCTACCCTAGATTGGTATTGATATGATATATGAGGTGTTACAATGGAGGCGATCCGATCTCGGTACTCGCCGTATGAACTAGGGTTTGAGGGCTTGACCCCGTCTAAGTCCTGCGAGTTCTCTTTATATACACAGAGACTCGTTAGGTTACAAGAGTTCTACACGAATCCGATTGTCTTCTTCTCTTCCAAGGCAAGTTAACACCGACCTTCTGGAGCCTTCCTTTGGTACGCCACGATCCTAGGTCAGCCCATCTTTACGTGGCCCAATAATAGCGTGATCATGAGGATGAAGTCGTTGTTTTGGCTTTGAATATGCCGTGGATTAATTATTCCCCCGACAGTACTACCGCTGCCTGGAGTCTCGCAGGCACGGCAGTCCCAAGAGTGGTACCGTAGTTACCAGGTACCCGGTACAACCGTTGGTTCCTGTGCTGGGAGCCAATAGTACTAGGTAGCGGTAACCGTTGGTTTGCCGGTTCTACCGCTCTCTCCCAGGAGCGGTACCTCCACAGACTACTGGCAGTACCAGCGCGGGCGGTACGACCGCTGGGTCAGTGGTACTACCGCTGAGGCCTTTTTCACCAGGGGTTAAGTTGGGCGTGGAGGGGTAGTTTCTCATTCTACCTCCTCCACCTCGACCCCCTAAAACGAAAAGGACCTCACCACCGCCGCCACCATAGTTCGTCGCCGGGGAGCCCTGCTCCGGCCTGGATAGCCCCTCTCCGGCCGTGGGGACACTCAAGCACCTCTCCTCCCTCCTCTCCTTCACCATGAGCTCCGATAATCTCTCTCCTCTCTCTCAACCTAGTTGATTCGTTGAGATGCAATGGAGTTAGGTTTTTCCGTAGTCCTAGTGGTAGAAGTTGTAGGGAATAGATGGTACTTAGTCTAGAATCCTTCTTGCAAAGTTTTATTGGCGGATTCCATAGATCGAGCGAGTATCGGGAAGTCAACCGCTAGATCTGAAGGTAGCAGTACTACCGTCCCTGTGGCGGTACTACCGTTCCATCGGTACTACCGGTAGACCAGCGATACTACCGCTAGAACTGGAATTTTTCAGAACTGTGCAATTTGGATTCTTTTTGTTTGGTCTCAGTTGTTTTGCAATACTTATCTCCCTGCTATCCTCCTATGCTGTCACAGGTGCTGGTAAGCAGGCTAGTGGGAGTCACACCAAGCGAGCGGCTAAGCGTGCTCGCTCGGGCAAAGATCATGTTGATGAAGATGAACCGGAAGTGATTCCTGAGAAGATGATTGCATGGATCACATGTTCGTTGGGAGACCCCAAGAGGAAGGTATGATGCATTGTAGCAGCCGTTTTCCCTCAGTATGAAACCAAGGTTTAATCGAACCAGTAGAGCAAGAAATCACTTCGGAAGGTTGTCAGTGGCGCGCTGACGTGGAACCTGCACACAACACAATCAAACTACTTTGCCCCAACGAAACAGTGAGGTTGTCAATCTCACCGGCTTGCTGAAAACAAAGGATTAAACGTATGGTGTGGAAAACAGTAGTAAATTGCAGAGAATGAAAAGGAACAGTGTTTGCAGTTGGTTGTATTATCAGTGTAAAAGAATGGACCGGGGTCCACAGTTCACTAGTGGTGTCTCTCCATAAAAGATAACTAACATGCTGGGTGAACAAATTACAGCTGGGCAATTGACAAAATATTGAGCGCATGACAATGCATATATATGACATGATGATTACTATGATATTCATGTGGGCATTACGACAAAATACATAGACCGTTATCCAACAGCGTCTATGACTAATAATCCACCGCCAGGTTGTCATACCGAGTTCCCCGTTGGTATTAAGTTGCAAGCAACGGATAATTGCATTAAGTAATGTGCGTAATGTAAACAAATGCATTAGACCTAACGGCGTACCCTTAAGCTAAGCATCGGTTATTTTATCCCTAGTGGCAACAGCACATCCACAATCTTAGAAGTTATTGTCACTCTCCCAGATTACCGGAGGCATGAACCCACTATCTAGCATAAATACTCACTCTTGGAGTTACAAGCATCTACTTGGCCAAAGCATCTACTAGTAACGGAAAGCATGCAAGATCATAAATAACATATAAGATAGATTGATAATCAACTTGACATAGTATTCAATATTCATCGGATCCCAGCAAACACAACATGTAGCATTACAATAAGATGATCTTGATCATGATAGGCAGCTCACAAGATCTAAACATGATAGCATAAAGTGGAGAGACAACCATCTAGCTACTGCCATGGACCCGTAGTCCAAGGATGAACTACTCACGCATCACTCCGGAGGCAGGCATGGTGATGTAGAGCCCTCCGGTGATGATTCCCCTCTCCGGCAGGGTGCCGGGAAGAGCTTCTGAACCCTCCCGAGCTAGGGTTGACGGCGGCGGCGTCTCTGGAACTTTTCGTGGATAATGGCTCGGGTATTTAGGGTTTTCGCGTCGGGAGAATAAATAGGCGAAAGGGCGGCGGCTGCGGAGCCACGAGGGCCCCACACCACCCCACGGCGCGGCAGGGGGGCCCGCGCGCCCATGGTGTGGGTGCACGTGGCTCCTCCGTCTCTCCTCTGGACTCCGTCTTCGTGTTGGAAAAATAGGAGGTTCTGTCCAAGTTTCGTCCAATTCCGAGAATATTTCCAGACTAGCTTTTCTGGAATACAAAAACAGCAGAAAACAGGAACTGGCACTGTGGCATCTTGTTAATAGGTTAGTCCCAGAAAATGCATAAAAATGCTATGAAGTGTATATAAAACATGTAACAATTGGTATAATATCAACATGGAACATCAGAAATTATAGATACGTTTGAGACGTATCAAGCATCCCCAAGCTTAGTTCTACTCGTCCTCGAGTAGGTAAAACGATAAAAACAAAATAATTTCTGAGGTGACATGCTACAATCATAATCTTGATCAAATATATTGTAAAGCACATGTTATGAATGAAGTGATCCAGGTCAATGGTCTATAGTTTGCTAGCAAGTAGATAATGAGCAAACAACTGAATCATATAAGCAAAAACTTTTCATGAATAGTACTTTCGAGACAAGCATCAAAGAGTTTTGCATAAGAGTTAACTCATAAAGCAATAGATTCTAAGTAAAAGGTATTTAACCAACACAAAGGAAGATTTAAGTTTCAGCAATTGCTTTCAACTTTCAACATATATATCTCATGGATATTTGTCAACACAAAGCATATAATAAGTGCAATATAAGCATATAAAAATTGTTGCACCAAAGTTGACACTAGTGTTTGCTTCTAAGATAGAAAGAAGTAGGTAAACTGACTCAACATAAAAGTAAAAGAAAGGCCCTTCGCAGAGGGAAGCAGGGATTAAATCATGTGCTAGAGCTTTTTAAGTTTTTGAAATCATATAGAGAGTAAAAATAAGTTTTGAGAGGTGTTTGTTAATTGTCAACGAATCAGAAAATGGAAAGTACAATATGACCCCTGCCAACCAGACTTTTAAGAGCGGCTCCCATGAAGGACGTTATTTCTACCAGCAAGGCAGATCATCCCTCTTTCTCTTTTGTTTACACATGCAGATATTTCACTGTTTGTCATTGCTTGACTGATAAATCAGGGCAAAAATGTGAAGAGAATTAAGCGGTTAAAGTTGTAATTAATTGGGACTGGGCACCCCATTTGCCAGCTCTTTTTGCAAAATTAATGGATAAGCGGATGTATATGCCGCTAGTCCGGTGGTAAAGTCTGTTTGACAGTTGACATAAAGACATCCACCCCGTCCTCATGAGCTTGGTAAACATTGACACAAAATAGGAGTAATAAAGTTTGAATAGTTTAAAGGTAGCACATGAAAAATTTACTTGGAATGGCAAGGAAATACCACATATAGGTAGTTATGGTGGACACAGATGGCATGGATTTGGCTCAAGGTTTTGGATGCACGAGAAGCATTCCCTCTCAGTACAGAGTTTAGGCTAGCAAGGTTATTTGAAGCAAACACAGGATATCAACCGACACAGCAAGACTTATATGAAAACATATTGCAAGCATTATAAGACTCTACACTGTCTTCCTTGTTAACCAAACCCTTTTACTAGAAAATATCTAGACCTTAGAGATACCAATCATGCAAACCAAATTTCAACGAGCTTTACGGTAGTTCTTCATTAATAGGTTTTAACTACATGATACAAAAGCTTAAACATGAACTACTTGATAACTCAAAACAATTGACAAGTATCAAATTATCCAATACAATGATCTACAAGAATATGTAAGCTTTTTCCATTATACCATCTACCACATGCAACATTTTCTGTTCCAACCAAACACCAATCAATTTATTTCAACATAAACTCTCCAAACAATTATAAGTGAAGCAAGAGAGTACTTTCTTTAAAAGAACTAACAGCTCTGAATAAGAGATGCATGCAAAACAGGAGCTAAAAGCATAGCAATAGCTAGATAAGAATACTCAACAAGTATAAGTGAAGAATAGGAGTATTCATATGAAAAAGCGGAGCGTGTCTCTCTCCCAATCAAGAATGCTGGGGTCCAATCAAGTTGACCATAAGAAAAATAAAATACTGAAAATAAAAGCACACAGACGCTCCAAGTAAAGCACATATGATGTGAAAGAATTAAAATATAGTTTCACTAGAGATGACCTGATAAGTTGCTGATGAAGAAGGGGATGCCTTGGGCATCCCCAAGCTTAGACGCTTGAGTCTTCTTGAAATATGCTGGGGTGATCCATGGGAGCATCCCCAAGCTTAAGCTCTTCACTCTTCTTGATCACATTATATCATCCTTCTCTCTTGACCCTTGAAAACTTCCGCCACACCAAACTCAAAGTAATTCTCATTAGAGGGTTAGTGCACAATCAAAAACTCACATGTTCTATAAGGACACAAACATGACCGTTACTTTTAACATTAGCTACTGCCACTGATGTTATGTGAAGCTCTTCACCCTAAAAAAGAATTCCACTCAACACTAGTAAAAGAGAGAATGCGAAAAATAAAAGACAGAATCTGTCTAAACAGAACAGTCCGCAAAGACGAATTTTTTCGAGGCACTTACGTTGCTCAGATCGAAAAACTTTAAACTAACGAAAGATGCGTACATATCTGAGGATCACGCACAAAAATTTGCAGATTTAAATAATTTTTCTGTGATTTTACAGAATTAAAACGGTGAACAGCAGAAATCTGTTCCTGCGCAGAAATCCAAATCTAGCATCATCTTCCTATTAGAGGCAATACTTGGCACAACAATGCGATAAAATAAAGATACAAAGGAATTGTTACAGAAGTAAACAACTCCTTGACTCAAAAAAAGAAAAATTGCAGAAATAAAATAATGGGTTGTCTCCCATAAGCGCTTTTCTTTAACGCCTTTCAGCTAGGCGCAGAAAGTAAGAATCAAGTGTTTCCAAGTGATGAAGCATCAACAATCTTACGCTTAGCTCTCTTACCTTACCCTTATCTTTAGGAAATACTTGGTTACACATAGGTGAAGAGGCGAAATTCATAGTGCCTTGGCCCACATCTATTATTGCTCCAAAGCGTTTCAACAGAGATCTTCCAAGCGTAATTTGTCCTACTCCTGCACATTCAATGACAAGATAATCAATAGATATTGTTATCCCCAGGAGTTTTGTAAATACTCCTTCGGCTACTCCTCTTGGTAATTTAATAGTATTATCACCCAAAATTATACAATCTTCGCATTTGGAAAGCTCCCAAAGATTTAAGGAATCAAAAATATCCTTGGGCATTAAACAGAATTCAGACATAATATCACAGCGAGCATGAAAAGTTTCACCATTGATAACAACTTTTACTGAGGGAACCCATCCCGATGGTTCAAAATTTACTGGCACATTATCATAGTGTTCACAAATTTGATTATACCCTTCTTTTAGACCAGATATGTTTGTTTCAAGAGTGTTAAGTCTATCACTTATGCTTGTCAAAGCCAAATCAATTTTACTGATTGGAGGGCTAGAAATTGTAATCATTTTTTATAGCATTAAAAGCTTGATCCCCATCATAACGAAGGAAATCTCCTCCTACCACAGCATCTAAAGCATATCTGTAGCAAAGAACAAGACCAAAATAAAAGCTACTAAGCAGGCTTAAAGTCATTTTAGGTTCAGTTTTAGCATAAGACTCAAAAATTCTAGACCAAGCATCTTTAAAACTCTCCTCACTCCTTGCTTGAAAGTGAAGATCTCTTCCTCAGGCGACATGATGACAGGAACAGGGCTAGACATGATAACAAGACTGAAAAATAACAATTCGAAAATAAAAGTAACTAATTTTTTTGTGTTTTTGATAAATAAAGCAAACAAGACTAAATAAAAATAAACTAAGCAAGACAATAACAAAGTAAAGAGATTGGAAGCGTGAAACTCCCCTTGCAGAAATCCTCTTGCTCCCGCAACGGCGCCAGAAAATATGGCGTGTGGAAGGGGAAGCAAGGAGATTTCTGAACCGAAGTGCTTCTGCTCCCCGGCAACGGCGCCAGAAAATATGCTTGATTGCGTGGATCACACGTTCGTTGGGAGACCCCAAGAGGAAGGTATGATGCAGTGTAGCAGCAGTTTTCCCTCAGTATGAAACCAAGGTTTAATCGAACCAGTAGGAGCAAGAAATCACTTCGGAAGGTTGTCAGTGGCGCGCTGACGTGGAACTGCACACAACACAATCAAACTACTTTGCCCCAACGAAACAGTGAGGTTGTCAATCTCACCGGCTTGCTGAAAACAAAGGATTAAACGTATGGTGTGGAAAACAGTAGTAAATTGCAGAGAATGAAAAGGAACAGTGTTTGCAGTTGGTTGTATTATCAGTGTAAAAGAATGGACCGGGGTCCACAGTTCACTAGTGGTGTCTCTCCATAAAAGATAACTAACATGCTGGGTGAACAAATTACAGCTGGGCAATTGACAAAATATTGAGCGCATGACAATGCATATATATGACATGATGATTACTATGATATTCATGTGGGCATTACGACAAAATACATAGACCGTTATCCAACAGCGTCTATGACTAATAATCCACCGCCAGGTTGTCATACCGAGTTCCCCGTTGGTATTAAGTTGCAAGCAACGGATAATTGCATTAAGTAATGTGCGTAATGTAAACAAATGCATTAGACCTAACGGCGTACCCTTAAGCTAAGCATCGGTTATTTTATCCCTAGTGGCAACAGCACATCCACAATCTTAGAAGTTATTGTCACTCTCCCAGATTACCGGAGGCATGAACCCACTATCTAGCATAAATACTCACTCTTGGAGTTACAAGCATCTACTTGGCCAAAGCATCTACTAGTAACGGAAAGCATGCAAGATCATAAATAACATATAAGATAGATTGATAATCAACTTGACATAGTATTCAATATTCATCGGATCCCAGCAAACACAACATGTAGCATTACAATAAGATGATCTTGATCATGATAGGCAGCTCACAAGATCTAAACATGATAGCATAAAGTGGAGAGACAACCATCTAGCTACTGCCATGGACCCGTAGTCCAAGGATGAACTACTCACGCATCACTCCGGAGGCAGGCATGGTGATGTAGAGCCCTCCGGTGATGATTCCCCTCTCCGGCAGGGTGCCGGGAAGAGCTTCTGAACCCTCCCGAGCTAGGGTTGACGGCGGCGGCGTCTCTGGAACTTTTCGTGGATAATGGCTCGGGTATTTAGGGTTTTCGTCGGGAAGAATAAATAGGCGAAAGGGCGGCGGCTGCGGAGCCACGAGGGCCCCACACCACCCCACGGGCGGCAGGGGGGCCGCGCGGCCCCATGGTGTGGGTGCCACGTGGCCCTCCTCCGTCTCTCCTCTGGACTCCGTCTTCGTGTTGGAAAAATAGGAGGTTCTGTCCAAGTTTCGTCCAATTCCGAGAATATTTCAGACTAGCTTTTCTGGAATACAAAAACAGCAGAAAACAGGAACTGGCACTGTGCATCTTGTTAATAGGTTAGTCCCAGAAAATGCATAAAAATGCTATGAAGTGTATATAAAACATGTAACAATTGGTATAATATCAACATGGAAATCAGAAATTATAGATACGTTTGAGACGTATCAGAAGACCACGCCGTCAGCTGTCCAATCAAGCTATGATCCGTGCTGCCCAAAGCAACTCTCTCACCCTCATGTCAGCCAAGGACTATGTGAAAGAACGGAGGTTAAATCCTTATGCCACCCTCGATCCGCACTTTTACCAATCGTGTCTTTCACAACTTGTTCCAAGAGAAGATCTTTTATGAGGTGCTCCCAAAGCCAAGACCAAAGTTGTGACGCAGTTTTGCATTGACACGGACTATATGGAGCACCATGATGAGTACTTTGGGGAAGCTATTGAGATGTGCAAAGTGCTTGGAATTTATGACTATATTAGTTTGCAAGAAGACTTCAATGAGCCCGCTGTGATGCAATTCTTTGCCACGGTTCATTTCTTCAATGACGAGCCAAGAAGAATCAAGTGGATGAGCAAAGATCAAGTCTTGGAGGCAACTTGGCGTCAGTTTGCCACTCTCATTGGGATGGTTGAGCTCGGTTTTGACATGGATGATGCCGCCAAGGAACAATACTTTTGCATCTCCTACAACCACAAACCTATGATCTTCCGCAACACCATTGCTCCTCGTGTTGGCAACTATGATCAAATCCATGGGAGGCTCATTGACATCATGTATGAGACCTCTCTCATGATAGGTCAAGGAAAGAAACTTGATGTGATGGACATCATTTGGAATGAGATGTATGAAGTGGTCATGAAGAGAAGGGTATCTATTTTTGGTGCTCTCATCATGAACTTGATAGTCCATGTGTGGGTTCAAAAAGGCCTTAATTTGGATCTCTTGGACAATAATGAAGAACTCACTAAGCACAACGTCAAGCAATTGTTCATCAAGGATCACCTTCCCCCACTTATCCCAATCAAGAAGAACAAAGTGACTCTGATGATGAGGATGATCCCTTGTTTGAGCTTCCCCCTAAGGCCAAAGCTCAAGACAAATCGTTCAAGAAGTGGCTCTCTCAAGCTATGAAGACCATCTTTTGTCGCCAAGAAGATGCCGACATAAGGGTCTATAATGAACATGTGAGGAGCAAGGAAGAGCACAAACTCACTCGTCAGCGCTTTGCTCATTTGGGGTGTGCCCGTTCTTGCCGGTTCCGAGGATGGGATCACTCCTAAAGCCAAGTGGCTCAAACACCGCTACAATTGGGTGGATCCGGACCTTCAAGATGATGCTTCCACCTCCTATCAACCCAACCCAATGTTGATGATGATGAGGATGAGTCTGAGGATGGTGATGATGATGATGGCGAGGAGAACATTGAGGAGCCGCCCATGCTTCTAGCTCCGAGGAGTGACTTCCACTTGGGGCGTTAGCATCGCCTCTCCCTTTTTGGTGTCATGATGCCAAAGGGGGAGAGAGTTCTATTAGGTTTCCGGGGAGTTGCATGGTTGGGAGCACAAGCTTGCTTCTTTATTTGGTGTTTATAGCTTGTGCTCCTCTTTATCTTTTATTTGCTTTCGATGAACTCATGGGGTAAGACATGTGAGAACTTTAAATTTGTGTAAAGACTATGTTATGGTCGTGCAAGACTAAGAGATGTAATAACTCTATGCTTGTCTTACCTTTGTGCAAGTTATGCTTTATTTTTTATCTGAACTTGCTCGGTCTACAAAATCTAAGGGGAGTGTTGATCCTAACGAATATGCATTTTGCATTCAAAAGCAAAATTTTACTAATGCATACCGTTAGGGGGAGCCCGTCTATATTTTGTGAACCTTATTGGTGTGTTGTCATCATACTAAAAAAGGGGGAGATTGAAAGAGCATACTTTCTCTAAATCTATTTTGGAGTCTAATGACAACACATCAATAGGACTAATGTGTTGCTTGACAAATGCAGGTACTTTAGATCAACACAAGGCTCGACTAGGGTGTCGAGTTAGGAGCGAGAGGCCCTGGAAAACTGTACCAGTGAGCTATTCAGCGTCTGGCGGTAGTACCGCTCCACCTGGAACGGAACTACCCATCACAGCTGGTACTCCTCCTGGCGGTAGTACCGCGTGGTACCGTTGTCTTACTACCACTAGTGGTACCGCCAAGGGTACCGCTAGGCCAGATTTGCTCTCTATACTCCCCTCCGGTACCCAGCGGTTTCTGCCTCGTTCTACCGCTGGCTCCCTTCAAAGGGTCCCAGCGGTACTACAGGCAGGTCCGCGGTAGTACCGCCAGTCCTAGCAGCTGTGGTACCTCAGCGAGGTACCATTGCAGCTGGGTTGTGCGATACACTAAGTACCGCCTGGAGTACAGGGGCGGTAGTACCGCTGTCCCAGCGGAAGTACTGCTGTGCAGATTTTTCTGCACATAACGGTTCGATTTTCCGGGGCCCTATATAAAGACCTCTTCTTCTCCAAGAAGTGATGCCGATCCAGATTCTCTCTCCTCCATTAATGCTGAGCTCCAAACCTCAATAACTCCCAATCCCTCCATTCAAACTTGCTCATACTTAGAGGATTGAAGGAGAAGGCCAAGATCTACAAGTCTACCAAAGCGTTCTTCATTTCCCCCTCATTCACTTGAGGGATTTGAGCCTAGGGTTTCCACTAGAAAAACCTAGGCACCTTGTTATACTTACTTGCTTGCTACTTTTGTGTAGCAGATTTGTGGTGCTTGGGAGCTCCCAATCCAGTTGTGGGTTGTGCTCCAAGCTTGTTGTAAGGGCTCCTGATTCCGCCTTAAAGGATTCCGATAGTGGAAGGTGAACCGAGCTTTTGGGCGATGTTCATCGGAGAATAGGGTGAGGGCATTTGTGGTGTCTTGAGTTTGAAACTCACCCCTCCAACGAGACGTACTCCCTCAAAAGGAGGAACTCGGGATTACATCTTTGTCTGCGCGTGCTTCCCGTTCGGTTACTCCTTACTCTCTAGTTATTACTTATATCTTATCTTGTTTAGGGTTAACTTGTCATATAGGTAAATTCACCGTAGTTGCATATCTAGAGAATTTAGCTTTGTGTCAAGCCTTAATCGAAAAACAATTAAAATTTGGAGTAGCACCTATTCACCCCCCCTCTAGTTGGCCATACGATCCTTTCAATCATCCCAAATCCGTATATTCTGACCATCCCGTATACGCCATATTATGCCATCTTTTAATAGTCCTATCCCTCGAAGAATACTTCGCCATGAATAAGATATACCCGTCGATGCCGTAGCCTCTAAAATTGAAGTGTTTGGGAAATATCTCGCCTTTAGGACTTTTGCACATAAAGAGTCTGGGTTGGTTAACATTCTCCAACCTTGGCGTGCCAACATGGCCAGATTAAATCTGTACAGACCACGAAACCCCAGCCCTCCTTCACTTTTCGATTTTGAAAGTGTCTCCCAGCTAAGCCAATGCATCTTATTTTCCTTATCATGTTGTGACCACCAATATCTACATATCATCATGCTCATTTGTTCACATAGTGTTTTGGTAAGGTCAAAACAAGACATAGCAAAAGTGGGGATAGCTTGTGCACATGCCTTTATGAGGATATCTTTTCCTGCCTTCGAGAGCATTCTCTCTTTCCATCCATGGATCCTTTTCCAAATCCGATCTTGTAAATACTCAAAAGTTTTTGTTCTTGATCTTTCGACATAAACCGGTAACCCAATATATTTTTCAGTCCGTGCCTCAGCTGCAATGTGTAACTCGGCCAACACCTGTTCCTAGCCTCCACGCTTGTGTTTGAGCTGAACATAACCGAAGACTTCTCGAAATTGATAGTTTGCCCCGAGCATACCTCATAAAGTTGTAGCAAATGTGGCAGAGATTTGCACTCTCACTAGAAGCTTTAATAAGCACCAACGAGTCGTCTGCAAACAAGAGATGGTTAAAACTTGGGGCTCCCTCACAAATTCGTATGCTTTCTAACTCCCCTCGCACCTCAGCTTTATTTAGCATGGATGAGAACCCCTCCGCACAAATAAGAAATAAATATGGCGATAAAGGGTCCCCCTGTCTGAGTCCTCTCTGAGCTATAATAATATCCGTTAATCCTCCATTCACCTTCACTTGGTATTGTACTGATGTGATACATTTCATAACCAGCTGAATCCATCTTTCCGCAAAACCCATTTTTCACATCATTCTTTCCACAAAGTGCCATTCCACCGATCATAAGCCTTGCTCATGTCGAGCTTGACCGCAGCATATCCCTCTTTACCGGTCTTCTTCTTCTTCATAAAATGTGTACACTCATATGCAAGCAAAATGTTGTCCGTTATTAATCTTCCCGGCACAAAAGCACTCTGGTTCGGTGATATGATCTCCTCCAATACCATCTTCAGTCTACTTGCTAATTTTTCTGAGACCAGCTTGTAAACCACATTACAAAGACTTATTGGTCTCAAATCCTTCATACAGCCCGGGTTCTCAACCTTTGGTATAAGTACAATGCAGGTCTCATTCCAATCTGCGGCATAGGGCCACCATTTAACACACCAAGTACCTCATCTGTAACTTTTTCCCCTACCACATCCCAAAAATTCTTGTAGAAAAGTGAGTGCATCCCATCTGGGCGGGCGCCTTAAGGTCTCCTATACTTTTCAAAGCCACAACCACCTCATTTGATGTGAAGTTTTTACACAAGAGCTCATTCATCTCTTCGGTTACTCGTGTATCAACATGGCCCAGCAACTCCTCCATAGGGTACTGTAGAGGAAGTAAAAAGGTTTGAAAAATAGTTAGCTGCCACCTCTTTCATGGCCTCCTCCTCCTCCACCTCAACACCATCCTCCCTTTTTAATTTCAGAATTCGGTTCATCTTCTTTCTCTCTGATGCAAAGGAGTGAAAATATTTAGTATTACGGTCCCTTCCTTCAACCACGTGGCATGTGCTCTTTGCTTCCAATATGTCTCTTTTTGATCCTCCAATCTACTAAGCTTAAACCGCAGCACTTCCTCTTTTCTAACTTGTTCCGCACTGATATTCATTCTCCTACACTTTTCTAGTTCCTTCTTAATGCGGTGGATTCTCTTTTCCAGGTCTCCTAAAATGTTGTGGCTCCAATCTACTAGCTCCCCCAACACTCCTCACCGCCTCCATCACTCCACCTCCTTCCACCCGTACCTTCCGCTCCTAGCCATTTTGTACTATACTTCTGCATTCCTCCTCTTGTAACCATCTTGCCTCAAACCTGGGTAATGAGCCCCGAGCTTAATTCTACCTCCTGCACACACCTCCATGTGTATCAACAATAACCGGGCGGTGGTCCGAGTGGCGAGGATCTGCATTGAAAACTTTATAGGCTGGAAATCTCCCTCTCCAACTCGCTGATGCCACCGCCCTGTCCAATCTCTCCTTTATATATTTTCCGGCAACATGGCTATGATTTCTCCACGTAAACATGTTCCCTGTGAATCCAAGGTCATCAAGCTCGCAAAACTCCAAAGCTTCTCCGAAATTGTCCATCTGCTGTTGAGATTTTGGGGCCCCTCCTTTCTCCCACGAAAAAAGTATCTCATTAAAATCACCTATGTACAACCACGGTTTATCACTTGGTGTTTTTAAGTTTTTAGGATTCTCCTCTACCTTCGGCTCTCCATAAATTCCCGTGAAACTCCATTTGAAACCATCCGGTTCTGTAATTTCCATATCAATGTGATACTTTGATTTGAAACCAATCATTCTTAAGTTAAACGTGTTCTTCCAAAAAACTACCAGGCCACCGCTTTGTCCCTCACAATCCTTCACAATCATGTTTGGCATCCCTAGCTTCCACCGCAACCACTCCAACTTCCCCTCCTTGAGCTTCGTTTCCGACACGAATTGAACGTCGGGGTCCTCCGCTTCTTGACATCAAGAAGCCCACGACTAGTCGGGCCATTCCCCAATCCCGGCCATTCCAACCTCCTAGTTTCATTGGGACTCGCAGGGTTGTTCCGACAGCCCTGCGTTCATATCATTTTTGTTGTTCTCACCATCCTCCGTCACCACATCAACTCTCTTGCTTTGTTTTGTGTCTTTTGTTCCTCAACTTCCATCTCAGCACCCCCCCCCCTCTTCATTGACTGCATCATCTGGCTTTGGTCGTAAAAAGTATGCTCTTACTTGGATTGGTTAGAGGCGGGCGAAACCGGCCATCGGCAAGCTGAAGGACCTTCTCCCTTCTTCTCACCACCCAATCACACATCAGATTTCTAAACAAGCCAAAACGGACGACCCTTGAAGGCACATGTGCCCGCCCATGCTCTCGACTGATCCATAGTGATATGAGGGATTGTTCATCTCGTCAAACTCCATCAGAAAGACTGCCTCTACAGCTTTCACGCTTGTCACAACAGCATGAGCAACGCGGCTTCCATCCTCACTGCATGGAAATCGCACCATCTTCTGTTGATCCATCGCTACACGTTCAGCAGGTCGAGGAACACAGGCCACAATGTCCATCTCCGTGTCTTCCTCTACACCGATTCCACCAACCCTGACTTCCTCACCAGACTCAAACCTTTTAAAATTCTCAACCCGTTGGCCTGCTTCTCGTCTACAACCAGGTCCGACACGATTGTTGCAGGTGCCGATCCCCCAACATGGTCTTCTGACGAACAAGGGATCGAGAACCCCACCAAGGAATCAGATGTGCACCCCCTCATCACAGGAAACTCCTTGCAGCCAACCCTCAAGTCGCCGGAGTCGAGGAGGGCGGCTACCTTTGCCCGCAGCACCTGCATACTTCGGGATGGATCCAGCGAACGGCGGACAATTTGCCGTGCCCGCGCCTTCATACCTTCCATCTCCTCAGAGAGCAGACCGAGACGCCCGATCTCCATGTCGGGAAACCAAGAGCAGTCGCCGGGGCCGTCTCGGCCCTACGCCGTCGCCACCAGGTCGGCGAAAACGTCAACGACGACACATAGGATTCGCGATCGCCTTCCTAATCGCCCGAGCGTGAAAACAGGAAACCGTCACAAATGTGCACACCCTATCCTATGAACAGACGGAGGCAGCAACAGGTTACAGCTTTACAGGTACGTGTTGTGCGTGTGAAGCGGGCGAGGAAAACGTGCCTTCTGTGCGGGCGCGGGTGCGTTGACCTATCCGGTGATGGTACGGCCCACTCACCCGGACCCGGCTAGTTTACCGCTGCCCCTTATATAACACGCCCCCTCCCCCGGAGACTCATTTTTCGGTCGCCTCCCCGATTTCCCCCTAAAACCCACACCGCGGACGGAGGAGAGACGGCCGAAACCCTCGCGATGACTGGCGATCGCCGCGGCGGCGGGCCTCCCCACAACGGCGACAACACCGGTGAGCTGCGCCTGTCCTCTCCTCTTTCCCTCCTTTACCTCGGTTTATAGATCGGCGCATTCCTGCAATGGCTGCTCGTGGAAGGGGTCGAGGGTTTACCCGTGTCTTCAGTTGTGGGTCTGTGGTCCGATCTGCGCGGTGCTGGGTGATTCGACGGGTGGGGCGAATCAATTGATCCATCTGGTGATTTGTATTTTGCTCGATCAGGTTGAGGGCCGAAGAGGAGAGGAGGGGTTAACGCTGCGCCGTGTGGTTTGGGATCTAGGTTGCATCGTTTGTTCATTCCATCTGCATGGAGTTTTCGCACCTTATGTATATCTAGTAGGTCTGAGTTTGTTTTGATGGGGTTTCAGTTAGTTCCGTGAGCTTCATGTGAAGCGGATCTTTCTGGGTATACAAAACAAAATTATGGACATATATTTACTGGGGTTTCCTGGTGACGGTATTTATGGAGGTTTTATTTGATTTGGTTGTGATCTACTCCTATGTTAGGTATACAACTCATCTGCTCCTTATGTATTAATAAAGCATTGCTGCTTTTATCTGCCTAGGCCCAGCACGGCATAAGTGCATAACCAATCCAAACCAAATTCATAGGACAGTCTCGATGTTCAGAATAGAAAAATAGGCAAAGGAAACAGCTCAAGTCCTGAGTCTAGTAGTGCGGCCACCACCTGGTCTTGAGTGTGCTTGGAGCACACTAATATGGTTCACCTGCTCATGTTACTGGAATGAATTTAAGAGTTCTGTTTAAGTAGTTTCATACGGTTAAGACTTCAGGTTGATTGTTATGACTAGTAAAGTCATAAGGCCATCCACTGTTTTTATTTGCTTGTTCATCTTGTCTTTCTTTAATCTAATTTGGTTTAAATGGGTAACTCTTTTGAATTGTTTGGTTTAATGTTGACATTGTAAGACTGGGAGGACAGGAAATTATCACATCTGATTTTCATCTCTTTTGGTTAATTATCATTATACATTTTTGTTTCTAACATTGTGTTTATTAATGCTGTGGTCTTACATTCTGAATGGTTGTCGACTCCTCTGGTGTGTAAGGCTCCCAGCTGATGCTAGTGAAACCCCCTTGAGACCGCTTTGTTTCTATTGCTTGATTGCCTTTCAAATGCATCTCATAGAGATAATGTGCTCTATTCTGTATGCTGGAGTGTTGCACCTACGCACAAGATTTGAGAAGCCGGAACTGGCTCTAAATGACCTGTAGGCCGCTCTTGTTTTTCCCCACCTTGGGCAAACAACTGGTCTGCTTCCTGTGGAACTGAGGGATCTATAATGCACCATGGAGCTTCTCAATGTACTCACTTGTGTAAATACACTTAGATGAGTACATCGTGCTTAGACACAACTCAATAACTAACCCCCTAAAATATCTAGCAAATGTTCACATGAAGTGAGGGGAACTGGGAAGTGCATAGGACCAGGGTGATATGCACCAAGTTATATGGATTCCAACACGCGCTGTTGCATCACCAGACGGTTGATACTCGAATGAATATATTGCCGGTAGATACTTGCTTTTCTAATGAGGTAGGCAGTGAGGCTAAGAATGGACAATTTTTTCGTATTGTACCCGATGGGAGACCATTGATCACGATCTCTGCAATTGTCAGTATGTCAACATGTGCTTCCTGCCTAGCCACTGCCCTATTACATGTGCCAATATGTCAACAGGTGCACCTGAATCCAGTTATCATGCTCATGCTTTACCAGTTACTGCTTGGTGTATATTTGCTTCCTAACCTAAGTATATCAAATTTGATCAAATAATTTGTCTAACTTACCAAAGTTGTGATAATTGTGTCTAAGTGAATCTTGCAACGACCAGTGTCTTTAATTGCGGGATACAGCCAAGAAAATGCCTTGCGGGCCTAACCCATTGCTGGAGACTGGACACCAGCTTAATTTTGTATAACTTGTCAAGCTTTACTTTGGCTTCCAGCCAAATGCAATTTTAGTACGTATTTGCCTGTAATGTGCTACGCTGCTGCACGTGTAACTCAACAATTATAACCATGCATTGGCTTTTGGCTGACACTGACACATTTGCTACTGCAAAAAGTCTTGAAGCTATACAATTACTACTCTACTGAATGTTTCCAACATTTTATATCTGTAAGTCTTCAACTTAATTCCAGTACCTCTTTCCCATCAGAAGTCTTTGATTAACACTTCATTACCCTTATTCTGTTCTGCAGATTTTTTTTCAACTTTTGTCATCGTACATGTAAATATGTTTATATCGCTCTATCTAATCATACATAATCCTGTCCTGCATCCAGGGGGAGGTTGGGAGACTATTGGGAAGAAGAAATCAGGGCAATCAGCTGGGAGGGGACAATGGGCACCATGGAGCTCACCCTCAAATGCTCCACCTACTACAGCACGACAACCTTGGAACGGACATGGACCTTCACGTCCTTCAGGAAATAATCGGGCTCAACCTTCTGATCGTAGACCTTTGCAAGCACCAAACCCAGTTGTAACTCCACCTCTGGCTAATGGTTGGCAGTGGGCATCCAGGCCTCTCCCATCTGGTCCTGAAAGCAACAAGGATGACAGTTCTTCATCTGGTTTTGACCCTGAGACGAACAATCCTGAAGTTGACGGTTCATCAGATGATGATAATGATGATGATGATGATGATGATATGAGTGATGACTATGATTCTGATGCCAGTGAGAAAAGTTTTGAGACTCGAAAATCGAACAAGTGGTTCATAGGTTTTTTTGGCGAATTTGATCCCTTAACTTTGGACCAGATACATGAGCACACTAGGCAATGGCATTGTCCGGCATGCAAAAATGGACCTGGGGCAATTGACTGGTTCAAAGGCCTACCTTCTTTGGTGACACATGCTAGAACAAAGGGTTCTAAGAGGGTTAAACTCCACAGGGAACTGGCTGCATTGCTGGAAGAGGAGATGTCTCGCAGGGGATCTTCAGTGGTACCATCCGGCGAGCAATTTGGGAAATGGAAAGGATTGCGGGAAAGCACTGACCGCGAGATAGTATGGCCTCCAATGGTGATTGTGATGAACACCTTACTGGAAAAAGATGAAGATGATAAGATGATTTTCTCACTATCTATAGGTCTGACACATAGTACGAGTTCTATTTAGCAGTTATCCTCAAGTACGTTGTCTACTTGCTGTTGATGTTGCTTACATACTGCCTGGGGTGGTAGGTCGTAATGTTTCCCCTTCTAGATGATGATTTATGTTAGTGTAATCAGGACACCTGGATTTATGTTAACCTGAATTGAAATCACAACTTTATCCCTGTATGCTATTTCTTTTGTAATTTGTAAACTTATGTTATATTATTAGCAAAACTAAAGAACAAAACTTTTATATTGGTGTTCTTATTTCTTTGCTATCTTTCTAGGGCATTTGATTCATACCTGTCTGGGAAAGTTTAAAATACTCTCAATATTCAGATAACATGAGGAGAACCTGTTATCACTATTCTTTATTATTATTTGCTGGCACTCATGCGTTAATGTCATATAAATCAAAAGAATATATGTAAAAGATAACTGTTAAAGATTCTACAATGATGTTCTATTGCATTCTGACTTTGCTTTCATTGATGCTCTCTAGTGGTTAGGCATGGGCAACCAAGAGCTTCTCGAATATTTCAGTGATTATGCTGCGACCAAAGCACGCCATGCTTACGGTCCAGTCGGGCACCGTGGCATGAGTGTGCTAATATTTGAAAGCTGTGCTGTGGGCTATATGGAGGCCGAACGTCTGCATAAGCACTTTGTTGATCAAAGAACAGACAGGGACACATGGGAAAATCGCAGGGTTCCTTTCTTACCTGGTGGGAAAAGACAACTGTATGGTTTCTTGGCCAGGAAGGAAGACATGGAGATGTTTAATAGACACTGCCAAGGTATAATGTTTAACATATGTTCAAATATTTAATGCTTTGGCCTCTGTTCAATTGCTTGTTCATATGGAAATTAGGAAATATCTGGTTTAGTGAACTATTCTTGCCTAAATTCTTTGCCACCAATGATGATTTGTATGAATGCAACATGATATACTTGTGAAGCTGCATGTCTCGGTTCTTCCCCTCCATTGACATGTTAACATGATTGATAATTCCCATGTTCATCTCAGTATACTAACGTATTTGGAGCACAGCACCACAATCTGTTTTGGTTTCTGATGTTCTTTTGATTGTAATTTCCTTTTGTTGCGAACATTTCGTGATTAGGATCCATGCCTATTTGACTCAGAATAGGTTATAGTGGCCCGACTCGTCAGTGATGTGGCTTTAGTTCATGCCTTTATGTTACTATATCATGTGATTGTTCTGCGAGCATGTTTTTTAATTCGTTCATCATAAAAAAAAAGCCAATTCTGTTTGTAAGATAGGCAGTTCTATTTTATACTTGACTGAGTGCCACTGCGTCTGTGCAGTGAGTGTCTTGGACAATATGGAGAAAACAAGGGATAGGTCTCTGACCCTCGTTGTTGATCATCAGAATTTCAGATTACTGCCTATGCCTTTGTCAATTCAGTTTTTTTCTTTCACTGTGGCATCCTTTAATCGTTTATTCTAATTTTACTTTATGCATAGATTGTGCATACTTGTGGCTATCCATATTTTACCTGTAATATTTTTCACAAAGCTTGTAGATTGCGAAACTCTTGTATGCATTGTAACACAATAGAGATTCCTTTTTTTTATATATTAGTGAGCATGATGTGTGCACCTATAATTAATGACGAGGGTCTGGTTTGCTTCTTTATTCCAAAATGAATGTTTATAGGGGTTTTCTCTTTGTTCTTTATTGTCTTGTATCTGCTAAATTCAGAAGGCCGATGATTACGATGGCGATTATTTGGTTTAAAAAAAGCATTAATTTAGTGCAAACGTAGAAAATGCTCTATTAAACCGGATCTTCAGTATTTCATGATTCCTTAGCATTGCCTGCTATAGTAGGTTTTAACATAAATGCTTTATTACAATATTCAGGGAAAAGCCGCCTGAAATATGAGATGAATCTCATAATGAGATGGTAGTTGCCCAGATGAAACAAATGAGCGTGGACAATCAGCAACTGAACTATCTGAAGAACAAGGTGGTTAAGACAGAGCAACGCTCTAAAGTTGTAGAAGAAACCCTTGGGGTTGTTACCCAGAAACTTCGAGAGACGATGGAAGAAAATATCTTTGTAAGGCGTAAAGCTAAAGAGAAGCACTATGAGTACGAGGAAGAGGTAATGATTGCTTAAAGTTACACTAGTTTCTGTGAACACATATGAGCATTGAAAGGGATATTTTATTTCCAAACACTATGCATGCCAGTGATCTAATGCGATATGTATGCTCAACATTCGATAGAATTGTGCTGAAGTGTCAATTTTCTGCAAATACAAAACCTTTTACATTTTGTCCATGTTATCTTTGTTTTGAGTTCATCTCCTTTGTTCACCTTGTGTTTCTATACTCTGCAGATGAAATCTCAGGAGAAATTCTTCCATGATCAGATAGAAAACATTCACAAGGCCACAGAGGACAAGGAAAGCGAGTTTGAGAGGTTGCTGCAGGAGGAGCGTGCAAAGGCTAGACAGTGGCATGTGGATTCTGGGACTACCGAAAATCGCAGGCTAAGGTGCGTACTGGATTATTTTCTCTATGGAGCTAATGTTGCAATGTGTGTTTTGGGCATGGAAGAGCTCCAGATCGATTTTTACTCGTAAATATTGTTTCTGTTTCTTTCTTTTGACCATGTCTTATCGTCTCCTACATACCTCGGTACGGTGAAAACACTGCCTAACTTGACCCGTGTTATGCTGAGCAGGAAGGAACAGGTACAGCGTTTCATAGATTGCCAGGTTAAGGACGTGCAGGAGTTTGAGTCTGAAAGAGACATAATGATAAACGCTCACGAGGAGAAGAAGGCGCAGCTCAAGAAAGAGTACATGGCAAAGGAGCTGGAGCTCGAGAAAGACTTTGATGTTGCTCTCACCGGTCTGATGGAGAAACACAAGCCAGACACCTTCCAGGCCTCCAGCTCGTGAAGGTTGCCAAACATTGCAGCCGTAGCAGTATCTGAGATTTGCCTTGGTTTTTTTTTTTGGAACCAACAAGGGCGTCAGGGGTGCATATTTTATTCAGCTCAACTGCACCAGACAACTATGAGTACAAAGTCCTGAAGTCGTACATTTTGTATGATAGACACATCACAGGACAAGGTTCTATAGAGTGAGCTGAATTTGAGCGGCTGAATTTAAGCATATGTAAATAGGTTTATTTAGGCTACGGCGTAAGAACCTGTGCTGCACAATTATGAGCCACTACGTCGAGGCTTCTTGAGACATGGAACAGCTGTGTAGAAGAGTCTGTAGTTGTAGAAACAGTCCCCCCCCCCCCCCCCCGCCCCGCGTATGTGGGGATAAGGTTTTGGGTGGCGATGCTTGGGCGGAGCCGTACTAGCTAGACCTCACCGCCGTTTTACTATTCTAGGGTGCCTCCGACCTGGGTTTCCTGGTCTAGCGATGCGCGCCGCTTCTCGCCAACCCTGTCCGTGTGTGCCCCGGCGGGGGGCTGACGCAGCGCGGCCCTGACCCGGTTTCGAGTGGTTTTCGTCCTGTCCCAGATCTAGCCATCGCGAGCCTGACTAACGGCCGACGACAGCCCCCCTGGACCTTCTCGCCTGTGTTCCGTTTTTCCCTCCACCATACAGCCTTCTTCGAGTCCCTAGAGCTCGGAGTCGTAATACACTGTCGTTCTGGCGATGTCGGCAGGGTGTGGGAAAGGTGTGGTGGTGGCGGAGGAAGGAGTGGAAGGCCTGATGAGGAAGCTACAAATAGCGGATAAGAGCAAGTCCGTCTCCCTCGGTCGGGCGAGCGTGGGCAAGGGGGCAATGTTGATCCAGGCAGTGGGGAAGCTGCTGTTTGAGAAGGCCGCACACGAGGAGAATGTGGCGCAAATGCTGGGTAGGATCTGGTGCCAGCGGGAGGGGACGATCTGCAAGGAGTTCCGGAAAGAGGTGTGCCTTGGAGGAAGGCCCCTGACTCGTGGGCAAGGACCTAATGATCATGGAGGATTTCGTGGCAAGCAAGACGATAGATGAATACAAGTTCAGGTACTTCCCAATCTGGGTGAGAGTCTCCAAAATGCCACTAGGTATGATGAATCGGGAAAATGGAGAACGCATCGGGAGGGAGATGGGGTTGTTTGTGGAGGTGGAGGTGGATGCTGATGATTCTGCAATCGGAGAATTTCTGAGGATAAAAGTCAAGCTGGATGTGCGCAAACCACTGATGAGACGCATCATGACCTTGGTGGACGAGGATGAGGGAGACCAAATGGGGATAAGGGAGGAGGAGGAAGAGGATATGGTGGATGAGAAGAGTGAAGTGGTGGTTGTTGAGGGCAAGGAGAGAAAGATGAGATGGTGTCCGTTCGCCTATGAACATTTGCCCGACTTCTGTTTCATATGTGGTCTGATCGGGCACACGAACAAGGAGTTTGCGATACGGCTGAAGCAAGGGGAGCAGCAGCTGTACACCCGCGAGCTGAAAGCTTTGCTGTCAAACATGGTGAAGAGGCATGGTGATGAGGATCGAGGCCGATGGGGAGGCAACAAGGGTGGAGTTGTGTGGAGGAGCAACAGCTCGGGCGGGAGAGGGAGCTGGTCAAAAAGTGACTCGGAATCATGGAGGAAGAGGGCCATCGACTTAGGTCCATGCACCCGGGATAGACAAGGTGAGGAGAAGGAAGTCACCAGCCCAATGAAACACTCTGCAGGACATAGCAATTCAGGGGCCGTGCTCTCGTCGAAGAAGAAGCTCATCATGGGAGAGGCGGACAAGGTGTTGGATGATAGGAGTGGGGTGGCAGCCGCTGTTGCAAGGGAGCTGGAGCCATACACAATGGCCATGACTGCCTCGGTGCCGTGTTCCCAAACTCTTCTTCCTACTATAGATCATAGCTCGGCGTTGGCAAACATGCTGGTAGTGGGAGCTGAAATGGCTGTCTTGACACATCAAGGCGAGGTTAACCAAGTTGCAATTGGAGGTCCACATATGATGGACGTCACAAAACAAACCAAGCTGAAAACCTACATGAAAGTGCAAAAGGGTCACTGCTAGCGCTAAGTTGACGAGGGAATATCTCCCCGGCAACAGCACCAGAAACTATGCTTGATGCGTGTAACGTCACACGTCAGTTGGGAACCCCAAGAGGAAGGTATGATGAGTGCAGCAGCAAGTTTTCCCTCAGTATGAAACCAAGGTTTATCGAACCAGTAGGAAAACAAGGTTGCTTCGAAGGTGTTGGTGAAGGAATGTAGTGCGGCGCAACACCAGGGATTCCGGTGCCAACGTGGAACCTGCACAACACAATCAAATTACTTTGCCCAACTTAACAGTGAGGTTGTCAATCTCACCGGCTTGCTGAAAACAAAGGGTTAACGTATCGTATGGAAGATGATGTTGTTTGCATAAAACAGTAGAGAACAATGATTGCAGTAGATTGTATTTCAGATGTAAAAGAATGGACGGGGTCCACAGTTCACTAGTGCTGTCTCTCCAATAAGATAACTAACATGCTGGGTAAACAAATTACAGCTGGGCAATTGACAATTGATAAGTGCATATAACAAGCATGTGTGAGTTGTGGTGTCTACTATGAGATTCATTTGGGCATTACGACAAAGTACATAGACCGCTATCCAGCATGCATCTATGCCTAATAGTCCACCTTCTGGTTAACATCCGTACCCCTTCCAGTATTAAGTTGCAAGCAACAGACAATTGCATTAAGTAATGTGCGTAATGTAAACAATACATTCATCCTTGAATAAATCATTGCTGTTTTACCCCTAGTGGCAATAACACATCTACAACCTTAGAACTTGCTGTCACTATCCCAGGTTAAATAGAGGTTGAACCCAACTATCATGCATAAATACCCTCTTGGAGTCACAAGTATTCACTTGGCCAAGGCTTCAACAAGTAACGGAGAGCATGCAAGATCACAAATGACATAGACATGATAATATAATATTCAGCTCCACATAGGTATCAATATAAGTCAGATCCCAGCAAACACAACATGTAGCATTACAATAAGATGATCTTGATCATGATAGGCAGCTCACAAGATCTAAACATGATGGCACAAGTGGAGAAGACAACCATCTAGCTACTGCTATGGATCCATAGTCCAAGGATGAACTACTCACGCATCACTCGGAGGCGGGCATGGCGATGTAGAGCCCTCCGGTGATGATTCCCCTCTCCGGCAGGGTGCCGGGAAGAGATTCAGAACCCCCGAGTTAGGGTTGACGACGGCGGCGACAGCGAATATGTTCTGGATGAAAGGCTCGGTGTTTTAGGGTTTTCACGTCTCGGGGAATAAATAGGCGAAGGGGCGATGTCGGCGGACCCCGAGGGGCCCAAACCACAGGCTGGCGCGGCAGAAGGTGGGGCCGCGCCGCCAGGTGGTTTGGCCACCTCGTGGCTCCCCTTCGTCTCTCCTTCGGACTCGTGTACGTGTTGGAAAAATAGGGACTTGGCCTTTTGTTTCGTGCAATTCCGAGAATATTTCCAGAAGTAACTTTCTGAAACCAAAAACAACAGAAAACAGGGAACTGACACTGTGGCATCTTGTTAATAGGTTAGTCCAGAAAATGCATAAAAGTGATATGAAGTGTATATAAAACATGTAGCAAATGGTATAATATAAGCATGGAACAACAGAAATTATGGATACGTTGGAGACGTATCAGTCACAAAATTGAGGAGGGAAAGGTTCAATCAAGCCGTTTGAGGGCAAAAAAGGGGCCTAGAGCTGGAATCCAATGAAGAAAGTGATGAGGGCAACAAAGTAAAGAAACCAAATGGAATGGGTGAGGCCAAAGGTGTTGAGATGGACTCAATTTAAACGCGGGACTGCCTTCACAGTCCTGCACTGATCAATGAAAGTTGCTGAATGGAACTGCCGGTGGCTTGGGAACTAGCCGGCAGTTCAGGGTCTGCAGGATTTGCAAAAGGAGGAAGACCCCGATATTCTTTTCCTGTCGGAAACAAAAACTAGACAAGAAGGGGATGGAGAGACTGAAAATCAGTCTGAAGATGGAACACATGGAGGTTAGGGATTGCGAGGGCAGGAGTGGCGGCCTTGCGATTCTGTGGAAAAACAGCGTGAAGCTTAGCGTGAATCCTGTGATGTCTCGCTACCACATCGACGCGACAGTCACATGAGACGATGGCTTTGTGTGGAGGCTAACTGGCATCTACGGGGAGTCCAAGTCAGGGGAGAGGAGAAGAGAGAAGACGTGGGAGCTGCTCAAGCACCTCCATGGGCAATCCAACCTTCCTTGGTTATGTTTGGGGTATTTTAACGAGATTCTTTTTGCGAGCGAGAAGCATGGTGGCCAAGACAGACCACAAGCCTCTATGGATAAATTCAGGAATGCTCTCGAGTATTGTGAGCTTGATGATCTTGGGTTTACGGGTGATCCCTTCACCTGGAGGAACAATAGTCACATCGATGGTTCCTACATCCGAGAGAGGCTGGATCGGGCTGTGGCCAGCTTGGATTGGAGGATGCATTTCCCTGCTTACAAGGTGATCAATGGGGACCCAAGACATTCGGATCACCGGCCATTTTTTGTTATCCTTTAGCGTGAGTACCAGATAAAGAGACCAATGTTGGATGCACAACCCAAGTTTGAAGCTAGGTGGCTCGAGGAGGATCAGTGTGAAGAGGTGGTAAAAATGCATGGTCTCTTGTGTTTCTCTCTGGTGATACGGTGGTGTGGCCGAGGCCATCAGGAGGGTGGGTTCTGATCTCCATACCTGGAGCAGGGAGGTTTTGGGAGATTTGGGGAACCGCATTAAAAAGGTCAAGAAAGAGCTCGCTAAATGTCGCAAAGCTCCTCTATCCCAGAACCAAGTTTCGATGGAGCACCTTCTCAGATACAAGCTGGGCAGATTGCAGGAACAAAAGAACATCTATTGGAAACAATGTGCCCATGCCCACTGGTTAAAGGATGGTGATAAAAACACAAGCTTCTTCCATGCGTGTGCTTCAGAGCAGAAGAGGATTAACATGATCAAGAAATTAAAAGATGATAATGGTGGAGTGATGGAGGGTGAAGGGGAGCTGAAAGCTTTTATCGCTAACTATTACAAATCTTTGTTCACTCTAATGCAGGCTTTGCTGATGACGAGTTGCTAAACGATGTTTCCTGTTCGGTAACCACTGACATGAATGCACAACTGTCCAAGGAATTCAGCTTTGATGATATCAAGGAGGCTCTCAATTCCATGGGAGATTTAAAAGCCCCGGGGCCGGATGGCATGCCGGCTGTGTTCTATAAAAGGTTCTGGGCTTGATTGGAGTCAAGGTGCAAGAAGAGGTCCTGGGTGTCCTGAATGGAGGGGAAATGCCCACTGGCTGGAATGAGACGATCATTGTCCTGATTCCTAAGGTGCAAAACCCTGAGAGACTTAAAGATCTCCGGCTCATCAGCTTGTGCAACATCATCTACAAGATTGTGGCAAAAACCGTGGCCTGCAGACTGAAATCTGTGCTGGCAGACATCATCTCCCCACCCAAAGCACCTTTGTTCCTGGGAGGCTGATCACGACAAATATTCTTGTGGCATATGAGCTGAGCCACTACATGCATAAGAGGAAGGGAGGCAGGGATGGCGTTGCGGCTGTCAAGCTAGATATGAGCAAAGCTTACGACAGGGTAGAGTGGACGTTTCTCGAGAACATCATGCTGAAGATGGGTTTTTCAATCGCTTGGGTGCAATTGGTGATGAATTGCGTGCACACGGTGTCGTACAAGGTCAAGGTCAATCAGGACCTGACAGAGGTTATTTTTCCCCAGAGAAGTTTAAGACAAGGATGTCCCCTGTCACCTTATCTGTTTATCTTGTGCGCTGAGGGTGTGTCTACTTTGTTCCAAAAGGCTGCTGAGGATGATACCCTCGAGGGGATCCATATTTGCCCTAATGCCCCAAAGATAAATCATATGTTCTTTGTTGATGATTCTTGATCTTTATGAAGGTTAGCGAGGCAAGTGCCAGGAAGTTGCAGCACATTTTGCACCTGTATGAAGGGGCCTCGGGTCAGATGATCAACAAGGAAAAATCTGCGGTTATGTTCAGCAAGGGCACCTCAAATGCGGCAAAGAGGAGATTTATATCCATGCTACAAATTAGTGATGAAGCATACAATGAAAGATATATTGGGCTCTCGATATATCTGGGGAGATCAAAGAGCAAGGCTTTTCGGCATCTGAAGGAGAAGGTGTTTATAAAGATCCTGTGCTGGAAGGAGAAATTCCTCTCACGAGCTGGGAAAGAAATTCTTGTCAAAGCGGTGGCTCAGGCTATCCCAATTTTCGCCATGTCCTGCTTTGATCTCACGAAAACTTTCTGTGACGACCTTACCTCAATGGTGTCCGGTACTTGTGGAATAGTCAAGACGAAGATATACAACATTGGCTCGGTTGGGAGCTACTGACAAAACCGAAATGTGAGGGAGGGCTGGGCTTTCACGACCTCCACATCTTCAACTTGGCTATGCTTGCGCGCCAAGGATGGTGGCTTCTACTCGACCCAACCTCCTTGTGTGGCCGCCTTTTGAAAGCCAAATACTTCCCCAACGGCAGCATTCTTGACGCCGTCTAAAAACCCGAAATTTCTTATACTTGGCGTAGTATCTTGAAAGGGGTTTCCTTGCTAAAAGATGGCTTGATTTGGAGAGTGGGTGACGGCAGCAACATTAAAATCTGGGAAGGCCCGTGGCTGCCGATGGGTGACACAAGAAAGCCGAGAAACTGTTCCTAGTCCGGCACCGGTGCGTTATGTCTCTGATCTTATAAACCCTTTGATTGGAGGGTGGGATATGCCACTTCTCAACTCGATTTTCGACCCTGAAGACGTCAAGGACATCCTAACTATTAGTGTCTGAGAGGACGTCGAGGACAGGCCGGCCTGGCATTTTGATCAGAGGGGAGATTTTTTTGTCAAAGCGGCCTACAAGGTGGGAGTCATACGGAGGGATCGGAAGAGAGGGAGGGACGCTACTTGTTCCAGAACAGCAGCCGAGAATAGTGTCATCAAATTTGACTGGAGTAAGATTTGGGACCTGAATGCGCCAAACAAACTCAAGATGTTTGCGTGGAGGCTTGCTCATAACAGCCTCGCAAACAGAGTGAAAATCCATAGGATCGGTGTTGATCTAGACACTCGCTGCCGGTTTGTCATAGGCTTGACGAGGATGGTGGCCACGTTTTTCTCAAATGCAAGAAGGTAAAGGAATGCTGGCTTACCCTTGGCCTGCATGATCTCAGGGAGAGATTTGTTGAGTCTACCTCGGCCCAGGCAATGCTGGAAAGGCTCTGGACATGCGAAGAAGAAACCAAACTGAAGGCCCTGGTTCTCATGTGGGAGTGGTGGGGGTGTCCGTAACAAAGCAAACGCTGGGGAGACTACAAGGAATGCCTCGGACGTCTGCCATGCTGTGGAGAGGCATCTGGTGAATTTTCGGTCTATCAAGAAGCCGGCTAAACCCCCAAAACCTCCAGACCAATCACGATGGGCGAAACCACAGGAGAATGTTCTAAAAGTGAATTTCGACGGGGCTTTCGATTCGACTACGGGAGTGGAGGCTGGGGATACATCATCCGCGATCACCAGGACGAGTTTATGGCAGCAGGGGCGGGGAAGTCTTGTAACCTCCGTGACGCTTTGCACGCTGAAACTGTTGCCTGCCTCGCGACTATTGAGGGAGCAAACACAGTGAATGCCCACCGTGTCGTCTTTGAATCAGATGCTACAAATCTCGTCATAGCCCTCAATGGTGATGTTATGACCGCTCCACTATCGGAGTTTTGGTGCAGGAGGCAAAAAGGAACTGTAGGCTAAACTTTGATTCTGTCCATGTTTCTTTCTGCTGCCGGGCATGTAATTCTGCAGCTCATGAGCTCGTAAAATTTGGTGTGAAGTTAGATATGTCTGACTACTTTTGGGAGGATTCTGCCCCCATCTGTGTAACAAATATTGTTTCCAGCGATTTAGCTGTGCTTGTTGAGTAATAGAATTCTATATTTAACGTAAAAAAAAGAGAGTCTGTAGTTGCTTCATACTCCTTGCATCCCAATGAAGTAGAAGGTGACTGTATCTCCCTGCTGCTGCCGTTCTGGCAAGTACCTGATTATCTGTTAGGAACGTCGGCGTGGAAATGTGAAGAATATGTACAACTTTTGTCGCTTCTTCCTCGAATATTGTTGATTGTTGCAGGTAGAAGGGGAGAGGCATTTTGTAGAACGAGCTACATGTACTCCCTTTTTTGTGGAAATTTTGAAAAAGGCACTTTAAAGTTTCAAACATTTCTGAAAAAAATTCTGGATGTAAATAATGACTTCCATCACTGTGCAAAATATCAATGCGAAATATTATGTATTATTGTGCTGTGTAAATATGACAAATTTCTAAATCTGACATGGTGAACAATAGCTGGAATACAAATATGTCCTATTGAAGATTTGCATCACCTTAGGCTACGTCATTTTTGACCTCAGTGATTTTTCTCATTTTTGGAAAATTAAAAATGTTAATTAAAAAAAGGGCTACAAAGATAAGAGACTTTGCACGGGTAGAAGCATGTATCATGATGCACCACTTCCTGTCAACTGAGTTATCTCGGATACGGATCTGCTTCCTGTCCTTGTTCTGGGATCTTGTTGCAATTTCAAGATGCATCTGTAAAAAAGACAATTCCTTCAAGCGATCTGTCAGAGTTGATAGTGGATCCTTGCATTTGAGCTGTCAGCATGGCCGTGGGCACCTCTCTGTGTTTAATTTTGCTTCCTGTTTCAAAGGAGAGATGGCATTACAAAGCTCAAGATTATTCATTAGGGCTTGAGCATTTATATGATTTGATAAGGCTCCCAATTTTTTCCTGTGAAAGTGCGGCCATTCCTACACTTCCAAATGCACCACATGAAAGTAAGAATGTTCGATAGTGAAGCATAAGAATGATTCATATTAACCAAAGTTGATATTATCTGAGTTAAAGTGGTGCAATTTTGAACAACTAGCTCGGTTCTTATGTACCAGGGACAATAAACCAAGCAGATTTGGCAAATGTGCACATAAAGAAGAGGTGCACTATGGTGACTCCCGTCAAATGAACGTGGCCCTGATGCTAAAGTGGATTTGGAAAATTTATCAGATGGTGGATTTGATTCGGAGAGAAATAATTAGGCAAAATACTATCACAATGGTGACATTTTTCAACCTCGGATCGCTGCGTCCGTAGTTTTGGAAAAGTCTCCACACGATTTAACAACTATTCAAAATGGGCGCGAAAAACACGGTGAAGAGTGGAAAACGCACCAGTTTTGGCCACTAAATTTCCAGTCATTTAGCATTTGTGAGAATGAGACGATCTCGGTTGAACAAGCGGTTTCCAAGGGGCGACAATGGCACATTTTCAAGAAATTTGGAAGGCCAAGGTGTTGAATTTACTAGCCCAAGATAAATTCAGAAATTCTCATTGGCATATTATTATATTTTGTTAATTGGGAAAATTAATGAGTCATTGATTAATTAGTAACGGTCACGTTTATTACGGCCGTTTCTAATTCATTAACAGACACGGTTAATACAGCCGTTTCTGAGTCATTGATTAATTAGTAACGGTCACGTTTATTATGGCCGTTTCTAATTCATTAACAGACACGGTTAATACAGCCGTTTCTGATTCACAAACACGTTTATTGTGATCGTTTTTAATTCATAAACGGACGTGTTTAATACGGCAGTTTCTAAATCATAAACGGACGCGTTTATGAGGACTGCTTTGACTCCCAACCTGCACTATATAAAACCGAATCAAGCCAATTTTGGCACATATACGCAACACATGGTCTCGCACCACCGTTCCAAAACCTTGCGCCGCCGTCTTCCAAGTCTTCTCCATCCCATCTTCCGGCGTGCACCGGTTGAAGGGACAGTAGGCCTCCGGAACCCCGCCTCTTGTGATCTTGTACGGGAGAGGGGCGATCAGGTTTTTGGGGAGCGCACTCGCGCGACTACTGGCATCGAGTTCTTCCCCAACGACGACTTCTTCCCGACATCGTCAATCTCTTCATCGATGACGCCAACGGTTCCGCTGCTGCCGCTGCCGCTGCTGCTGCACCGTACGTCTTCTTGATCTTCCTGTTTGAGATACTGCTAGAGTTTCTGTTTATAATAGTTACTCTAGATTCGATATATTTGTCTACTGTTTTAGTAGATCGCATGATTAGTTTAATTCCTATTATTCTAGTCATGATTTGTTTACTGTTTTCGTGGATTAAATCTTATGCAAATTGCTTATATTTTAACAATCCAAAAACCTGATTATAGCAATTTGCTGCGCCTGGCTTTCTCGCGTCTATGAGGCCGTTTCCCTTCAAAGGGGTACAGTATAAACGGTGGCGCATGAGAGCAGTTTACTGGTTTCAAAACAGTAACTGCTATGCTGCCACCAAAGGCAAGCCTGAGGGCGATCTCAATGCTGAACAACTGGAAGCTTTTGAGAAGCTCGATACCCTTTTCAAGGGTGCCCTTCTGAGTGTTCTTGACGACTCCATTGTGGACTCGTATATGTCGTTTGATAACGGCAAGGACATGTGGGATGCGCTCGAGGCCAAGTTTGGTGCCTCGGACGCTGGCAGCGAGCTGTACGTCATGGAGCAATTCTATGACTACAAGATGACTGATGAGCGCTCTGTTGTACAGCAGGCTCATGAGATACAGTCACTCGCTAAGGAACTTGAGCACTTTAAGTGTAATTTACCGGACAAGTTTGTTGCCGGTGGCATTATCGCCAAGCTTCCACCTTCGTGGAGCAACTTTGCTACTTCTCTGAAACACAAGAGACAAGAGTTTTCCGTTTCGGATCTCATTGGGTCGCTTGATGTTGAAGAGAAGGCGAGAGCAAAGGATACACGTGCTCGAGTTGCTGAGGCTGGTTCTAGTGCCCATGTGGTACAGAAGAAGAATTACCAGCCGCCCCACAAGCCCAAGTTTAACAAGAACAAATCTGGGGGTAAAGGCAAGTCTGACGATAGGCACAAGCCTTCACAGTCTACCAACTTCAAGAAGAACAACAATAAGCCAAGGAAGGGAGCATGCCATGTTTGCGGTGATCCGAATCACTGGGCACCTCGCTGTCCTAACCGCCATGAGCTTCGCACATCGGAGAACAGCGGCAAGACTGCCAATGTTGTCATCGGCGACACTGAGATGAAGGAATCTGGGTACGGTATATTTCCTACCATTCTTTCAGTTTGTCATTCTCCTGAATGGTTGATTGACACTGGTGCCAATGTACATGTTTGTGCTGATGCTTCCATGTTTTCTTCTTACCAGGTCACAGGGACTTCTCCCGTGCTGATGGGGAACAACTCACATGCTTCTGTTCGTGGTGTTGGTACGGTCGATCTGAAGTTTACTTCGGGGAAGACCGTGCGCCTGAAGAACGTTCATCATGTGCCCTCCATCAATAAAAATCTCGTTAGCGGATCTCTTCTGTGTCGAGATGGTTATAAGTTGGTTTTCGAGTCCAATAAAGTTGTAATATCTAAGTATGGACAATTTGTTGGTAAAGGCTATGAGTGCGGAGGCTTGTTCCGCCTATCTTTGTCAGATATTTGCACCAAAGTTATTAATCATATTTGTCACGAATTTGAATATAATGTTTGGCATTCACGACTTTGTCATATTAACTTTGGTTGCATGACGCGGCTAGCTAATTTGGATTTAATTCCGAAATTCACTACTGTCAAAGGTTCCAAGTGTCAAGTGTGTGTGCAAGCTAAGCAACCTCGCAAGTCTCATACGGCTGCGGAGGCAAGAGACTTGGCGCCACTGGAACTTATACATTCAGATCTTTGTGAGATGAATGGCGTGTTGACAAAAGGCGGAAAGAAATATTTCATGACGCTTATTGATGACTCCACTAGATATTGTTATGTGTATTTTCTGAAAACAAAAGATGAGGCTTTAAACTACTTCAAAAACTATAAAGCTGAAGCAGAGAACCAACTTGATCGAAAGATTAAAAGGCTAAGGTCTGATCGTGGTGGAGAATATTTTTCCAATGAATTTGATTCGTTTTGTGCGGAACATGGTATAATACATGAGAGGACGCCTCCCTACTCGCCTCAGTCAAATGGAGTGGCTGAAAGAAAGAACCGAACTCTAACTGATTTGGTTAACGCCATGTTAGACACTTCGGGACTGTCTCAGGCATGGTGGGGGGAGGCTCTATTGACAGCTTGTCATGTCCTAAACCGAGTTCCCATAAAAGATAAAACTGTTTCTCCATTTGAGGAATGGGAAAGGAAAAAGTTGAAACTCTCTTACTTACGTACTTGGGGCTGTTTGGCGAAAGTCAATATTCCAATTCCCAAGAAGCGCAAGCTTGGACCAAAAACCGTGGATTGTGTTCTTCTGGGCTACGCTTTTCATAGCGTTGGTTATAGATTTTTGGTAGTCAAATCTGAGGTATCCGACGTTCATGTTGGTACGATTATGGAGTCGAAGGATGCGACTTTCTTTGAGGATATCTTTCCCATGAAGGGTATGCCTAGCTCATCAAATCAGGAGATACCTAGCACATCTAGTCAGGAATTAGCTGTTATTCCTGAACCTACCATTTCGATAGAACACACTGATAACCCTGTGGAGGATGACAATGAAGCTCCTGAGGAGACAGAGGACTGCAAAGTCCTTTGGTGATGATTTCATTGTGTACCTTGTTGATGACACCCCTAGTACCATTTCAGAAGCCTATGCATCTATTGATGCTGACTACTGGAAGGAAGCTGTTCGTAGCGAGATGGATTCCATCTTGGCTAACGGAACCTGGGAAGTCACTGATCGTCCTTATGGGTGTAAACCTGTAGGATGTAAGTGGGTGTTCAAGAAAAAGCTTAGGCCTGATGGTACTATTGAGAAGTACAAGGCGCGGCTTGTGGCCAAGGGTTATACCCAGAAAGAAGGTGAAGACTTCTTTGATACTTACTCACCTGTGGCTAGACTGACCACGATTCGAGTGCTACTTTCATTGGCTGCCTCGCATGGGCTTCTCGTTCATCAAATGGACGTGAAGACAGCTTTCCTAAATGGAGAGTTAGACGAGGAAATTTACATGGATCAGCCCGATGGTTTTGTAGTACCTGGTCAGGAAGCAAAGGTGTGCAAGTTGTTGAAGTCCTTATATGGCCTTAAGCAAGCTCCTAAGCAATGGCACGAAAAGTTTGAAAGAACTTTAACTGCTGCAGGTTTCATTATAAACGAATCTGACAAATGTGTGTACTATCGCTATGGTGGGGGCGAGGGAGTTATTCTCTGTCTGTATGTCGATGACATACTGATCTTTGGAACCAACCTTGATCTAATCAAGGAGGTTAAGGATTTCTTATCTCGTTGCTTTGAGATGAAGGATCTAGGAGTAGCCGATGTTATCTTGAACATCAAGCTGCTGAGAGATGGTGATGGTGGGATTACACTGCTTCAGTCTCACTATGTGGAAAAGGTCTTGAGTCGATTCGGGTATGACGACTGTAAGCCTTCTCCGACACCATATGATCCTAGTGTGTTGCTTCGAAAGAATCAACAGACTGCTAGAGATCAACTGAGATATTCTCAGATTATTGGCTCGCTTATGTATTTGGCTTGTGCCACGAGGCCTGACATCTCTTTTGCTGTGAGCAAGTTGAGCCGGTTTGTTTCTAATCCGGGAGATGATCATTGGCATGCGCTCGAGAGAGTTATGCGTTATTTAAAAGGCACTGCGAGCTATGGAATTCACTACTCTGGATACCCGAGGGTACTGGAGGGTTATAGTGATTCAAATTGGATATCTGATGCTGATGAGATTAAGGCCACGAGTGGTTATGTGTTTACACTCGGTGGTGGAGCTGTTTCCTGGAAGTCTTGCAAGCAGACCATCTTAACGAGGTCAACTATGGAAGCAGAACTCACAGCGTTGGACACAGCCACTGTTGAAGCAGAGTGGCTTCGAGAGCTTTTGATGGACTTACCTGTGGTTGAAAAACCAATACCCGCTATCCTTATGAACTGTGATAATCAAACTGTGATACACAAGATTAAAAGTTCTAAGGATAATATGAAGTCATCAAGGCATGTGAAGAGGAGATTGAAATCTGTCCGAAAATTAAAGAACTCCGGAGTCATTGCGTTGGATTATATCCAAACGTCTAAGAATTTGGCAGATCCCTTCACAAAGGGTTTATCACGTAATGTGATAGATAGTGCATCGAGGGAGATGGGTTTGAGACCCACGGTATGAGTTGTCCACAGTGGTAACCTACTCTATGTGATCGGAGATCCCGTGAATTAGAAGTGGGAGACAAGCTGTTGGGCAGCTGAGAGGAGAGTATCCTTATATTATATTTCCCACTCCATGAAGATGCAATACTCTTCTATTCTGTATGGCAGGTTGATATTTATCTTAATGTATTCCAAGTGGCTTACTTTTATAAGCGGAGATGTTGTCCTGCAGAGCATCTCTTGAGGAATACACCTATATGAGTCTGACTGTTAAACGTCGCAGTCCGTGAGAGTTGGGTGCTCTTTAATAAACTCATGAAAGGTCTTGGAGTATGACGCATAAGCTCCACCCGCGGGGAAGCCTTGCGGCAGCTCAGTATTGGTCAAGGGCTTGTGTGAAACTAAGTCGCAGCAAACTTGTAGTTCAAGGCATAGTCCACTATCCAAGTTGTGATCTAGTGTAGCATAAGTTTCTAAGTGGAAGTTCAACTTAACAGTCTCCACTGAGTACCGGTATATAAAACAATGTTTTGGAACTGAATGATGAGATATGAGCCAATGAGACTTTGTGGGGGATTGTTGGAATTTACTAGTATTTACTAGCCCAAGATAAATTCAGAAATTCTCATTGGCACATTATTATATTTTGTTAATTGGGAAAATTAATGAGTCATTGATTAATTAGTAACGGTCACGTTTATTACGGCCGTTTCTAATTCATTAACAGACACGGTTAATACAGCCGTTTCGAGTCATTGATTAATTAGTAACGGTCACGTTTATTACGGCCGTTTCTAATTCATTAACAGACACGGTTAATACAGCCGTTTCTGATTCACAAACACGTTTATTGTGACCGTTTTTAATTCATAAACGGACGTGTTTAATACGGCAGTTTCTAAATCATAAACGGACGCGTTTATGAGGGCTGCTTTGACTCCCAACCTGCACTATATAAAACCGAACCAAGCCAATTTTGGCACATATACGCAACACATGGTCTCGCACCACCGTTCCAAAACCTTGCGCCGCCGTCTTCCAAGTCTTCTCCATCCCGTCTTCCGGCGTGCACCGGTTGAAGGGACAGTAGGCCTCCGGAACCCCGCCTCTTGTGATCTGTACGGAGAGGGGCGATCAGGTTTTTGGGGAGCGCACTCGCGCGACTACTGGCATCGAGTTCTTCCCCAACGACGACTTCTTCCCCGACATCGCCAATCTCTTCATCGACGACGCCAACGGTTCCGCTGCTGCCGCTGCTGCTGCACCGTACGTCTTCTTGATCTTCCTGTTTGGGATACTGCTAGAGTTTCTGTTTATAGTAGTTGCTCTAGATTCGATATGTTTGTCTACTGTTTTAGTAGATCGCATGATTAGTTTAATTTCTATTATTCTAGTCATGATTTGTTTACTGTTTTCGCGGATTAAATATTATGCAAAATTGCTTATATTTTCAACACAAGGTTCCGTTCAAAATAAATTGATTTAGGGCGCCTTCCATCAGGAACATAGTTAGCCACAAGGCAGGGGCCTTCGGATGGTTTTCTAGTTGGCAAAGCTATATGCCGCATTATTGTACGAATCATTGAGGATCTGAGCTGTGTTAAGTCAAAACTGGACAATAAAATACCTTTTATCTATATATAAAAAGAGACACACTTCATTGTATTGCAACCCACATATGCAACAAAACTTATTAATATGCTTTGAGTCACCGGCTACTCTGTCTCCTGTTGGAAACACCTTTTGAAGAAAGCGCCAAGCAAAAGTCTGAACTCTTGGGATGTTCTCCTTGTTTTTTTTTGCAAAACACAGTACAAACATAGATGCTCACACGTGTGCACACTCACCCCTATGAACGCACGCATGGACACCCTACCCCTATGAGCACCTCCGAAATACCGAGCCGGCGAGTCGAGTCTTGAGATTGACGAAGTCAGCACATGCGCCTCGCTATCGACGGGAACATCGCCTCCCACTGAAGAATATCGCGCCTAAATAAGAAACACCAGTGTCAAACCTGGAGTTGAACTCTGGTGGGCTGGAGTACAATCACCCTGCTAACCATCCTGCAAGAGGCAGGTTCTCATCTCCTTGCTTTTCCAAACCCGTTTGAGTAGCTGAACTGTATTTGGGGAAGGTATCGCTGGACGCTCTTCCACAAAGAGGCAATGGCATGTAAGCGACTTCTCTCCTACGATAACTTCATGAATACACTCATATGTATACAATTGGAACATTCAAAGCATATCATAAGGGCCTACTTGATTCAAAAGATTTTCAAAGGACTTTTAGCTGACAATTCTCAATAATGTTTTTTATGTGGCTTGTTTGACTTGTCGGATTAAAAATGATATGGACCTTCTCGCTGATTCATTTGCATTTCATTTCATTTTTTCATCTACTCCAACGTGTTGAAAATAATGCTTTGTTTTCATGCGTGCAATTAAATATCCTCCCAACCGACACTCTAACATGTGTTTTTATGTTCCTTCATTCTGGTATTCTTGCGAATCCGAGGTGATAAAAATAAGATGGATGCTCTATTGTTCTCTGTGATTATATTATTTTTTATTTAACAAATACTTATGTAATTTAAACTAGAGAATGAATAAAACTTTTTGCCTTTTTCCAAGCCACCTATGGTTCGAGCTTGAAACCCATGTGCCCTTAAATCAGGACTAATGAATTATTAACGTGTATGATCTTTTAGTAACATTACAACTAAATTTAAACTGTCAAACATGTGTCATTGTGTTTGTACAATTGACTTAGACCAATTGTAGATACATAGTGTTACTAGAAAACATATGTTCATATACGAGAGAGGTTCTGTTAGACTTGGAATATTTCTATATTTATGATCCTCATGTCTTTGGCCCTTCCCAGCTCCAAATCCCGACTCCGACTTAACTCTGATTTTATGCTTTTATGTTCCTGGACCTGTGAATGAAAGATGCCACATAAGAGGATGTATGAACTAGCCTTTGAATCGACATGATCAATTTCTTCACAATACAAAGCGCATGAGGCGCACAAAGTATTGTCGCTCTCATGAGATCATTTTTGGGAGAGATCTTTTGCAAAGAAAATGAATAATCACAACTGACCTCTTTTTTTAACGAGAAAAGGGTCCTCAAAGGACCCGAAGCTGCATTAAACCGCCGTCGATGAAGTAAAAATTACAAGAAGGACCAGGGAAGAAATATAAATTATAACTGGGTCCTCAACTTTTGCACCTAACACCCTAGAGCAAAAACATTGAAAACAATCAGGTCGAGGGCTTCGTCTAGCTCCTTCTTCACCGCATCTTGCACGTCTGACCACGATCAACCATAGCACCACCGAGGACGAGGCCACTTGGGGTGCTACGATGGGAACCAAGAGGTTGAACTAAACCCTTTGGCAAGTTGCTGCCACCGAGAAGGGAGGTAGTGGCCGCCAAACGACTAGCAAATTTAGTAGCCGAACTTCACCAGACAATCGAGGATGCGCCGCTAAGAATGGACACCCGGAGATGGCTGCAGCTACAACACTGATTCGCCATTCCCCAGCTCCAGCACAAGACAAAACCCACCGCAGCCCTCGTTTACCATCTCCTCGATGGCTAGCATAAGGAGGCAACATATCCTTTTCGGCCGGGGCCAAGTTGCCACAAACAAGGTTATTTAGTCTGCTTCCACCAGGTCTGCCGCAGAGCGTAGCTGTCCACCAAGGACAACAAAAAAGCAACAGGAGAAGGGCCCTTCCGCCGTTGCTCGGGAACAACAGAGAGCACACAGTGAATGCGACATGTCCCCAGTCGCCACATGGGGCAAAAACTAACACTAAATGTAGAACCACTATACTACACAAGAGGTTGGACTCCTCCCTCCATCGTCGCCGTCAAAGTCACCGGAGAGGAGGGAGGGAGGAGCCGAGAGCGGCGGGCGAGCTCTAGTAAAAGGGGATGATGAGACAGAAGGGAGAGGGAAAGTGAGCCCGCTCCCCATCTCAACTGGCCCATCGCTCGTGAGGACCCTATATAGCAAAACACTCCACCATGTAATTGTGTATTGAAGAAGATATTTCACATGTTCTGTGCAAGCTCACATGAAGCATCAATCTTCTCTTCTTTATGTTTTCTGAAATTCAATAGTGCCACAGAGAGAACATGGCCACTCCTCTCACAGACAAAATGGAGTACTACTCAACCACGAATGAATGAACGAAGTAAATAATGGTGCGTTGACCCATCCGGTGATGATACCGCCCACTCACCGGCTAGTTTACCGCGGCCTGTTATAAAATGGCCCCTCCCCCAGAGACTCCCAGTTCCTCTAGTGTCACCTCCCACCCTACTTCCCTAAACCCACACCGCGGACGGAGGAGAAGTCGACTGAAACCCTCGCGATGTCCGGCGATCGCCGCGGCGGCGGGCCTCCCGGCAACGGCGACAACCCCGGTGAGCCGCCGCCTCCCCTCTCTCCCCCCCTCCCTTTCCGCGGTTTATAGATGGGCGCATTCCTGCAATGGCTGCTCGTAGAAGAGGTCGATGGTTTACTTTACCCGTATCGTCAGTTGTGGGTCTGTGGTCCTATCATGGGATCTGCGCGGCGCTGAGCGATTCGACGGGTGGGGCGAATCGATTGTTCCATCTAGTAATTTGTATTTTGCTCGATCAGGTTGAGGGGAGAGGAGGGGTTAACGCTGCGCCGCGTGGTTTGGGGATCTAGGTTGCTTCGTTTGTTCATTCCATCTGCCTGGAGTTTTCGCACTTATTAGGGCTGAGTTTGTTTTGATGGGGTTTCAGTTAGTTCCGTGAGCTTCATGTGAAGCGGATCTTTCTGGGTATACCAAACCAAATTATGGACGAATATTTACTGGAGTTCCTTGGTGACGATATTTATGGGGCTTTATTTGATTTGGTTGTGATTTACTCCTATGTTGAGTATACAGCTCATTTGCTCAGTATGTATCAATAATGCATTGCTTGCAAGAGTTCTGTTTAAATAGTTTCGTACAGTTAAAACTTCAGGTCGATTGTTCTGACCAGTAAAGTCATAAGGCCATCCCCTGCTTTTAGTTGCTTGTTCATCTTGTCTTTCTTTAATCTAATTTTGGTTCAAATAGGTTTAACTCTTTTGAACTGTTTGGTTTAATGTTGATATTGTATGATTGGGAGGACAGGAAAGTATAGCATCTGCTCTAAGGATCATCTGTTTTTCATCTCTTTTGGTTGAACATCATTATACTTGAAACCCCCTTGGGACCATTTTGTTTCTATTGCTTGATTGCCTTTAAAATGCATGTCATATAGATAATGTGCTCTATTCTGGAGCACTTACGTACAAGATTTGTGAAGCCGGAACTGTTTTTAAATTTGTGACCAATAGTCTGGTTCTTGGTTTTGCCCAGTTTGGTCAAACAACTGGTCTGCTTAGTGCAGAAGGGAAGGATCTATAATGCAACATGGTGCTTCTCAATGGACTCACTTGTGTAAATAAACGTAGACGAGTACATCGTGCTTAGCCACAACTCAATAACTAACCCCCTAATATCTAGCAAATGTTCACATGAGTGAGGGGAGGTGCATAGGACCAGGGTGATATGCACCGAGTTATATGGATTCCAACACACATGGTTGCATCACCAGCAGTGAGGCTAAGACTGGACATTTTCTTTTTGATGGTAGCCGATGGGAGACCATTGATCATGATATCTGCAATTGTCAATAACAGGGCTAGGCCACTGCCCTGTTGTATGTGCCAACATGTCAACAGTTGCACTTGAATGCTGTATCATGTTCATGCGTTACCAGGTACTGCTGGCTGTATATTTGCTTCCTAACGTAAGTATATCAAAATCGATCAAACAATTTGTCTAACTTGCCAAGTTGTGATAATTATTTCTAAGTGACTGGACTCTAGCTTAATTTTGTAAAACTCGCCAAGTTAACTTTGGCTTCCAGCCAGATACAATTTTAGTATGTATTTGCCTGTAATGTGCTACACTGCTGCAGGTGTAACTCAACAATTATAACCATGAATTAGCTTTTAGTTGACACATTTGCTACTGCTTAAAACCTTGAAGCTAGACAATTAGTACTCTACTGAATGTTTCCAACATTTTATATCTGTAAGTCGTCAACTTAATTCCAGTACCTCCTTCCCATTTGAAGTCTTTGATTAACAGTTCATTACCCTTTTGTTCTGTTCTGCAGTTTTTTTTCAGTTGTTGTCATTGTACGTGTAAATATGTTTATATCGCTCTATCTAATCATACATAATTCTGTCCTGCATCCAGGGGGAGGTTGGGAGACTATTGGGAAGAAGAAGAAATCAGGGCAAGCAGCTGGGAGGGGACAATGGGCACCATGGAGTTCCCCCTCAAATGCTCCACCTACTACAGCACGGCAAGCTTGGAATGGTAATGGACCTTCACGTCCTTCAGGAAATAATGTGGCTCAACCTTCTGATCGTAGACCTTTGCAAGCACCAAACCCAGTTGTAACTCCACCTCTGGCTAAAGGTTGGCAGTGGGCATCCAGGTCTCGCCCATCTGGCCCCGAAAGCAACAAGGATGATGGTTCTTCATCTGGTTTTGACCCTGAGACGAACAATCCTGAAGTTGAGGATTCATCAGATGATGATGACGATGATGATGAGGATATGAGTGACGATGACTATGACTCTGATGCCAGTGAGAAAAGTTTTGAGACTCGAAAAACGAGCAAGTGGTTCAAAAGTTTTTTTGACACCATTGATGCCTTAACTTTGGACCAGATACATGAGCACACTAGGCAATGGCATTGTCCGGCATGCAAAAATGGACCTGGGGCAATTGACTGGTTCAAAGGGATACCGTCTTTGGTGACACATGCTAGAACAAAGGGTTCTAAGAGGGTTAAGGTCCACAGGGAATTGGCTGCATTGCTGGAAGAGGAGATGTCTCGCAGGGGATCTTCAGTGGTACCATCCGGCGAACAATTTGGGAAATGGAAAGGATTGCGCGAAAGCACTGACCGCGAGATAGTATGGCCTCCAATGGTGATTGTGATGAACACCTTACTGGAAAAAGATGAAGATGATAAGGTGATTTTTTTCACATTCTTTAGCTCTGCCAAAACCTTGACACACATTATGCGTTCTATTTAGCGTGTATCCTCAAGTATGTACTACTGGCAGTTGGTGTTGCTTACATATTGCCTGGGTGGTAGGTCGTGATGTTTCCCCCCTTCTAGATGAGCTTAATGTTAGTGTGATTTGGCACACCTGGATTTCTGTTTACCCTGAATTAGTGAATTTTAATCACAGCTTTGTCCCTGTGTCCTATTTCTTTTGTATTGTATAAGCTTATGTCTCTCTCTTTCTAGGGCATTTGATTCATACCTGTCTGGGAAGGTTTAATATACTCTCAGTATACAGATAACATGAGAATAGCCTGTTATAACTATTCTTTATTATTATTTGCTGGCACTCATGCGTTAATTTAATATAGATCAAAATAAAATATGTTTCGTTGGTTTTGACTAGGTATAGTTGGTGAATTAGTTGAAAGTTCGTAAATATGTATTCCACTCCATTAAAAATGCATATATGTAAGATAACTGTTCAAGATTCTACAATGATGTTTTATTGCATTCTGACTTTGCTTTCATTGATGCTCTCTAGTGGTTAGGCATGGGCAACCAAGAGCTTCTCGAATATTTCAGTGATTATGCTGCGACCAAAGCACGCCACGCTTACGGTCCAGGCGGGCACCGTGGCATGAGTGTGCTAATATTTGAAAGTTGTGCCGTGGGCTATATGGAGGCCGAACGTCTGCATAAGCACTTTGTTGATCAAAGAACAGACAGGGACACATGGCAAAATCGCAGGGTTCCTTTCTTACCTGGTGGGAAACGACAGTTATATGGTTTCTTAGCCAGAAAGGATGACATGGAGATGTTCAATAGACACTGCCAAGGTATAATGTTTAACTTCTGCTCAAATATTTAATGCTTTGCCTCTATTCAATTGCTTGTTCATATGGTAATACCTGGTATAGTAAACTATTGTTGCCTAAATTCTTTGCCACCAATGATGATTTGTATGAATGCAACCTGATGTACTTGTGAAGCTGCATATCTCGTTTCTTCCCCTGCATTGATATGTTAACATGATTGATACTTCTCATGTTCATCTCAGCATATGGACCTCATGAGAACGAAGTGTATTTGCAGCACAGCACAACAATCTGTTTTGTTTTCTGATGTTCTTTTAATTGTAATTTCCTTTTGTTGCCACCGCCTGTTTGTGCAGGAACATTTTGTGATTAGGATCTTTGCCTATTTGGCTCAGAACAGGTTATAGTGGCCCTCGTCAGGGATGTGGTTTTAGTTCATGCCTCCGTGTGCTTTTAATTGTCAGTGGGATAGCATTATAATTAAGGTACTATATCATGTGATTGTTTTGCGAGCATGATTTTTTTCATCATTTTTATAAAATATGAAGCCAATTCTGTTCGTAGAGAGGCAGTTCTATTTATACTTGACTGAGTGCCACTGCGTCTGCATAGTGAGTGTCTTGGATAATATGGAGAAAATGAGGGATAGGTCTCTGCCCCTCTTTGTTTATCATTAGATGACTGCATATACCTTTGCAATTCAGTTTTTCTTTCACCGTGGCATCCTTTAACTGTTTATTCTCACTTTACAGTATGCATAGATTGTGCATCCTTGTGGCAATCCATATTTTACTTGTAATATTTTTCACATAGCTCGCAGATTGCGAAAGTCTTGTATGCATTGTAACGTAATAGAGGGTCCGTTTATATATATATTAGTGAGCATGATGTGTGCACTTATAATGATGAGGGTATGGTTTGCTTGCTTTGTCCAAAATTGATGTTTTTTGTCTCTTTGTTCTTTGTTGTCTTCTACCCTGCTAAATTCAGAAGGTTGATAATTACGTGGCAGATTATTTGGTTTTAAAAAGTGCATTAATTTAGTGCAAAGATAGAAAAATGGCCTATTGAACAGGACCTTCAGTACTTCATGATTCCTTAGCAGATACATTGCATGCTGTTCTAGGTTTTAACATGAATTCCTTATTTCAATATTCAGGGAAAAGCCGCCTGAAATATGAGATGAGATCTCATAATGAGATGGTAGTGGCCCAGATGAAACAGATGAATGAAGATAACCAACAACTGAACTATCTGAAGAACAAGGTGGTTAAGACAGAGCAACGCTCTAAAGTTGTAGAAGAAACCCTTGGTGTTGTTACCCAGAAACTTCGAGAGACGATGGAGGAAAATATCTTTGTAAGGCGTAAAGCTAAAGAGAAGCACTCTGAGTATGAGGAAGAGGTAATGCTTATTAAAGTTACACTAGTGTCTGTGAACACACATATGAGCATTGAAAGGGATATTTTATTTCCAGACACTATGCATGGCAGTGATCTAATGCGATATGTATGCTCAACATTCGATAGAATTTTGCTGAAGTGTCAATTTTCTGCGAATACAGAACCTTTTACATTTTGTCCGTGTTCCGTGTTATCTTTATTTTGAGTTCTTCTCATTTGTTCACCTTGTCTTTCTATGCTGTGCAGATGAAATCCCAGGAGAAATTCTTCCATGATCAGATAGAAAACATTCACAAGGCCACAGAGGACAAGGAAAGTGAGTTTGAGAGGTTGCTGCAGGAGGAGCGTGCTAAGGCTAGACAGTGTTATGTGGATTCTGGGACCAACGATAATCGCAGGCTAAGGTGCGTACTGGATTATTTTCTCTATGGAGCTAATGTTGCAATGTGTGTTTTGGGTATGGAAGAGCTCCGGATCAACATTTTACTCATCAGTATTGTGACCATGTCTTATTGTCTCCTACCTGCCTCGGTACATTGAAAACACCGCCTAATTTGACCGTGTTATGTTGAGCAGGAAAGAACAGGTACAGCGTTTCATAGATTGCCAGGTTAAGGACGTGCAGGAGTTCGAGTCTGAGAGAGACGTACTGATAAACGCCCACGAGGAGAAGAAGGCGCAGCTCAAGAAAGAGTACATGGCAAAGGAGCTGGAGCTCGAGAAAGAGTTTGATGCCGCTCTGACCAGTCTGATGGAGAAACACAAGCCAGACACCTTCCAGGCCTCCAACTCGTGAAGATTGCCCAACATTTGCAGCTCATAGTAGTATCTGAGATTTGCCATGTTGGGAACGACATCTAAAGATGCAAGAACATCATATTAGGTGCATCATTAGTACCCTGAACTTGACCGAACCTGCATGGATGTTATATGGCCATGTTTAAGAAACCTGAACCTTTAGGAGTATTATTAAGTGTCCGTTGCCATGATTAAGAAACCTGACCTTTAGGTTTAGGAGTATTATTAAGTATCAGTTGCATGTGCTACCACCACCTCGGGTTTAGCAAGCATCAAATGGAAGCTCGTTCTAGAACATGTCTGGTCATGGTCCAAGTCATGGTCTTATCTTTTCAAAAAAAATTATGTTGTGGCAATTCCTTCTAGGCTTGCGGCATTGTTAGAGATAAGAGTTTTTTGTACGATGAAAATTAGGTCAATGATACGTTGTTCGTCGAGATCACCACTAAAGGGTAAATAAAAATGACATTATGAAAAGTCGATAGAATACAAATCAGCCGCCCACCAGGTGATGAAGTAGAAGACGGCGCTAGCTGATTCGCAAGAGTCGGATTGATGAGGTCAGAGTATCTCCATCCATCTGAAATAAGTGTTCGTTCAAACAGATGTACTCATTTCAGCCTCCATTTCAGCAACACTTATTCCGGACGGAGTGTCCGGTAAGTACGAAAGATAACGCCTCTTATTTTGGCAACTAAAGATCATGTTTTATGTGTACATATTCTCTTACCTCTCATGCATATATTATGGGAAAGCATCCACCAAATCTGACACACAATCTGGACATTATTAATTTATTATACATCACGCCCGAACGGAAGCGTTCGTCGCTAGAGGCAACGGCCGGGCCGGATTCGCGTGCTTATATTTTTCGAATGAGTAATCACGGGCATGGGTTCTATGGTATGTGATACATCAGATTGATTTACACAATATAAAAATCTTTGAAGGAGATGCTTATATTTTTGCAATAAATAATCACCGGCATGGGTTCTATGGTATGTGATAAATCACATTGATTTACGCAATAAATTTCTTTCGAAGGACATGCACGGTATTCGTGTATATATTGCCCTCCTCCGTTTCATCGTTCTACCGGGCCAACAGGACAAACATCTCGAAACCCAAAAGTCATCTCTGTGATTAGAGCTCATGGCAAAACCGGCACAAATCTCCGCCGCCCTTATGATCATTCCCTTTCTCCTCATTTGCCTCCATGTCCAAGGTATATTCATGAATATCCTGCCAATTTTACTATCTATAGTTTTTATTTTGCCTCCAATGTCGATCACCTATCTCTTACGATCAAAAGTATCACATGTTCACATGATGTTTTAGTTAAGAAGAGTTCTTTTTATTTAAAGATCTGCTCCTGTGAAAGGCCTAAATAGAATTCGCCATCTTGAATTGTCATGTGAATTAATTCTTTTCCATTCTACTAAACTTGATTTCTCACACGATGGAATACATTACTTGTCCTTGATTATTAATTCTATTGCACACAATGATATATGTTTGCCTCGTATGAGGACGACGATATTACAGACGCGTTATTCACCCCTGCAGACAACTGAATCAAAGTTTTGCGACCTGTGCCACTGTTGTCCAGGAAACAATGACAAGAGTTGTCACGTCACGACGTGCTGCTATAGGACTACATGCAACGATCCAGCCCAGCCACCTGGTACTTGTACAAGCGAGAGGCTCTACTGCGACTGTGATGAAAAAACATGCAAATAATTATCATGAAAAGTAAATGCGAGCATGATAAATTCAGAGAATTATCTAGAGACATACAGAAGGAGCTACGCAATTGCTGTGTCATCGACGCTTCCCAGGTTATTGCAGTCACAGCGTCACAGGGAGTGGCTAGCTCGTTAGGTTCCGTTGCACGCCATTGTAGATTTGTAGTTTACCAGGGCAATGTCTCTGACTGTGTGTTGTCTTTCCTTTGCATCGTCGTTTATTTCCTTTTTTTTTTGTTCTATGTCGTTTATTTCCTTCAAAGCTGATGACGTTCAATACGAAGCGACAGGCGTCAGCTCAGCGCAGCAAGTTGCTTCCATGTAAGAGAAGGGATTAACTGCACTTTAATAAATAATAAAAGCCGCATGCATAAATCGATGCAGAGGCTGGAACTGCCCCTTTTGTAAAAATAAAAAAAATGTAAGAGAAGGATCCAACTTTGGTCAGATTAGACCGAATCCTGATTAATAGAGCACGGAGCCAAATGTTCATTCACACTGCGTGCAAAGCTGAACCTTAGACCACACACCTTTACTACCTCAACTGCATTTCTTCGAACAACGATATTAAGATCACAAGCTGACAACTAGAACTAGGCCTATGGCATTTGCTGCCAAAATCAGTCGCAAGTTGCCCACTACTGTCCGAGCGGACACCAGGCTGGCTCAAGAAGCAAACACTCGGCGCTTGCAGGAAAGAAGCTACTTGATAAAATGGGGGAAAATCTAAGAATTGAGGAGCTACTTGAGAAAATGACTCAATTACTCAAGGTGTTGATCAATTGAGACGGTCGAAGAAGAGTGAGGCAAATCTAAAGCAAAGGAAAAAAACAACAGTCTTAGAAAACAAAATCTTGCACAAACGGAAATTTTATAAATCTTGCACAAAATTCCCCAACGACAGTAACAGTTGCAAACAGTAAGGCCAAATACCATTGATACACTACCAAACAATTACTCTTCTTCATCTGATCGTGAAACTGAGAATAAGATTAGATATATTGAATAACATGTCGGATATTCATGATACTTACATCGTCGTACCTGAACGCCTCATCATAATTGGGTACGATGGGTGAAAGAGTCCCATCAACAAGACCGGAGGGGGGACTCCACCCCGGCTTTGTCATTAAGGTAGAAGTGAGGACTCGAACCCGGGACCTGACCCTTATGCGCATATGCACGGCTACCACTAGTCCACGGAAGAGTTCTCTGAAAGAGTCCCATCATAATCAAGAGTAGATACGCTGCCAATTCGTTAGTTGACTGTAATGAGCTAAGTTTGCATATCCATGCCATGTATATCCATGCCATGTATAATTGTTTTGATTTCGTCCAAGCAATCAAGAGTAGATACGCTGCCGGAAGCTTAGTACAAGTCAGAGGGGGCAATCATTTAAATTTGGGTAACTTTAGACTAATTTGTGAAGAACTTTTTTGGGGAATCAGTGTTTTGCCTATTAAAAATATATCATATGAAAAAGTATTAAAAATATATCGGAATGAGAAGCTAAAGTTTATCCTTTAAGATTTTCTACGGTTCCAAGTTTTAAAAATAGTACCTATTTGAATGTTATAGCTATATGAAGTTTTGCCAATTCGTTAGTTGTCTCTAATGAGCTAAGTTTGCATAGGCTTGTTATTTTAGTTGGATTACGTTGTGTCTCTTAGCTTGAAATAGTATGACAACCCCTTGCAAAACTACAACTTCATTTCTACAAATTTCAAAGTGGGTTATCATACCTTCTTTGAAGCGGGTTCCCCACTCGGAACACCAAACCCACCTTCATCACTTGCCTTACTCCCGCTTCCTAGTTTTTCATCAGCACATCGAAGCAAGTCTCAGTGAGTTCAATTTTTATAGATTCAAGAATATACCTAACGTACATTAATTTATAATATACAACTTTGATATGCAAGAAATTGCTTGAAGATTTCTCTCGTGTTAACCGTCTCTTCCCGTGGAAAATATGATTGTGAGTAGTGATAAGAACATTACTAATCCACCCACCGTAACACCCACCACAATCCAAGTTGTTTCATCTCCCTTTCCTACATACAGATGTTAGTATATGCATGTTACTGCAAAAAAGGTATGATGTGAAAATAGTCATTTTATCTCTTCTATGTAACTTACCAGGTGAAATATCAAAGAAGCAGTAGGGCTCAAAGCGGTGGCTGCACCATAGTGCAGACTTCTTACTGCCAACACATCTCGAAGTATTTGTCTATCAATGTGAGAGAACACTGGACAAGAGCATACACCATAAGACCAGTCACATATGGGCACGTTATATCCCCTTTGGATATCTTGTGGGGGGGGGTGGGGGCACTTGCCCCCTCTCCCCCACCACAAAAAAACTTCGGAGCAAGTTGCCTCTATGAGGTCTACATGATTCCACAAAGGCATGTTCGGATTAACCACGTGCAGTCTGACACGTGCAGTCTAACACCTTGCACCAGGTTTTAACTCTAAATCGAGCTAGTGAGCCAATAAGGTTTTCTTGCGTCCTTGTGTTACATGGCCACTGTATCCTCTGTCGTCTACCTCCCAAGGATTTAAGAGCATCTCTAGCAGAGCTCTTATAACGCGAAACCTCAAACGCTTTTTAAGGTTCGCGTTTTGTGCATTTCTGCTCACAAATATGCGCGGCGCATAGCAGAACCCTTAAACCGAACCTTAAAATGTAGCAATTTTGGCGGGAACAAATGAGTTCATCGATTCATCGCATACAGATGAATTCGTCGAGATTTTACATACAAAATTCACCGAAACCAAAAGCTAAACTAGTCTAGTCATCGCCGCCCTAACCCTAAACCCAAAATTAGGCTCACCGGAGCCTCGGGCACGGCGGCGACGCAGCGGCGTTGGAGCTTCACTCCTCGTCGGAGACGAGGTCGACGACCATCGCCGCGTCCTGCTCCCAAGCCGCCTTCTTCTCCCTGGCCGCGCGGTCTTGCTCGATCCCTTGGTGCAGGAAGATCTCGTTGATCTCCTGGTCACGGCCGACCTGCGCAGCGCGCTCCGCCGCCTCCCGCGCGGAGCGCAGCTTCACCACCGCCATGGCGTGCTCGAGGTCGTCGCGGACGAAATCCTCCGGCGCGATGGAGGGCCGAACCCGCTGGCGTCGTAATCCTCCGGCGGAGGAAGTGCTGGCGGCGCGGAGGATGAGTTGCTCGCGCCGGTGGAGCTCCCCTCGCCACCGTTGCGGAGACGAGCTCGGCGGACCAGCTCGCGCTCCATCTGAGCCGGTCAAACTCCTCGACCTCACGGACGAGGAGCGACGGCGGAATCGGTAGGTTGTCCTTGATCCATTTGTGAGCGAAGCGCTTCCGCGCGTCGTCGCTCTGGATGAGCTGCGCGCGCCGCTCGTCGGAGTAGTCGCTGCCGAAGCGGTCGTTGCCCGGCAGCGGCGGCGAGCGCTCCCTCTTTAGCGCCATCCGAGCTCGGCGGCGGCGCTGGATCTGAACGTACGGCGGCTGAATCACGCGTCGGAGGCGGCAGAGCGGTGGGCGGATTGCTCGTCGGCGGCGGTGGAAGGGTGAGGGTTCGGAACTGAGAAATGCCCCTTGGCCGTCATAAATAAGGGCTAGGGGGCACATTCACGGGCCCCCTTATCCGGTTTACGGGCCGAGCCGGCTTTACGGGCTCTGCTCTGGCAGAAAAATGGCCTCGGTCCATAAACTCGTCGGAGTTTTGAGGGTTTTCGCGTTATAAGGACTCTGCTAGAGATGCTCTAATGTCGCTGTTGTAGAGCACCGACCCCAGACCTTGGCATTAAGCTCCTCCATCATTGGCAATCATCGATTTTCCCGCCCTTCGGCCTCACTGAACAGTATAAGGGAAGACCTTGTCACTAGTCCAGACTCTATACGACCATTGAAATGGGGTGGTTCAGGACGAGGCTGAAGTACCGGATATCATTCCTGACACTTCCATCCGAAATTGCAAACGCGGTTTTCCCATAGACATTTATTGATGATCCTCAAAATAATCTGATTCCAAACAAATTGGTCGCCAGTCTCATGTCGAGCACCTTCCACGCATCTATCGTCTCCCCATATTTTGCACGCCAATTTGCTGCCACCGTTGCCATGGGGCGACATGGTCTAGGCATGGTGGAAGACATAGTGTTGGGGTGGCGCATTTCATCGAACAGGATTTGGGGAGGTTCAGAAAACCGCGTCTGGAAGAGTTCCGCGACATGCAGGACATGCTCCAGAGGTAATTTTCGCGCTATATCGGTCTCTTTCGTTGATTTCATGAGATATCAGGTAATGAATAACTCATTCATTAATTCATTTTCTTTGCCGGGCAGGGTTTGGAACCTGTTCAGGAGTCTGGTGGCGGGTTCCTTAGTGAGAAGCTGACGTTTACTCCGGTCACGGTAAGTAGTACGAGATATGTCCGCGCATCTCTTTAATTCTAGTTTCAATACAATTATGATGCTAGATTATTATTTTGATTGAATTCTATTCTCGTAAAGTGCGCGAGGCAGCCACCGGGGACGAATCTATGTGGATATTATGTTTGCGAGTTCATTCGCACGTTTACCACTGAGCACAATGATTATAGACTCTACGTAAGCAATACATTCACAACATTATTTTATTACCGTCACTTTTTGTTATCATGATTGCTGTTCATATTGATCTCCTTTTCTTATATAGTTCGACAAAATGCGGGAACAACTCCTACCAGAGCAACGCCTACTAGGAATTGCAGAGAAACTGACGGGATTTTTGATGAAAGAGATGGTAGACGACGCCGGAGAATTTAGTGTGAATATGCGCTACTAATGATCCCCGGCCGTGTAATCAAATAGACGGGCTCTAGTCCCGGTAATTGTGATCTCCATGTAACTATCAAAATTGTATATATTTGTATATGCTCGATCGTAAGACAAGTTATCTTATATATATGTACGAACGTGTACGGTATGTGGTAGCGTAGAAATACCGCTAAAAGAAAACAATTATCTTTGTATGCTCGAAGAAAGAAAATAAAAGAAAACAAATAAACCCTAAACCCTAAAGAAATAAATAAAAGAAACCCTAAACCCTAAACCCTTTAGTCGCGGCCCGTTATACGAGCCGGGACTAAAGGGGTTGCCCCCAGCGTGCCCCGCAGGCGGCCACGTGGATGGCCTTTGGTCCCGGCTGGTAACAGACCCAGGACTAAAGGTTTGCCCTTTAGTCCCGCTTGTCCTGTCCCGGTTCGCGAACCGGGACTAAAGCCCCTCACGGGCCGGGACAGAAAGCCCTGTCTCCACCAGTGAAACACCTTCTATCCTAAGCAAACGTTTTCCTCTTTTTCCCTAACAATCGAATCCGGACTAACAAGCCGCCGCACCTTGGATACGAGTTCCTATTCGCCAAGATCCTCTCTTCGTACCGATCGCCGCCGCCGGCCACGTACTGGTACACCGGCACGTGGAAGAGGCTAAGGCTAATCTAAAAACTAGACAGAAACCGTACATACTGATCTGCAAGCGCGTGCATAAGCCATCGTCCGGATATGGAAACGTTCCAACTGATGCTGTAATTCTTTTCCATCTCCGTCAGAAGTTGGGAACGACGATACCAACTCTTCCTCGTAGTATTGCGGAGTCCTTGATTTATTTCTTCCAGACTCCTCTCTCAAATCAGACACTAGAGAACCTAGGTGCGCGTGTTAACTTGTGTTGGAGTTCAAACACCAATCAACTCGCCGTTGGTTTTACTAGGTAAATACGCTCTTTGCCGACCATGGCTAACAGCTCCACCTCACTGGAGATCACGTCGTCCAGATGCATCACGGAGCACGTCACCGGGACTCTCAATTACATGCTGACCAACTACCTACAGCTCAAGGGCATGGGCGTCGGCAACTTCGTTAGCTCGGGCATCTTCAGAGTCACCGGCTACAACTAGGAGATCAGGTTCTATCCTGCCGGGCAGAACCACAATTGTGGCGGCAACGCCTCATGCTTCATGCGTTATCTCAGCCAAGCCAAGGATGTGATCACCAAGTTCACGCTCAGCATGATGGAGACGAATGGCCAGGAACAAATAGCCAGCCACGACATGGCGGACAACAAAGTGTTTAATCCGCCTCCGGCGACAAACGAGTGGGGCTATGGGCTATGGCGAGTTCGTGGACAGGTCAAAGCTGAAATCGATGTCGCGCCTTGGCGACGGTTGCTTCACAATTAGGTGTGTCCTCACCATTAGTAACGACTCTCCGCCGCTGGAGCTGCCGAGAGACCTCAAGGGCATGCTCAGGGACGGGAGAGGCGCGGACGTGAGGTTCGGCGTGGACCGCGTGGGCAGACGAAAGTTCCGCGCACACAGGTCCGTCCTGGCCGCGCGGTCGCCGGTCTTCGGAGCCCAGCTCTTCGGCCCCATGGCGGAGAAGGACATGCGCCGCGTCAAGGTCGTCGGCGTGGAGCCGTCCATCTTCCAGATGATGCTTCGCTACATCTACACGGATGCGCTGCCACCGTGCGAAGACGAAGCAGGGTACAACGCCCCGGTGATGCAGCATTTGCTGGTCGCGGCGGACCGGTATGGTCTAGAAAGACTGAAGCAAATGTGTGAAGAAGAGTTGTCCAAGAGAATCTACGTAGAGGGTGTCATCCTCACGTACGCGTTGGCGAATCAGCACCATTGTAACAGGCTCATGGATGCGTGTGCAAAGAGTTTATGTCATCGAAAGAAGTGCTGGCCGCCGTCTTGGAGACTGATGAGTTCAAGAAGCGCTTCCTAACAAGTTGCCAACCCCTGCCATTGGAGGGGCGAACATCGGGGACAAAAAGCAGCTCCCAGGAGGAAGAAGAAATTGACCAAAGCAAGAAATCCAAAGGGATGCGTACGAAGTAAGGATGCTATTCTTTATTTTTTTAGCACAAACGTCATCTTCTTACGAGAGTCATAAGTGCCTCGCATTGTCGAATAAAGTTTGTTAGACTAGCCACAATGGGGGTATCATAGGTAGTATCATGCATGCCATGTTGGCAAAAAGATGACATGGCACTGCAATTAATGAAGAGAGAGGTGATAGTGGTATCATAGGTAGATACTGTAACATAACGGATTCCAATGCAATATGAGTCTACAACCTAATAAATACAGTATTATATGATACCACACGTATGTTACTACCCATTGTGGAGGTAGTAACATAGACTAGTATCATGTGCATGATACTAGTATATGATACTCCCCATTGTGACTAGTCTTAGCCGAAAGGGTTTACGGTTTAGGTAGAAAAACCTTGGAATACGTTTGGAAAAAACTTGAATATCCACGATGACCTAAACCGTAAGATATGACATAGTTCATCTTTATCTCACTCGCCTCGCCAAACCTAAGCCCAATGAGCCAGGCCCAGTTAAGGTGGTAGTGCATTAATGTCTCATCATCTAAGTTTCGGAGGCGGTGCCCCAACGGCGCATCTCTCATTCTCTTCATCTCTTGCATTAATGCCTCATCTCTTCAGCCTGTGTCCGTTTGGGAGAGGGTGCCCCAACGGCACACCGCAAGAAAAGGCCCCTCTCATAAAAATAATGTGATGCCCATAATTTCATGTTTAGCCAAATTGCAAAAGAAATAAGAATAGGCATATAAATTAGTATAAATATTGGTCCACTCAAATAAGAAATAAAAAGGTAAGATATGACATAGTTCAAAATACAAATTATTTCAAATGACATGACAAATAATGAGAGGTAGATCATGCATCATCGCGTTCATAGGTCCATTTTTTGCCTCTTGAGTATCCAAACTCGTTGCTCCGGGTACATGATGCTCAAGTCGGCCATCATGATCCGGTTCTCCTCGGCCATCACCGCTAGCTTGAAGCGGTTCTCCTCGGCCATCATTGCGAGTTTCACCCGGTTATTTTCGGTTTTGATCCAGTCTGCTTCTATCTCTAACTTCTTCTTTTGCATTTTCAAATAGCATGCCATGGCCTCCTCCTTGTCCTTGCAGTTCTCAATGTACCTTGCGGCGGTGGACTACTCCTTACCGGCGATCAACCCCTTCAAGGTCTCCTCCAATTGTGTCGCTGCCGTCTCGCGCTTGGCATCTTGCTTGGTGGACTTGTATCCCCTCGGCCGCACCGACCGGCCACCGTGCGTTGATGGCGTGAATCACATGCTCGCTGGGAGACCCCAAGAGGAAGGTATCATGTAGCTTAGCAGTAATTTTCCCTTCATTGCAAAACCAAGGTTATTGAATCAGTGGGACTTGGAGAAGGCTTCGGCTTGGTGTCAACAACAATGGCGCCAGAAAAAGAGCTATTGCAGGAGACTTGGATCTGCGCACACACGAACAAACTAGTTTGCCCCAACGAAACAGAGAGGGTGTCAATCTCTCCGGCTTGCTGAACACAAAGGATTAAACGTATGGTGGAAAATAATATGAGAGCAAATATGACCAGCGAGCAAATGACTAGGAAAAGCTATGAAAACGGTTGTAAGCAATATAGGAAAATAGGACCGGGGTGTCAGGACCCAAAGGCCACAGACAAGCTCACGATCGAGAGGACGAAGAAGGAGTGGAGCCGAAGCTCAGATCTACATCTAAGTACATGATAAAGTGCAGGAAAGGTAAAGAGCAAAAAACGAAGAGAAAAATTAGGGTTTATTCCATCGCATGCCTCCCAGCCTCCCACCCCTGCCCTTTTATTTCGAAAAGGCAGGGTCACGCTAATAATTCATAGGTTTAGGCTTAATTGCCATTACAGAGCATAAGCATGCCTTAAGGCGTGAATTACAGATAAACACTCGAGTTTTGAACTGGGCCACTCAGGACCATTGGATGACAGCCGAAGCGGTAAGGACAGATCCTGACCGTTGCTGAACTGACGATGTTGAGGCTGTCGACACCAAATCTTCAGAGTTCTTCATAGTTGCAGATAGGGTCCTGACAGTACTCCCCCCTTGAGACAAGACCTCAGGGCTTGAATGAAGGAAAGGTCGACTCTATGTACGAAGCATCTTCCCAGGTGGCGTCATCTGGAGTCATTCCTTCCCACTGAACCAACCATTGCGGCACTGGAACACTGTATGTTCCTGCAGAACGAGGCACTTGTCGATATTGGAGCACTGCAATAGGGTTGAACTTTACCTTTCCGTCAGGTGTAAGCAGCGGCAAGATAGGGTTTTGAATAGCAGTCAGACCAATGTGCTTCTTAAGTTGATTGACATGGAAGACATTGTGTAGTTGCACCCCTTCAGGCAATTGAAGCATGTATGCTCTCTAACCAATTGGTTTCAGAACTTTGAAAGGACCATACCACTTAGAAGCTAGTTTCAGAGGATTTCCCGATCCCAGTGCATGTTCGCGATGAGATTTCATCTTTAAATAGACCATTTCCCCAGTGAGGAATGAGCGTTCTATGCGTTTCGCATCAGCATGCGTTTTCACTCTCTTTTGTGCTTTCTCCAAGTTCCTTTGCAAGACTTGCATCATGTTTTCTTGCTCAGCTTGTTGAGCCACAGGGTTCTCTGCCAGTTCTGCTGAAACTGGAAAGGCAGATAAGGCTGGTGGTTTATATTAATAGAGTGCCTCAAACGGAGACATGTTGATTGCTGTGTGGAAGCTGCTGTTATACCACCATTCCGCTGCATGCAGCCAGTTTGCCCATTTTTTGGTTCTGAGAAAGCCATGCATCGCAGATATTGCTCCACACATTGATTAACCCTTTCAGTCTGACCATCAGATTCAGGATGGTAGGCTATTGTGAAATGCAGTGATATCTTTAGCTTGGCAAACATTTCTTGCCAGAGTTTGCTGGTGAAGATTCTGTCTCTGTCGGTTTTTATTACTGATGGAGGTCCATGGAGTTTGAAGATATTATTCATAAACAGATCAGCAACTGATTGGACAGAATATGGGTGGCTCAAAGGGATGAAATTTGCATACTTTGTCAGTCTATCAACCACTACAAGTATCACATCCTTGCCTTTGGATTTTGGAACACCCTCAACAAAATCCATGCTTATTTCAGACCATTTTGCTATTGGAATTGGAAGGGGCTGCAGTAACCCTGGGTACTGAATTTTCTCTGTTTTAGATATCTAACACACAGGGCATGCTTTGATTCTGTCCTCAATGAAATTTTTCAGTTTGGGCCAGAAGAAGGTTTGCTTGATTCTGTGGTAGGTAGCCTTGTTTCCCGAGTGACCACCAAGATAGAGGAATGAAAGGTATCAAATACTCTATTTCTTAAGTCAGTGGACTGCCCAATGTAAATCCTGCCTTTATATCTAATGATTTCAGACTGCAGAGAGTAATTGGGCTGTGAGTTTTTGTCAATGGCTAGCTGTTGTAACAATTCAGTGCAGGTAATATCACCAATATAAGATTCAGTTATTTCCAGAATCCGCAGAGGAATAGCTGCCGAAACTGCAGAACACTGTTCATCATCTGGCACGTTCTGCTGGTCCTGATATTTTCTGGACAGTGCATCAGCCACTTGATTCTCAGCTCTTTTCTTGTATTGGATTGAGAAATCAAACTCTAGCAACTTGATCATCAATTTGTGCTGAATGCCTCAAGTAATTTCTGACTGGACAGGTATTTGAGATTGCTCTGATCTGTTTTGATAATGAGTTTGTTGCAGAGGAGATAGTGTCTCCACTTCTTCAGAGATTCAAGTATAGCCATTGCTTCTTTCTCCTAGATAGAGGCAGCACTATTTTTGGGACCAAGGCACTTGCTGTAATATGCTAGTGGCTTTTGTTGTTGCATTAAGACAGCACCTAACCCAGTTGCACAGGCATCAGTTTCTAGGGTAAATGGCAACGAGAAGTTGGGTAAAACCAACAAATGTGGACTGGACATCAGTTGTTTAAGTTTATCAAATGCTTCTTGTTGCTCAGGACCCCATTGAAAAGAGTTCTTTTTCAAAGCAGCATACAAGGCCTGACAGATAAGAGCATAATTTGGAATGAACCTCCTGTAATATCCAGTTAATCCCAAGAATCTTCTGAGTTTCTTCAATGTATCAGGAATTTTCCAGTCTACAAATTCCTTTATTTTTGCTGGATCTGTAGCAACTCCCTGACCAAAAATGACATGTCCTAGGTATTCCACCTGTGGTTGCTCAAATTTGCATTTGCTCAGCTTTGCTTTGAGTTTATGTTTCCTGAACACTTGGAGGACCTGTTTGAGATGTTCTTCATGCTCTTCAGGAGTTTTGCTGTAGACTAAGATATCATCAAAGAATACAAGGACAAATTTTCTCAGGAACTTAGCGAAAACAGAATTCATTAGTTGCTGAAGGTTGCAGGTGCATTGCATAGCCCAAACGGCATCACTTGATATTCATAGTGTCCCAAATGAGTAGAGATAGCTGTTTTGTGGATGTCCTCCTTGTTCATGCGGATCTGATGGTATCCTGACCTTAAGTCAAATTTGGAGAATATGGTGGCTCCATGCAATTCATCTAAGAGGTCCTCAATGATAGGAATTGGAAACTTGTTCTTCACAGTGAGTTCATTTATTGCTCTGAAGTCAACACACAATCTCCATGATTTATCCTTTTTCCTGATTAAAATAGCAGGCGATGAAAAAGGGCTAGTGCTTGGTTGAATTTCAGATGTATTTAGCATTTGTTTGATCAGTTGTTCGACTGAATCCTTCTGGGTGTGTGACATTCTGTAAGGCCTCAAGTTGGGTGGTTTTGCTCCAGGCAGCAGGGGAATTTTGTGATCACACTCTCTGTTGGGTGGTAATCCCTCTGGTGCTTGGAATATATCCTGAAATTCATGCAGCAGATTTGTGATGCCTTATGATATTGGAGGATGTTCTTTACTGTCGTCACTGTCCTTGTCAGTGGCACTATTGAGCAGAACATATCCCATTGCTCCTTGAGAGAGTAGCTTGCAACATTGTTCTGAAGAAATAAGGAGCTTCTCTTTGGGAAACAAGTGATCATGGAAGGTATGCAGCTGGCCATTCAACCCAATGGTTAACTTCCTTTCAAGGAAATCAAAAGTGACAGGGTTGTACAACTTCAACCAATCCACTCCAAGTATGATATCTGATCCTTGTAATTCCAGGATTCTGAAGTTTGCAGCGAACTTCTTCCCTTGAATTGTGAAAGCACAATTGTTTGCCACGTATTCTGAGGTGAGGAGACCACCGCCAGCTACTTTAACAGTTCTCTTGGTAGTGCTGGTTAAGGGAATACTATGTTTTTTTGCAAATTTCTTGTCCATAAATGTGCTAGTGCTACCAGTATCTGCTAGGGCAATAGCTGCTCCTTTACTGATGTGTAGAAGGAGTGATATTGTGTTCTCACTGGTATATCCTTGATAAGCTGCTGCTGACAGGTGCATCATATTGATTTCAGCTGGTTGCTCTGGATCATCAGGATGGTTTCTCTGTTCTTGAGGTATGTGTTGTTCCCCTGGAATTTCAGCCTGTTGATTTTCATCAGCCTGAGCAGCATCTTCCTGATGAAACTTCATCTCAATGGTGTTCAGAGCTCTCTGCATTACCTGACATATGTGTCCCAGTGTCCAGTTTTTAGGACAATACCAACATTTTTTCGGTTCTCTGTTTCTTTCATTCAAACCTTTGTTTCTATTTTCTCGTGGAGGAATGAAACGTTGAGGGTTTACACCTCTTGGAGCAGGAGCTATAGGTGCTGCTCTTGGTCTGTTAGCCAGGTATGCCATCTCATATTTTCTTGCAAACCAGTAAGCCTTTAGCATACTAGCAGGCATTTGACATTGAATAGAGTGTTTAATGCCTTCTTTCAGTCCACTGATAAATCTGTCAATTAAAAAATCTTGTGGCAGATAAGGCCTTTCACGTTTCATCTGTTGTATCCAAGCTTCATAGCTGTCACTGTACACATTCACTGAAGTGACATGTTTCAGAACCTGAAGTTGATCCATCGGATCAGCTGCTTGCAAGTCTGGGAACCTGTCAATAAGTGCTCTGCCTAACTCATTCCAAGTTATAGTTTGGAGATTTAGGCCTGAACTGCTTAGCCAAGTCTTGGCCTGACCTCTGATATGTACTATACCCCACTGCATCTTCTTGTCAAAAGGAATCCGAACCAATGTGAAAATGTCCTCACACTCTAAAAGCCAAGACCTTGGTGCTTCACCAGTGAACAGAGGTAACTCGACATGTGGCGTTCTGATGTGTGGATCATTGTACTGATGCTGGTTGTTATTATTGGGTGGTGGGACTAATGGGTATTGGTATGGGTATTGTTGTGGTGGTGGCTGATTGTAGTTGTTGTAGGAAGTTTGTGGGTATTCGTGTTGGTTTTGTTGTGTCGTGGTGATCTGTTGGTTGGGATAGTATTGTGTGTAGTATTGTGGCTGGGAATTTGGAGCTGTGTGTTGGGTATAGTGGTTTTGGGGTTGTGGTATGGTGGTGATGGTGGAAGTTGTGAGCGTTGGAAAGGAGGTGGCTTGGGTTGGAGAAAGTGGAAATTGACGGTGTGGGAGCTTGTTTGGTGGTAAGGTTCCGAGTTGTGGTGTGGGAGGGAGGGTTGTTGCTGTTGCTGAACTCGCCGGGGGCACGGATGAGCTTGATGGCGTAGGCTGTTCAGGTATCAGAGACAGAGCATGCGAGACAACATGTGGTGGTGTAGCAAAGTTGTGAGCTTGGGTAGTACCTTCAGAGTTTGTCAAACCTGACGACTCGCTGTTGTTGTTGCGGAGTCCCAACGAGGCAAATCTGGACTGCACCAACTCCGACAGCTTCTCCAATTGATCATGGATACTGAGGAACTCGGCCTTGGTGTTCTCCTGCTGCAGATCCATGCGACGGCTGAGGTGCAAGATTTCCCCAGGGATGTTTTCCTGGATCCTCTGTTGCTCTTGTTCGTCAGCTTCTGCTGCCGCCGCCAGTTCATCAGGCTTCTCTGCGTCGGTCGCTGCTATTTCGCGTGACGAGAACGACCCCGCCTGGTCGTCATCGAGGAGCAGAGAGATCGCCGTGAAGGAATTTTACCGCTAGATCGATGTGACTACGAACCTTGCGGTCGAAGAATTGCCTGATTTGGTAGTTGGGGTTTGGGAAGGGAGGGAGCGAATCAGACCACTCTGATACCACTGTTGTCAGGACCCAAAGGCCACAGACAAGTGCATGATCGAGAGGAAGAAGAAGGAGTGGAGCCGAAGCTCAGATCTATAGCTAAGTACATGATAAAGTGCAGGAAAGGTAAAGAGCAAGAAACAAACAACAAAATTAGGGTTTATTCCATAGCGTGCCTCCCACCCCTGCCCTTTTATATCGAAAAGGCAGGGCCACGCTAATAATTCATAGGTTTAGGCTTAATCACCATTACAAAGCTTAAACATTCCTTAAGGCGCGAATTACAGATAAACACTCGAGTTTTGAACTGGGCCACTCAGGACCGTTGGATGACAGCCGAAGCGGTAAGGACAGGTCCTGACCGTTGCTTAACTGACGATGCTGAGGCTGTCGACACCAAATCTTCAAAGTTCTTCATAGTTGCAGATAGGGTCCTGACACGGGGTCCACAGTTCACTAGTGATGTCTCTCCAAAAGATAAACGTGTTGGGTAAACAAATTACAACGAGGCAATTGACAAAGCATGGCCATATAACAATACTATCATGAAAACATGTTCACCGTTTCATTTAATATGGGCATTACGTCAAAATACATAGACCGTTATCCAACTGCATCTATGACTAATAATCCACCCCAGGATTGCTATCCAGCATGTCTCCCGAAAGTATTAAGTTGCAAGCAACAGATAATTGCAATAAGCATGGTGCATAATGTAAGCAATGATTATTAATGATGACGTGGATTGCATGTTCGTTGAGAGACCCCAAGAGGAAGGTATGAAGCAGTGTAGCAGCAGTTTCCCTCAGTATGAAACCAAGGTTTAATCGAACCAGTAGGAGCAAGAAATCACTTCTGAAGGTTGTTGGTGGCGCCGTTTACTCGATCACCAACGTGGAATCTGCACACAACACAATCAAACTACTTTGCCCCAACGAAACAGTGAGGTTGTCAATCTCACCGGCTTGCTGAAAACAAAGGATTAAACGTATGGTGTGGAAAACAGTAGTAAATTGCAGAGAATGAAAAGGAACAATGTTTGCAGTTGGTTGTATTATCAGTGTAAAAGAATGGACCGGGGTCCACAGTTCACTAGTGGTGTCTCTCCATAAAAGATAACTAACATGCTGGGTGAACAAATTACAGCTGGGCAATTGACAAAATATTGAGCGCATGACAATGCATATATATGACATGATGATTACTATGATATTCATGTGGGCATTACGACAAAATACATAGACCGTTATCCAACAGCGTCTATGACTAATAATCCACCGCCAGGTTGTCATCCGAGTTCCCCGTTGGTATTAAGTTGCAAGCAACGGATAATTGCATTAAGTAATGTGCGTAATGTAAACAAATGCATTAGACCTAACGGCGCACCCTTAAGCTAAGCATCGGTTATTTTATCCCTAGTGGCAACAGCACATCCACAATCTTAGAAGTTATTGTCACTCTCCCAGATTACCGGAGGCATGAACCCACTATCTAGCATAAATACTCACTCTTGGAGTTACAAGCATCTACTTGGCCAAAGCATCTACTAGTAACGGAAAGCATGCAAGATCATAAATAACATATAAGATAGATTGATAATCAACTTGACATAGTATTCAATATTCATCGGATCCCAGCAAACACAACATGTAGCATTACAATAAGATGATCTTGATCATGATAGGCAGCTCACAAGATCTAAACATGATAGCATAAAGTGGAGAGACAACCATCTAGCTACTGCCATGGACCCGTAGTCCAAGGATGAACTACTCACGCATCACTCCGGAGGCAGGCATGGTGATGTAGAGCCCTCCGGTGATGATTCCCCTCTCCGGCAGGGTGCCGGGAAGAGCTTCTGAACCCTCCCGAGCTAGGGTTGACGGCGGCGGCGTCTCTGGAACTTTTCGTGGATAATGGCTCGGGTATTTAGGGTTTTCGCGTGGAGAGAATAAATAGGCGAAAGGGCGGCGGCTGGAGAGCCACGTGGGCCCACACCACCCCACGGCGCGGCAGGGGGGCCCGCGCGGCCCCATGGTGTGGCTGCTCGTGGCTCCCCTCCGTCTCTCCTTTGGACTCCGTGTCGTGTTGGAAAAATAGGAGGTTCTGTCCAAGTTTCGTCCAATTCCGAGAATATTTCCAGACTAGCTTTTCTGGAATACAAAAACAGCAGAAAACAGGAACTGGCACTGTGGCATCTTGTTAATAGGTTAGTCCCAGAAAATGCATAAAAATGCTATGAAGTGTATATAAAACATGTAACAATTGGTATAATATCAACATGGAACATCAGAAATTATAGATACGTTTGAGACGTATCAAGCATCCCCAAGCTTAGTTCTACTCGTCCTCGAGTAGGTAAAACGATAAAAACAAAATAATTTCTGAGGTGACATGCTACAATCATAATCTTGATCAAATAGTATTGTAAAGCACATGTTATGAATGAAGTGATCCAGGTCAATGGTCTAGTAGATAATGAGCAAACAACTGAATCATATAAGCAAAAACTTTTCATGAATAGTACTTTCGAGACAAGCATCAAAGAGTTTTGCATAAGAGTTAACTCATAAAGCAATAGATTCTAAGTAAAAGGTATTTAACCAACACAAAGGAAGATTTAAGCTTCAGCAATTGCTTTCAACTTTCAACATATATCTCATGGATATTTGTCAACACAAAGCAATATAATAAGTGCAATATACAAGCATATAAAAATTGTTGCACCAAAGTTGACACTAGTGTTTGCTTCTAAGATAGAAAGAAGTAGGAAAACTGACTCAACATAAAAGTAAAAGAAAGGCCCTTCGCAGAGGGAAGCAGGGATTAAATCATGTGCTAGAGCTTTTTAAGTTTTTGAAATCATATAGAGAGTAAAAATAAGTTTTGAGAGGTGTTTGTTAATTGTCAACGAATCAGAAAATGGAAAGTACAATATGACCCCTGCCAACCAGACTTTTAAGAGCGGCTCCCATGAAGGACGTTATTTCTACCAGCAAGGCAGATCATCCCTCTTTCTCTTTTGTTTACACATGCAGATATTTCACTGTTTGTCATTGCTTGACTGATAAATCAGGGCAAAAATGTGAAGAGAATTAAGCGGTTAAAGTTGTAATTAATTGGGACTGGGCACCCCATTTGCCAGCTCTTTTTGCAAAATTAATGGATAAGCGGATGTATATGCCGCTAGTCCGGTGGTAAAGTCTGTTTGACAGTTGACATAAAGACATCCACCCCGTCCTCATGAGCTTGGTAAACATTGACACAAAATAGGAGTAATAATTTTGAATAGTTTAAAGGTAGCACATGAAAAATTTACTTGGAATGGCAAGGAAATACCACATATAGGTAGTTATGGTGGACACAGATGGCATGGATTTTGGCTCAAGGTTTTGGATGCACGAGAAGCATTCCCTCTCAGTACAGAGTTTAGGCTAGCAAGGTTATTTGAAGCAAACACAGGATATCAACCGACACAGCAAGACTTATATGAAAACATATTGCAAGCATTATAAGACTCTACACTGTCTTCCTTGTTAACCAAACCCTTTTACTAGAAAATATCTAGACCTTAGAGATACCAATCATGCAAACCAAATTTCAACGAGCTTTACGGTAGTTCTTCATTAATAGGTTTTAACTACATGATACAAAAGCTTAAACATGAACTACTTGATAACTCAAAACAATTGACAAGTATCAAATTATCCAATACAGTGATCTACAAGAATATGTAAGCTTTTTCCATTATACCATCTACCACATGCAACATTTTCTGTTCCAACCAAACACCAATCAATTTATTTCAACATAAACTCTCCAAACAATTATAAGTGAAGCAAGAGAGTACTTTCTTTAAAAGAACTAACAGCTCTGAATAAGAGATGCATGAAAAACAGGAGCTAAAAGCATAGCAATAGCTAGATAAGAATACTCAACAAGTATAAGTGAAGAATAGGAGTATTCATATGAAAAAGCGGAGCGTGTCTCTCTCCCAATCAAGAATGCTGGGGTCCAATCAAGTTGACCATAAGAAAAATAAAATACTGAAAATAAAAGCACACAGACGCTCCAAGTAAAGCACATATGATGTGAAAGAATTAAAATATAGTTTCACTAGAGATGACCTGATAAGTTGCTGATGAAGAAGGGGATGCCTTGGGCATCCCCAAGCTTAGACGCTTGAGTCTTCTTGAAATATGCTGGGGTGATCCATGGGAGCATCCCCAAGCTTAAGCTCTTCACTCTTCTTGATCACATTATATCATCCTTCTCTCTTGACCCTTGAAAACTTCCGCCACACCAAACTCAAGTAATTCTCATTAGAGGGTTAGTGCACAATCAAAAACTCACATGTTCTATAAGGACACAAACATGACCGTTACTTTTAACATTACTACTGCCACTGATGTTATGTGAAGCTCTTCACCCTAAAAAAGAATTCCACTCAACACTAGTAAAAGAGAGAATGCGAAAAATAAAAGACAGAATCTGTCTAAACAGAACAGTCCGCAAAGACGAATTTTTTCGAGGCACTTACGTTGCTCAGATCGAAAAACTTTAAACTAACGAAAGATGCGTACATATCTGAGGATCACGCACAAAAATTTGCAGATTTAAATAATTTTTCTGTGATTTTACAGAATTAAAACGGTGAACAGCAGAAATCTGTTCCTGCGCAGAAATCCAAATCTAGCATCATCTTCCTATTAGAGGCAATACTTGGCACAACAATGCGATAAAATAAAGATACAAAGGAATTGTTACAGAAGTAAACAACTCCTTGACTAAAAAAAAAAAAAATTGCAGAAATAAAATAATGGGTTGTCTCCCATAAGCGCTTTTCTTTAACGCCTTTCAGCTAGGCGCAGAAAGTAAGAATCAAGTGTTTCCAAGTGATGAAGCATCAACAATCTTACGCTTAGCTCTCTTACCTTTACCCTTATCTTTAGGAAATACTTGGTTACACATAGGTGAAGAGGCGAAATTCATAGTGCCTTGGCCCACATCTATTATTGCTCCAAAGCGTTTCAACAGAGATCTTCCAAGCGTAATTTGTCCTACTCCTGCACATTCAATGACAAGATAATCAATAGATATTGTTATCCCCAGGAGTTTTGTAAATACTCCTTCGGCTACTCCTCTTGGTAATTTAATAGTATTATCACCCAAAATTATACAATCTTCGCATTTGGAAAGCTCCCAAAGATTTAAGGAATCAAAAATATCCTTGGGCATTAAACAGAATTCAGACATAATATCACAGCGAGCATGAAAAGTTTCACCATTGATAACAACTTTTACTGAGGGAACCCATCCCGATGGTTCAAAATTTACTGGCACATTATCATAGTGTTCACGAATTGATTATACCCTTCTTTTAGACCAGATATGTTTGTTTCAAGAGTGTTAAGTCTATCACTTATGCTTGTCAAAGCCAAATCAATTTTACTGATTGGAGGGCTAGAAATTGTAATCATTTTTTTATAGCATTAAAAGCTTGATCCCCATCATAACGAAGGAAATCTCCTCCTACCACAGCATCTAAAGCATATCTGTAGCAAAGAACAAGACCAAAATAAAAGCTACTAAGAAGCAGGCTTAAAGTCATTTTAGGTTCAGTTTTAGCATAAGACTCAAAAATTCTAGACCAAGCATCTTTAAAACTCTCCTCACTCCTTGCTTGAAAGTGAAGATCTCTTCCTCAGGCGACATGATGACAGGAACAGGGCTAGACATGATAACAAGACTGAAAAATAACAATTCAAAATAAAAGTAACTAATTTTTTTGTGTTTTTGATAAATAAAGCAAACAAGACTAAATAAAAAAAACTAAGCAAGACAATAACAAAGTAAAGAGATTGGAAGCGTGAAACTCCCCTTGCAGAAATCCTCTTGCTCCCCGGCAACGGCGCCAGAAAAATCTGGCGTGTGGAAGGGGAAGTAAGGAGATTTCTGAACCGAAGTGCTTCCCCCGGCAACGGCGCCAGAAAAAGTTGCTTGATGCGTGGATCACACGTTCGTTGGGAGACCCCAAGAGGAAGGTATGAAGCAGTATAGCAGCAGTTTCCCTCAGTATGAAACCAAGGTTTAATCGAACCAGTAGGAGCAAGAAATCACTTCTGAAGGTTATTGGTGGCGCGTTTACTCGATCACCAACGTGGAATCTGCACACAACACAATCAAACTACTTTGCCCCAACGAAACAGTGAGGTTGTCAATCTCACCGGCTTGCTGAAAACAAAGGATTAAACGTATGGTGTGGAAAACAGTAGTAAATTGCAGAGAATGAAAAGGAACAATGTTTGCAGTTGGTTGTATTATCAGTGTAAAAGAATGGACCGGGGTCCACAGTTCACTAGTGGTGTCTCTCCATAAAAGATAACTAACATGCTGGGTGAACAAATTACAGCTGGGCAATTGACAAAATATTGAGCGCATGACAATGCATATATATGACATGATGATTACTATGATATTCATGTGGGCATTACGACAAAATACATAGACCGTTATCCAACATCGTCTATGACTAATAATCCACCGCCAGGTTGTCATCCGAGTTCCCCGTTGGTATTAAGTTGCAAGCAACGGATAATCGCATTAAGTAATGTGCGTAAAGTAAACAAATGCATTAGACCTAACGGCGCACCCTTAAGCTAAGCATCGGTTATTTTATCCCTAGTGGCAACAACACATCCACAATCTTAGAAGTTGTTGTCACTCTCCAGATTACCGGAGGCATGAACCCACTATCTAGCATAAATACTCACTCTTGGAGTTACAAGCATCTACTTGGCCGAAGCATCTACTAGTAACGGAAAGCATGCAAGATCATAAATAACATATAAGATAGATTGATAATCAACTTGACATAGTATTCAATATTCATCGGATCCTAGCAAACACAACATGTAGCATTACTGTAATACCCCGTAATTTATTGGATATTTTCATCGGGGTTCTTATCATCGCTTCGCCTTACGCCTTTCGTAGTCATCTTCTTGTGACCTTTCAAAAACAAGCCTCTTCTCAAAGATCCGAGTCCATGGTTGAATCGGGCTCGTTGAGACAATCGAAATGGACTACTCATTTGCAGAAATCGGATTCCGGATGCATCTTCCCTAATTTATTTCATTCTAATGGCCAAGATTATTTTCTGTATTTCGAAAATATGTTGAATAAAAGGAAAGAAAAAAAGGCTGGACAACCCCCATACCTTATCCTTCCTCAACACCACACGAGGAGCTCATCCTCATCTCCAGCCAAGCCGTGGCCATCTCCAAGAGAGCCGCTCCAAAACTTCCTCCCCAAACGCAGGAGCTCTCCCTCTCCATGGCGCCTCCTCTCTCTCCTCCTTCCACCTCCCTTCTTCTCTGCTGAGCCCTCCCACCTGCACCACGTCCCATCCCTTGTTCTAGTGCTTGAGGAAGAAGAAGAGACAAGGAGAAGAGCAACAGGAGGAGAAGGAAGAAGAAGAGAAGATCCCCATCACTCCCTGTCCGATTTCCCCTTGTTCAAGCATCAAGGGTGAGTTCCCCTACCTTCATGATCCTCTCATGTGCTGTACTTTATGATCCCTTGGTTTATAGGGCAGGGGATTAGCAAGATCTATAGAGAATTAGAGAAAACATGTTTTCTGTCCCTGTTCCTGGGCATACCGATTCAGAAATCATCATTTTCGAGTACCCATAGGGCAAAATCAGAGGATCAATAGTTGTAATGTTTTGTAGGGCTCGTGCCCACGATCGTTTTGAGTGCTGAAATGCTTCAATCGGACTTGCAAAGCTCCGGTTGTGACTGTTTCTTTCCAGCTATCCAATATTCCAAGGCAGCGCAGAATAGTGTTTCCCCTTGTGTATTAGGAGCTTTTAAAATTCATCTAAATGCATGTTTTGCTTCCTCCTAACTGATGTGTGATGCCTAGGTTCTAACCCAAAAGGATTCACTTAATTTCCATGAGTATTCACCTTGTTATGAATTTTCAAAGGCGGCTACTCGTTATTCTGAAACTGGAAAACAGCAGAGAAGTATTTGTTGGTTTTGACCTTCATAAGTTCATATTTTGAGTTCGAATAGTAGGAGTTGTTTGTAGTTAAGTTCCATATGAATCCATAGGCATATCATTTTCTAAGTTTGGCCCAGACGTTTGTCCTGGGTGGCAGAAACGAGTTTCTGTCCTGATGTTGCAAAAACAATATGTTTAAGGTTTTTGTCCAGAGCTTTTCATGCCCTTGTAGTGCTGTTAAAAATTGGGAAATAAATGTTATGGCTACCTGGGAACTTCTAGTTCCTAGATCAATTTAGTTTGATCAATTTACATGAGTGGCTTTCCTGCAATGAAATTCGTAAGGTGGCTAATCAATATGCTGAATTCTGGAAGCAGCAGGAGCATTTGCTGGTTATGACCTAGTTAACTTCAATATCTGAGTTAATATACTTGGAGTTATTTCTAGATAATCTTCTAATGAGTCCAGAAACTTATCGTTTGCTTGGTTTCGAGGAGCCTAGCTCGAGTTATTGATTTATTAGTAAAGGGGCAGCAAATGGTTGCTTCCTGGAGAATGTCATTCGGAGTACTTGTGTGTGTGCCTTAGATTGGATGATTTGGTGTACTGCTTGAGGCTTGTAGGTTCGTTGTATTGAGTTGCAAGATATATGTTGAGACTTGTGTGCATCTATTTGCTTACTGGTACAAAGGGTTGGCTCCCTTCAACCCCTCCGCCCTCAGTAAAGGCAAGTGCATGACGAACCACCGTTCTTTGTTTGTGTTCATTCTGTAATTGTTCCTCTGATTGTTCTCATTGAGTGAAAGTTTCTTATCTGATTGTTCAGTTCAATTCTATTCGATTCTAGTTTCGTATTCATGTTTAGCGATATCACACTTCTTACTTTCATAGCTAACTCGGTGAGAAACTGTTCACAAGCGGCTAGTTCCGATAAAGTTCGGTGAGAACCGTTGCTTGTGAGCTAGTCCGATGGCTAACCTTTCTTGTTGGTCCGGTGAGAGACTGTCCCGAGTGGCTACTCCGATAGAGTTCGGTGAGAACTGTCAGCTCGTGGGCTAGTCCGGGCGACAAATTCAGATATTCGGTTCTTTCGATTCTATGGTCCGGTGAGAGACTGTCCCGAGTGGCTACTCCGATAGAGTTCGGTGAGAACTGTCAGCTCGTGGGCTAGTCCGGGCGACATATTCAGATATTCGGTTTCAGGTATCTAGTTCATAAAGGAGATTATTAGTATTTTCATGTGGTCCTTGTTCAGTTCATTCCTAATCGGTTCTTTCGATTCTATGGTCCGGTGAGAGACTGTCCCAAGTGGATATTTGGTTTCAGTCTTCAAGTTGACAAGGAAGATACGAGTATTGTTCTTTGGTTGATTGTTCCTTATTATTCTGATGGTTCTGTACTGTGCTTGCTGAGTATTTCTATACTCACCCTTGCATTTTCATTTGGTTTTCAGGTACTAATAAGCGACATGTTTGGGATATGGGCGTAGCTCCTCTACATCTTTAAGCACGTCACATAACTTCAAATAATAATCAATGGACACCAATTGTTTTTAGTATCTTTCTTCAGTGCTTTGTGTGAGCCTTTGGTCGCTCAGTTCTTAGTTCCTTATGAATGCTAGCGGCGCCATTGTTTTGTGACCTGTTTTCATGTTATTCGTTGTATAACTATTCAACTACCTGTCATGGATGTTCTCCGGTATAGGGGAAACTCTGCCGGATTTCGTCTGTGGGCTTGTACCCTTCGGTTTGTGATGTTTTTGGTAACATTTCATCTTATTAGTAAGTTGGGGTGTTACAATTACAATAAGATGATCTTGGTCATGATAGGCAGCTCACAAGATCTAAACATGATAGCATAAAGTGGAGAGACAACCATCTAGCTACTGCCATGGACCCGTAGTCCAAGGATGAACTACTCACGTATCTGATGCATGTAAAATGCATACATGAACTTTGCATTATTTTACTTATATTCCAGTCATATTTGCATCATATAAGGGTTCTATCACTGTTTTATAATGATTTTGGGAATATTTGACATGTTTCCTATTTTTTATGGAATTAACCCTGCGCAGGCAGAAAACCCTATTTCTATATTTTAATGTTTCAGTGACCCAAACGACGTCCAAATGACCTAAAAATTTACAAGCATCAATTTTTGGAAGGAAAAAGACTTGGGAGCGAAGGAAGCAAACAAGCGGAGACCCGAGGGCCAAAATAGGTGGGCCCACGCGGCCCATGTACCTGGCCGCGTGGGACCCTCCTTTTGGGCCTTGGAGCTCCGTTGCCGTTGATCTTTCCTCCACCGACTCCGTTTTGACCTAAAACCGCCTATAAAAATAGTCCCCGACGTTCTCTGGAGGGGGCGCCGCAGAAACACAGAAACACCGAAACAGAGACCTGGAGTTGCAGATTGGAGGGGGAAAACTCCGGCGGGGCGCTGCCGGCGTGGTCTCTATCTTCTCCAACGACTTCTCCACCGTCTCCATGATAAAGGGGGAGTAGTCCACCCCCTGGACCTTGGGTTTGTGGTGGTAACTTGATCTAATCTGTCTATGTATGATCATTGTTGGAGTCCATATGATGTGCCTTGCATAAGTATGGATCTATCTATCTATGTAATTCTTATGGTGGATATTGTGGTATGACATGATTTGTTATACATTTACCGTTGTGTTGGAGCTTTTATGATTTGTCATACTTTGGAGATATTCTATGATGCATGTGATGGTTTGATTTATGCATAATGCCTTGTTTATCCTTGTCATGAGGTGATTGACACACCAGTGTGGATAGATGAGAGAGATTTGGTCATGCACACGAATTATGAATCATTGCACTAGTGTTTAGAATATTGCCCATTATGAAGTATGATGTATGTAGGTACGGGATGGCCGATGTGACACAGCATATGTATTGAGTGACATGTGAAATACAGCCCAACATCCTTTATCTGGGGGTAAAAAGGAAGAGTATGATGTGGGAGTGACATCAACCACGCTAGCCTTACGAGGGTGACCTAGCAACACAAATGAGTACTTCTTTCAACTATGTATTTTAGGACATATAGCCATCATAAAAGCTACCATTAAAACATGACAATTGTGTGTACTTTATCTATAACATGATAATCACCGTAGATGAGAGAGAGAGGATTAAGTGAACCATGAACCCATGTCCATTGTTCCTATCACTACCACAGAAAGGCCTTTCTGTGACGCACGTTTTTTACTTTCTGTGGCGCACCTGGAGGATTTCTGGGTGCGCCACAGAAAGAGGTCGGCATCACCCTATATAGAGGAATTCTGTGGTGCACTGTTCCTTCGTGCGCCACAGAAAGTGGTGCGCCACAAAAAAAAAGCGTGCGCCACATAAATATGAAACAGAAATACCGGTATTTTTTCGTTTTGCTGTACAAATACAGATATATATAGGATTTATACAGGTTTATACAGAAATACAGGTATATTTGACAGGTATATAAACAGACAAACACATTAATCAATATGTCATCACACATATTACTTAGTGCCCGATCGAGATACATATATACACATAGTCACAAAAGAGCCGAATGTTTCATCATTTCACACTACACATTACAAATCAAGTGTTCGCCGCCTAACTATGATCAAATGTAGTACACATCGGCGATGATGGTGAGCAAGAGCGCGCGGGAGCATGCATGATCATGGAGTCCTCTTCTTGAGCGGCGCCGGGAACGGTTGATAGCCTTCTTTCATCTTCCACTCCCTGGTGTCATTCTGTGCCTCTAGTCGTTCTTCGATATCCCTCTGACAAACCCTGAAGATGGATTGGATATATATTGGTTAGTGATATAAATAGAGTATAATTTATTCATCTAATTAGAGAGGCAAGACAATCAATCAATTGTCATGGTTGGAAATCATATGGCTATCCTATTTGGGTTTCATAGCATAGCACATATATAATATATAACCCTACACATGCACTTCTATAATACCTCTAGGGTAGTGGTAGGACCCTGATTTGTGAATGACATCGTCGAGGATGATCGTTGACAACTGCAGCCGGATGCGATGGAAGTCTGTTCTGTAATCAGCATCGGTGAGAGAATCCGCCATTTTGGTGTATTCTGCGAGACCAGATGGAATCTTCATTTTCTCGAAATCCCGGACAATCGCTTTAAGGTGACGGAGGGAGTAGTAGGCCTCCTTCACGCTGCCATCCAGTTGCTTGATGCAATGGAAGCCGGTCCCATGCTGGAACTTGTGTGTGTTTTGTCCGTGAAGAATTCCGACTTCTTATGGAAGGGGCCGCCCTTTTGGGCATAGGCCTCGAGAGCGTCATCGAGCCCTTTATTCTGGTGTATCGTCTCGGCGTGGATTTATTCCCCGAGTCCAAATAAGTGGCAATGGACCACCTCGGGGATACGTAGATGAGTGCGCAGTACTTGTCCCTGCTCAACACAATTGAAACGGAATGTTGGACAAAGGATCAGCGATGGAAGAAATGTACAAGAAGGCATAAGATCCGACGGTGGCGAGCGGATGTGTACTTACTCGAAAAAGAAAGGCAGAAGAAGGGCGTTCTTCCTCTTGTTGGCCAGCATGACCCTTACGAGGTACTCCGTGGCCGTTTCCCGTGTCTTTGATCCTTCCACTAGATGGCTGTCGCGCATGTAGTAGGGATCCACTATCGCGACGTACGGGGTATCATCTCTCCTGATCTTCATCGCCATATCGAGCGCATATAGGCGGACCATGTTATAGTCCAGCCGTTGAGTGTGAAAGAGTTTGAAGATGTCCTCGTACGCTATGAAGAACACATCCGCGTGGTCTTCCTGGACGAAGTCCACCAGCTCGTTTGGCACCTTGACCGCGAACGCCGGGTAACTCGGCTGCTTGTCTTTAAGAAGGAGCTCCTCTAGATGCAAGATAGATTCCTGCAAGGTAATCATGGGTCCTTCTGCAAGGCGGAGCAAGTCCCCAGACAAGATAGGTTTACTAGCTTCATGAACTCGGGGGAAGCCATCCGCACGGGGTGGAATCGTGTCTTCAAGACCCCGGATCTTAGGAGCTGGCTGGCTCGCAGAGGTGGAGGATCCTTTTCTCTTCCTGTGCTTCTTGTTCTTCATCTCTGTGGATTGTGGGGGTGAAGTGAACCCCGCTTTAACAGTTTCTTTCAGTGTGTTAGGGCTGAAAATGTTACCCGGTTGAGCTTGATGGTCGCCGACATCCGGAGGCGTGTCGGTGAAGGCCAGGCGTTGTGTGCATGAAGTGGGACGAGCAGGTTGACCGCGGTGGTCGCGGAAGGGTTCTTCATCCACAAGAGGCATGTACATACCATCCATGCAGGCGCCAGTGTTGATGTAGTCATCGACGTTGACATCATTCTCCTCCTCCTCATTGTCGTCGTTGCCACCAAGTTGAGGTGCAACGGCTTTGTCCTAAACATAAACAATAGCACATCCGTTAGTCGGGAAAGTAGGAAAGTCGGGGAATTCGGAAAGTCAGAACTAACCTTGGACGGTTGCGGTGAAGATGTTCCCAACAACTGTTTGTGGCGGTTGGTGGGGCGACGACCGGCGGTAGCTTCCGGCCGGTGGTGGCGGCGATCGGCGGTAGCTTTCGGCCGGTGGTGGCGGCGACCGGCGGTAGCTTCTGGGTGGTGGTGGCGGCGACCGGCGGTTCCTTCTGGGTGGTGGCGACGGCTGCTTGTGGCGCCGGTTCATCCGCAACAACTTTTTGTGGCCGCCTCGACGGGGGCCGAACGACCTGGGGCCGGGGCCTCGAGGTGGCGCCGCCGGTGCGCCTGACCCCATGAAGAACATCCCCAAGACGAATCTGGGTCTTCGGCCATTCCATCATCCACTTCCTGCATTCGCCAAGCTTCATGTGTTTCTCGGCTCCGGAGGTTGCGTGGGGGGGTCGATGTCATGGAACTCAGGCAGTACCTCGCTCACATTGACTTTCATCACGACCTCGCTCATTCGGGTGTTGTGCATATCGCGGGTCAAAGGTTGTATGATCTTGGCCATTGCGACTTCCTTCAACTCGCCGCCGACCCCCACCCTATGCAGGAGTATGCAAGGCATGTCCTGGGAGTCAACACATGTTGGGCACCATGCATGAGATATGGCAGTCATCAAAGGCATATATAGTCATAGAAGATGTCGCGGACTAACTAATTAGTTACCTTGGTGATGGCGTCGAGCTCGGCTAATGTCGAGACAAGGGCGCCGGTGCCGGCGGCCGGCCTATCATTCTCCGGCCGCTCGTGCGCATTATCATTATTCTCCGGCCTTGGTGTCTGTTGATCCACGACAGGGAGCACCGGTGGGGTCACCAGGACCGGCGACACGTTATTGCTGGAGGTGCTGCCGGCGAAGCTGGGCACGTGTATCGGCCCCTATTGACCTCTCGCGTTCCAGGCAGCTAACCCCTCCATCAACCCAGGGGGTAACAACGTCCGGAGCTGCTCGTTCACCTTCTCGGCCACTAGCTTGTCCACCATGGTAGAGTCCACCTTTTCTTTCTCTAGTGTCTCCAGCTTCTTCCTTAGCTCGAGAACCTCGGCTCTATCTTTAGCCGGCTTCCTCCTCTCCTTTTTCTTGTCGGTGTCCGTGCTGTAGTACTCGATGAACTTCATCGACGTACAAAGCCGGTCACACGGCCAGCTGACATCGGCGGCTTTGACTTGTCCCTCCCCTTGAAAACGTAGATCGCCCGGTTGAAAGTCGTGTCCCACGGGCCGGCCTGAGCCTCCTGGGACGACGGGCCGGCCTCAGCCTCAGCCTTCAACTCAGCCTCCTGCGGACAAAGGAAATAAACGTGAACCCATGTAGAAATCAACGCAAATGGACTTTGAGATATCCGCGGTAATTAAGTTCCTTACCAGCGTTTTCTCGAAATCCAGCACATCTTTATAGTCGGTAACGAATTCCCCCGTCCCCGGCTTCAGATAGTAGCGGGACCGAACAAAGTTCCTAACTTGCTCGTCCGTGATTTTATGCCACATGTTCTCCTTCCCAAGTCTCGCAACCTCGGCATCCTCCTTGTCCCAAACGGGCTGTTTTCCTGCGTAACCGCCGCTTCCCAAATGGTGGTTACCTAAGTTCAGTGCCCGCATTTTTTCCCCCACTCGGTCCATTTTTCAGCCTCCGGAGATGCCAAGGACAACTTCAATGCCTCGAACTCTTCTTGTCGATGTACGGCTCTTTGGCACTGATCTCTTCCCGCTAAGACCCTTTTCAATCTTCGCCTTCACCCGGCCTCTCCAGCTGGTCAAGGCGGTGTTCATCTTCGTGATGGCGAAGTTGTCCACCTTTTTGTTTCCATCATCCGGGAAAATGTATCGTTCGTGAAGCTTCTTGAGGAGTTGTGTGCGCAAAGCTCATTCTCCGCGCTCCTGAGGTCATATGTGTTGATCGACACGGTTTCCCGGAGGATGCACCCTAGTTGCATGCCGTACCCTTTTGCGATGTTCCTAGGCTCCTGTGGTTGGCCACTTAAGGAGACCTTAGTGAACGTGTCTGTGATGGGGGCCACCGCATTCGGTGTCTGGTCCTTCCTCTGCTTCTTATGCCTCTTAGCGGTCGGGTTACCACCACCACCGCCATCCGTGTGGTCGCCACCCCCGACATCCGTGTGGTCGCCGCCCTCGGTGGTGGTGGTTGCGTCCCCATCTCCGTCGGTATCCTCCGCATCCTCCATCTCTAACAGAAAGTCACCATCGCCGTCACGAGCCAGTTCGGCGGCCTCCGCATCCTCCATCTCCGGGTTATTCACTTCCCAGAACGGCTTGTTCTTTTCTCTAGCTTGTTCTTCGACGCTCATGTGCTTAGAAGGACCGGCCTCGGAGGACATGTTTGCACTGCATTGAAAAAGAGGAAAAAAGTTAGTACAACAAATATAACAAAAGCATCACTTAATTTAGTACTATGATACCCCGGCCCATGCATTAGCCGCAATACCCCATATGTCCTATTTTTAGCAAAGTCATGCTAAATTTCACGAATTTTTTTGGCATGACCTTTGCTAAAAATAGGACATATGGAGTACCCAAATTTGCCGGAACGGAAGTTAATCGACGTTCCGGCAATCTCAAGGGCCTCACGGGGTACCTGCAAACATTTCACAAAAATATCCACATCTCCGGCCGGCATCTCCACGACACGATGGTCGGAGCACAAACAGCCACGACACGATGGTCGTGGACACATATCCATAATTTCTCACCACTTGTCGACGAGCTCCGGAACAACAGCGCGTCGAGGTCTCCTCTTCAAACTGCATAGTACATAAAAATGTCAAAACTTGTGAATAAATTAACTTCTCACATGTGCTAAAGGCAAGCTCTAATTAACATCATGCTAAAAACTATGCAGCAAGCAACTAACACTATGCAGCAAGCAACTATGCAGCAAGCAACTAGAGCAAGCAAAGCATTAGCAACTATGCAGCAAGCAACTAGAGCATTAGCAACTATGCAGCAAGCATTAGAGCAAGCAAGCAAGCAACTAGAGCTACTATGCAGCAAGCATTAGAGCAAGCAAGCAAGCAAAATAGGCAGAATAAGTTCCAAAACTAAAAGTCCTAGTATTGAATCAGTTTTCGTGTAAAATGGAAAGGAAATACAAGGACGCCTGTAGCATTTTTCATCATAGATAGAACTAGAAGAGTTGTATGGCCTATGCATGGTACTAGCATGGTAATGCACTAATTGAGGTAACAAATTCAGGCCGTGTACTAGGATGTCGAACATGACCAGCACGTCCTGGTATCCGCAGGTCTGCACGTCCTCGTGGAGCTTCAGTATGCCACCGTTTCCTGCATTACAATATACAGGTTCAGTTTCAGATAAGCTTTTTTTTTACGCTTTTTCGTTATTTTAGACGGTTTCAGACATGTTCTTGTAAACAATCATCCGGTAGTAGAAGGCATAAACGTAACAGAATAAAACTAATCCGTACTTAACATTGCAACTGAAAATATTATACCAGTATACACTACAAAATTATTTAGGAGGAAAAAACTTGACACATTGCTTTCAAGGATCATAGCAACCGGAGCTTCTGCACCATTCCAAACTGATGAAAAGGCACCACAAGTTACTCCAATCCACCCACATGGATGGCCAGAGACAAAAGAAGGCCTCTGCCGTAAGAGATGCAAATGATCAATGATGTCCATGGTACTAGACCCAATTGTTTTATCGTAGTGTGCAGAGGAAATGTGGTGATACAAAAATAGATCATGTGGTGATACTCATGTGCTGCAGTGTGCAGAGCAATGGGGGTGCAGTGCAGACATGCCGGCGGCGGAGGAAATTAATCGAACACCTTGCGTGCAGCTGGTAGGGGAGGGAGGAGGGAGAGAGGGGGAAGCACACCTCGGGGAGGGGGGAGGGATGGGAGGTCGAGGGCGTCTGCAGGAGAGGGGGCAACGGCGGCGGACGAGGCCGAGCTTGGAGGAGGCGGCGACCGGTGTCGAGGTCGCAGGGGAGGTCGAGTTGTGGCGGCCGGTGTCGAGGTTGCAGGGGAGGTCGCCGGGGAGCAGGACGCAGGGGAGCAGGACGCAGGGGAGCACAGCCGGTGTCGAGGTCGCAGGGGAGGTCGTCGGCGGCGAAGGATTGGGCGGGAGCGGTCGGCGTCGACGGTGAGGGCAGGGGAGCGAGCGAGGGCACGGCGGTTGAGGACTTAGCGAAAATTGGAACGAGAGAGGCAGCGCGGGGGAGGGCCCACATGCAAGCGGGTGGAAAGCATTTCTGTGGCGCATCCGCTAGGGGATGCGCCACAGAAATATGTGGCCTGTAAGTTTAAAATATGTGCTGTGCTGTAGTTTGACAACAAAAGCAACTTATTTCAATGGTGTATTCTTCTAAAACATGTACTTAGACAGCCAGGTTCGAATCCTGGTTGTCTCATTTTTTTAACATTAAAAAAAAAAAATTGGTTCAAAAAATACACACAATGTCTTTAAAATATTGGTCTTGCATTGTCTCACACCATATGTCTCATACATATTCATTCATACATATATATGTCTCCATTGTCTCTCTCACACACACACAAAAATTAAATACACCAAAAAAGTCTCTTCTTCGTCTCGGTTCCGCGAGCTAGATTATTTTCTTTCCCTTCTTCGCGGTTGAAAACTTTAGGCCGGTGACCTTGAGATTTCTTCGCGTGAACGGACAACCTTTGGTAGGTAGGGAGGTCTTCCTTCTTTGTGTACTAGTAGTAGGCATGTCGAAGAACTTGTCGAATTCCTCGTCGATCTTTGGCTCGTTGTCCAAGTCTTGCTCGGTGGCACCTCCTTCCATTCCGATGATGCTCCTCTTGCCCCTCCTCACGACAACACGGCTAGGCTTTGACGGGTCGGTAATGAAGAAGCATTGCTCAACTTGGCTAGCGAGTACCCATGGCTCATTTTTCGCGGAGGCGTTCTTCGATTTGGCATCGGGTATTACCATGGTGGTGAAATACCGGCCTTCTTTGACGACGTCCTTGGCCCATCTTACACGGAACATTGGCACCAACTCTCCATAGTAATTGAGCTCCCATATGTCCTCAATCCTTCGAAATATCTTTCCTTGACAGTAGCCTCCTCATCGCCGTAGGATAGCATAGTTACTCCTGAGTTTTGATATTCCGACTTCTTGTCCTTTTCCTCGGTGTAGAATCTGTAGCCGTTGATGTCGTACGCCTGATAGGTCTTTACGTTGTGCGAGGGACCCCGTGATAAGGAGAATATGAGTCTTTCATCTTCCGTAGATGGTGCTTTGTTCTTTGCTAGCTCCAGTTGCTTTTGCTTGAACCAACGCGTGAAGCTAGAGTTGTGCGCTCTGGTTACGTCTCCCTTCTTCCTCGGCCGGCCCAGTTTGATGTAATGTTGCTCGAGTAAGCATTTGTGCTGTTCCACCCAAGTTTCGATCAATTGTAAGTGTTGTAGCGCGACCCGGTGAGCCCTGTCGAAGTCGTCCTTTTGACCCTGCATGCTGACAAAGGTTGAGCTGGTGCCCTCTCGGTGACCATATCCATTGAGCCTGCCGAAGTGTTTCCTCGTGGGGAGACCAACATCCTGGTTCTCGGTGCTTAGATAATTCTGGCAGAAGGAGATGCACTCGTAGGTTAGAAAGCCCTTGGCCATGCTTGCGTCTGGATGGGACCTGTTGCGGATGTATCCTTTCATGACACCGTTCATCCTTTCGAACGGCATCATGTAGTGCATGAACGTTGGCCGAGCTGCCTGATGTCATCAACGACATGGAGAAGGAGATGCACGCAGATATCAAAGAATGCTGGCAGGAAGTAAATCTCGAGCTCGCATAGTATCAGCACGATCTCTTCCTCTAGCCTGTCGAGCTGCTTCACGCCGATCGACTTCCTGTTGATGACGTCGAAAAAGTTGCAAAGGGCAAGCAGCGTATCACGGACGTGCTCGTCCATTATACCTCGAATCGCAATGGGAAGTATCTGCGTCAACAGCACGTGACAGTCGTGAGACTTCATCCCGCTAAACCTCTTCTTCGTTCCGTCCAGATATCTGCTTATCTGCCCCGCGTAACCATGAGGAAATTTGACTCCTAGGAGACACATGTAGAATTGCTCGAGCTCCTCCGGACTCATAGTGAAGCATAGCGGGAAGCACCACAGTGTTCTTCTTTACCCTTTTGCGGCGACCTTGAGTCCCTTCCGTCTGATCATCATCATCGTCATCGCTATCGGGAGCCTGAAGATCTTTCCTGACACCAAGCCATTTCAGATCGTATCTTGCTTTCGTCCCATCCTTGGTCTTTTCCGGCATGTTGGAAAGAGTGCCAAGCAGAGCCTCGGTGACATTCTTCGTAATGTGCATCATGTCGAGGCTATGTGGCGTCTTGAGGACCTTCCAGTACTCCAAGTCGTGGAAAACAGACCTCGCTTTCCATACACCCAGCAGCGGATCTACCTTCGGTCGTTTCTTTCCCGGCGCGGGGCACTCCTCCCAATTTTTCAACAGCTCGTCGATTTCTGTGCCGCTCCTCGGCCTCGGGGCTCTTCGATCTCGTCCTTACCATTGAACAGGTCACCGCGTTTTCTCCACGGGTGATCCATGCGAAGCCACCTTCGAGCCCCTAGGTACACGGTTTTCGAAGACCCGGGATTCCTTGGTAGCTGGAGATGCGGGGTCTTATCCATGCACCTGACACATGCGCAGAATCCGTGGCCTACCTGGGCCGATACATATGAGCAACCAGGATAGTCCTGCACCGTCATGAGCAACGCGGCTCTCATGTCGAAATAATCTCCAGTGTAGGCATCCCACGTATGGCTGGCGTCCCCACAACGTGGCTAACTCCTCTTTCAACAGCGCGAGATACAGATGTATGTGGACACTGCTTGTTTCGGCCCCTGAATGAGAATACTCATGTGTATGTACCTTTGCTTCGTGCACAACCATGGGGGAAGGTTGTAAGGCCATACAAACACGGGCCAGGTGCTATGCGTGCTACTCTGGTTGCCGAACGGATTGAGTCCATCGGTGCTCATACCGAGCCTGACGTTCCTTGCATCGCCTCCGAAATTTCCGACGGCGTCCAACTCTTGCCACTGGCTAGCGTCTGAAGGGTGTGTAAGGATCCTGCCCTTCTCCGGATCTTCTTCGGGCTTCTCCCTTTCCGCGTGCCATTGCATGAGCTTTGCTTCCTTAGGGTCCACGAAGTACCGCTGCAGACGGGGAGTGATAGGAAAGTACCATACCACTTTTCGAGGAACTTTCTTCCCACGGCTCTTGTACCGTCCTTGGCCGCACACCGGACATGTGGTTCTGTCCTTGTACTCGCCCCGATAAATTGCGCAATCATTGATGCAGGCGTGGTATTTAACGTGCGGTAGGTCAAGAGGGCAAACGACTTTCTTGGCCTCCTCGATACTAGTTGGCAATGTGTTCCCCTCGGGAAGACGCTCGTGCAAGAATTGCATGTTCTTGAAGCTCGCGTCGGTCCATTTGTTTCCCGACTTCATCTCTAGAGCATCAAGCGTTACTTGCAAGCGCGTATCCTGTGGCCGGCACCCAGGATACAACGGAGTCTTCCCGTCTATATCCATTTGCGCCAGCTTGGCTTTCTCTCTAACGGTGCTCGCGTTCTTGAGGAGCAGTTCTTGAACATGAGACTCCATCAAGGCCGACATTAGCGAGCTCTGCGGCGTGTTCGCGTCCTCTCCACCACCATCATGACCATGTATGTCGGCATCTCCTTCGTCACGATCATCTTGCCCCCCTCGTCTTCAGGCGCAACATTTGCTGTCGGCGCTTGGTTGAAGCCTTCCATGAAACCGCGCCTGAGCAGGTGTTCCTCCAATTGTCCGGAATCAGGGTCGATCCATCTCACAAATTTGCAACTTCTACACGGACATCGTATCTGGCGCCCGTTGCACCGATTCATTTCCGCCTTCGCTTCTTCCTTGTAGTTGTTGATTCGATTGGAGCTCATCTTGATGACCATGGTCGCCTACGCGGTATACATATAGAGTATGTGTTATTAATTAGAATTAATTAACCGCAACATGCACACACACACATACAAGCTTCTCATACGGGAAATCGGAAAGTCCGAAATGTTCGACGAAAAAATTCGGCATGACTTCCCCTAAAAGTAGGACATATGTGGTGCAAATATTTACCGAAATGGAAATGAATCAACATTTCGGCAAACATCCATGCACCACGCCGGCGCAAGCAAAGATTCATGCAAACCACACACACAAGTTTCATGCATAGATCCGTTCAACAATAGTTTGCTTCATGCAAACCACACACACAATCGCCCGCCGACAAGTTTCTCATGCCTTTAACAAACATCCATCCAACAATACCACCTAGTAGATCTAGATCCGTTGCCGAGACGTGACCGTGATCGATGAGAGAGAGTGTGTGGTGATGGAGAGAAAATTGTGGACAAAAAGATAGGAGGAGAATATATATGGAGTCTCTCCCCAAGCCCTCACCAATTATATATCAAATAAACTAGGTTTAATAACAAATAATGGAGAATAGGATGGTCAAAATGGCATGGGAGAGAGGAGGAGCTCGAGCTAGATGGGAGGATGAAGAAGGTCACATGGGGGTGCCACCTTTTTGTAGATCTGGGCCAACTTTCTGTGGCGCATGGTGTTTGATGCGCCACAGAAAGTTAACATTCTGTGGCGCACCGTGGCTGGTGCGCCACAGAAACCCAACTTTCTGTGGCGCATGATGCTGGATGCGCCACAGAAAGTTGGGTTTCTGTGGCGCACCAGCCACGGTGCGCTACAGAATTTCCCAGATGGACCCTGGCCCAATGATTGCACGTGGGACCACAGGAATTATGTGGCGCATGGTGTCTCATGCGCCACAGAAGTCTGGCTTTCTGTGGCGCATCTGTGGACATGCGCCACAGAATGTTTACTTTCTGTGGCGCATGGGCAAAAGATGCACCACAGAAAGTGGGAAATTTCTGTGGCGCACTAGCATCCATGCGCCACAGAAATAATTCTGTGGCGCACGAATTAATGGTGCGCCACAGACTGTCAACCTCTCTATAACCCTTTTCCTAGTAGTGTATAAGAGAAAACCTTTATCTTGTCCTCTTGCATTGAAGAGGATTGGGACACTTTTACATTCTTGTTTTGTTAAATAAAACTTCCATCCATTAAATCAACCATCTTAACTTGTTTAGTGCATAATCAACTAAAACTTGTGACACTTTAGTTGTAGGGAATAGATAACTTTTCCTTCTTGCTCCTGCGGATCGATACCTTACTTCCACATTGAGAGGTGCTACAGTGATCCTCTGCTCTTGGGGGTTATCAAGTACTTTTCTGGCGCCGTTGCCGGGGAGCGTAGCGCTTAAGTTTCTATTCTTGTGTGCACTAGACTTTAGATTTATTTTATCTTGTTTTATATCTTGCAATCATCTAAGCTTGGGGAGGTTCCTTTAAACTTGTTTGGTTGTGAGTTTCTCATTAGTTTTACTTTCAGTTTTATATATCAAAAACCCAAAAAATTTAAAAAATGGAGAAACTTTCTGGAATGTCTATGGGTAATGATTATTTTTAAAAGGTATGACGCCTACTCTGAATATCAATCAACCAAAGAGGGAAATAGAGTGGGTAAATTGCTTAAAGCTCTTCACAAAATAGCTAATCAGTTTTGTGAGTTACATGGTATAACTTGTTGCAATAGAAGAGTTGTTAAACATTCCCACTATCAATGCAAGTATAATAGTGACCCTATAATTGCTTGTTATCGTGAAGATGAATGTTTATGCCCTGATATAGAACAAGTTGAGAAATATATTGCTTATGAGATAGACTCTCTTCTTGATAAATTTCTTGCGACTAGTCATGTAGCTCGTGAAATGAAAGGGCAAGTTTCTGTTATTCTCCAAATTTGCAAAAAATAATTTAGTGATAATGTTTATGTTAAAGAAAGAATTCTTGCTGCCACAGAAAGCACTAACATTTTGCAGGAAGAGGAGGATAAGAACCAAAGCTTGGGGATGCCCGTGCAACCCCAAGAGGATGATGAAAACATAAGCTTGGAAGCGGAAGTATGTGAAGAGGAGATTGAAATGGATGTGCTCCAACCTAAGCTTGGGGAAGAGTTGGATCTCCCATCTTCACCATCGACAATTGATAGTAGCACTCAAACTCAAAAATCTTTTGTTATTAATGAGAACCCATGTTATGATGAGTGTGAAACTGAAAATTCTATGGTCCTATATGATAACCCATGCTATTATGATGAAACTAATAATGCTTCTTTACTTTCTATTAATACTACTAGTGAACTTATTGATGATAATGAGGAGTATTGCTTAAATATGCTATATGATAATGCTTTAGATGATGGTCCTATGCTTATTGATAAACCTCCATGTTTAGTTGTTACTAAATTATGTGAGGATAAAAATGATATACTTGCTGTTTGTGATGGTACTCTTACTCATGAGAGTCCTACTTTGTTCTTAAATTCTCCTAATTACACCATAGAGGAGAAATTTGCTTATGTTGAGAAATACTTATGTGGTTTGCAATTACCTTTAGTTCCAAATCTTTGTTGCAACCATGATATTAAACTTAATATTGACCTTAATAACTATTGTGAAAGAGGGAAGCATGCTAATGAATTCCATAACAAATTTAATGATCCTCTTTATGTACCTAAATTATCTAAGTTAGATGAGTCCAATGGTTATATGGGTGAATTTACTTTTACTTCTCGCAATTATTATGAAAGAGGAGGTGAGAAGAGCCCTATTTATGTTACTAATAATTATATGCTGCAAGTAAATATTGTTAATATGCATTGGGAAACTTCTATTTATGTTGATTCTTCATATACAAAATGCCAATGCATAGAAAGAAAGTTAGACTTCGTTGTTATTACTTTTGTGTTTTGTTTTTCTCTCAACTAGGGTTCAACTTGACTATCATTTTGATTGGTTTGAGAACACCATGGGATCCTGGTATTATGCATGGAACACTTCCCAAGGAAGAGGGACACACCAAAGTTCAGGCTCCCTCATGAGCTTCGTCCACAATAAATATCAAGTAAGAAGCCTAGCTATATGGCTATAAAGAAAGCGCTTTACGGGAGGCAACCCGGTTGTTTTTATTTGTGATTTACTTTGTGTCCTCTTGTTGTAACAAGAGACTTAGTGTTTAGTTTAGATTCTGGAATTTTTAATAAAGTGCCAAGTTTTACTCATTTTGGTGTGAAAAAGTTGCTTATAGCGTTCGGAGATTTTATTCCTGCACGAATCTGGCACGGTATGATTTTTAATTCTTATTCTGTAACTCCGAATGAGTTCATATTTGAACTGTAGTAGCAACTTTTCATCCTCTATATGCATGAATCTTTTCAGAATTTTCCGACAAAGTTAAGTAGGGTAGAAAAATACGTTTAGCTGCTGCTGTTTTTCTGGACAGATTCTGTCCCATTTTGTTTGATGCATGCTTAGAACCTTTAACTTGAATCTTTTTTATCCAATTGAGTTTATGAGTAGGCATACAACATTATACACTTTCTGGACATTCATATGAATTTTTGGCTAAGGATTATATGCAGCAAGAAATCTATTTGTTTATCACTACTAATGCACCCCACAGAAAAAGAAATGGGAGAAACAGTGTTTTGAAGTTTTTTCACAGGGATTAGAGGAGATGCACCAAGAGCTATCCAAGGATGGTGAAGACCATAATCTTGGGGATGTCAAGACAACCCCACTGGACCTACACACTCTTGGTTTGCACACATCTAACTTCTGTTTTTCGATCGAAACACTTTATCGCATAAACTTGTAGCGTCTTTTTGTTTAGGTTTGATTTTTATTTTGTTAGACCACCACACTATCATTTATATATGAGAGAGCTACTGGAAATTTGGGTTGAATTATGTTGGATGCTATTATTAGATTGGGAAAAGGGATGTTGGAGTTAATTTTAAAAGATACATATAGTTGCATAATTCATGAACTTGTTAATGAATAATAATTTGCAAATATTTTATCAAGAGCTATCTTTTATTCATGTTTTGATGCTAAATGTTATTTTACCTTGTTTTAACATGGATTAGTTAGTTCTATGGACACTCATGCATGCATTTAGATGGTCAACTTTCTCCCTCTTGCTAGCCCAAAAATTCCAACAAGCAAAAACTTGTTTCCAACACCTTCAACCAAAGTTTTTCCAGTGAGTCCACCATATCTACATATTAGCTTTATGCTATTTCGAGTATGTTTATCATGATATTTGTATTATCGATACCTCTGAATGAAAATGCTTATTTTGTTGATTGTTGTGGGAAAAGTTGGTTATAGAGCTCTCTCGAACTTGATGCACACTTTACTTTCATTGCATAAATAAAATATGGCCCATTGTGATTAAAATTATGATGTTGTGGGCTTGACAAATGTCTTTGGTTGAGAGTTAGCTCATATGTGCTGTCACATGGCAAGCTTTCGACATGCACTTCATCTCATTTAGTTGATATCATGTACTTTTGTTTATGGATGCTTACCATGGGTGAAATAAATGAGGAAATGAAGTGAGTTTAAATGAGTTTGTATAAATGGTTAGAGAGACGCCCGGGCCGCTAATCTAAGCCATGCATCATTCATGGTGGAAATTTACTTACATGTTATGGTGAACCTTCTGTGATACACCTTACAATAAAAAGCTATCTAATGGTAAATAAAAGGGTGTTGAGATTGTTCATTGTGTTTGTTTGTCTTGTCATTTTGATATGGGCTTGTTCCATATCCTGGGACAAGAGGTACCCAGTTGATGCTCTTAATGATACTATTATTACTTACAATGATATTTAACTTGAACTTGCTTTGTTTTCCAAGTTGAGTAACACATGGTGTAGGTACTTGTATTCAAGGGGCATGAGACTTTCAACCTGTACTTTGTCAAGCACACTACTCGTTGCATAATCTATCTTGCATATTGCTACTCCTCTTAAGAATGAACCATTTGACTCTATGTAGAAATAGTAATCATCTTTGATATCCATTGTTAGTATTAAATTGCAAAGTCCATGTTAGTTTTATCACCTTCATACTCGAGGACGAGTATAGGTTAAGCTTGGGGATGTTGATGCATGTAAAATGCATACATGAACTTTGCATTATTTTACTTATATTCCAGTCATATTTGCATCATATAAGGGTTATATCACTGTTTTATAATGATTTTGGGAATATTTGACATGTTTCCTATTTTTTATGGAATTAACCCTGCGCAGGTGATGCATGTAAAATGCATACATGAACTTTGCATTATTTTACTTATATTCCAGTCATATTTGCATCATATAAGGGTTATATCACTGTTTTATAATGATTTTGGGAATATTTGACATGTTTCCTATTTTTTATGGAATTAACCCTGCGCGGGCAGAAAACCCTATTTCTATATTTTAATGTTTCAGGGACCCAAACGACGTCCAAATGACCTGGAAATTTACGAGCATCAGTTTTTGGAAGGAACAAAGCGTGGGAGCGAAGGAAGCAAACAAGCGGAGGCTCAAGGGCCCAGCTGAGTGGGCCCATGTGGCGCAAGTACCTGGCCGTGTGGGACCCCCCCTTTTGGCCCTCGGAGCTCCGTTGTCATCGATCTTTCCTCCACCGACTCCGTTTTGACCTAAAACCGCCTATAAAAATAGTCCCCCGACGTTCTCTGGAAGGAGCGCCGCAGAAACACAGAAACACCGAAACAGAGACCTGGAGTTGCAGATTGGAGGGGGAAAACTCCGGCGGGGCGCTGCCGGCGTGGTCTCCATCTTCTCCAACGACTTCTCCACCATCTCCATGATGAAGAGGGAGTAGTCCACCTCTGGACTATGGGTTTGTCGAAGTAACTTATGTATCTCTCTCTCTTGAGCTTCACTAATTTGTACCGTATGAGCTGCTGAACACGATTACGGTCATCTATGTAATACCTTTGTGGTGGATCTTTTATGAGTTAATATATGTTTGAGATTGTAATGGTTTTGTTTCAGTTATGAAAGTAGATGTTTATGAGAGCGTGTGAGGGGGAACATGTGCATTAGTTGGAGTAACGGGGGGTGGCTAGTGCAGTGAACGTGAGAGAAAGTTCTGCGATCCACTTGGGTATTTTTACCTTACTTTGTTGCCTCACTAGGATAAAAAGAAATACCATGCTACCGGAGATGTGGGTGTGACCATTGCCACTACTCCATAACTAGATCTAGCATGTTCTTATTTTAACTTCATGTCATGATACTTATTGCTATACTCTGAGTTATCTTAATTACTAAGGTGTTATGATTTAGTTCGCATCTTGGTGGAGTATAAGAGAGACTAATAACCAAAAGGTCTCTCTGTTAGGACGTGATGCACATATAATTATAACTTGTCATTAAACTGTTGTGTTGCAATCTCATATGTCAACTCTAGTGTTCCATTGTCTACCACTTTATTAAAGAGAGAGTGCATTTGTGAAACCAGAACCCCGGTCCATTTTTAATCATAAGAAACACCTTTTCAACAACTTTTACCACTTTTCCATTTTCTGCCATTTAAAAATCCGAAAATACAAAAACACTTTTACATCTTGCATTCATCATATAAAACACAAAAATATCATTTATCATTGCTACCACCATCCTTGCATATTTATTTACCACCATTGCATATTTATTTCTTGTTTGCATTGCATATTATCTTGATATCATTCTCACACCTTGTGCTTGACAACCACTAGGTGAGGTTGAGGACCAAAACATTTACTTTGTTTTGTAGGTAACCAAAAGAAGGATAGGAAAGATAAATCTTCACTACTGATTCCCCGAGAGTTCGATATTAAACCCTCGAGTCACCCCTCGTGGGGAAAACACGTCTTCCACTTACTACACACTCTGCACTTGGAGTCTCAACCTAACCCATATTCTTTTGACGCAGGTAACTACGTCATCGGGTATCAAGACTATTTTCTGGCGCCGTTGCCGGGGAATCATTGCTGAAAGGTTTATCCAAGGATATCTCACCAACTTGTGCTAACACCTAAGCTTGGGGAGGTGGCACCTATGTGAGCATCATCTTATCCATCTTTACCTTCAAAGCAATTTATCTTGTTTTTTTCATTGTCTTGCATTTTTAAGTTCGGTTTGCATATTTATTTTCAGTTTTGCATAAAAAATTAAAAAAACACATAAAAACTTGCTAAAATGGGAGAAAGAACTATGTTGTGTGATTACACAAACACTCCAAATGATCAATTTATTGCTAGGCCCATTATCACACCTAAGATAAATGCTGATAGTTATGAAGTAAGTCCTATTTTGTTGAACTTGATAACTAGGGAACAATTTGGCGATAGTGCTATGGAGGATGCCTCTATGCATCTTCATGATTTTGTTGAAATATGTGACATGCAGAAATTTAAAAATGTGGAAAGTGATATTCTAAAACTGAAGTTATTTCCTTTCTCACTTAGAGGAAAAGCTAAAGAGTGGCTGCATTCATTACCTATTGATAGCATTAAAACATGGGATGATTTAAAAGAATATTTCATTAAGAAATACTATCCTCCTATTAAAATTTTGCAAAATAGAAACAACATTCTTTCTTTTAGGCAAAATGAAAATGAACATGTTGCTATGGCTTGGGATAGGATTAAACTTATGCTTAGAACTTGTCCATCACATGGGGTCAACGAATGGACCATATTACACTCTTTTTACAATGGTCTAAATTACATGTCTAGAAATATTCTTGATTCTGCTGCTGGAGTTGCATTTATGGGAAAAACTATAGTCAATGGCATACTGATAGAGCGCCTAATCCTTCTAAGAAAGTGAACTCCATAGAAGAAACAAATGATTTGTCATCTAAAATGGATACTATTCTTGCTTTCATTAATAAACAAAATATTGAAAATGTGCCTTTGCAAGAACTAGTTGGTAATAATCCTGAAAATATTGATGTCAACTTCATTAGGAACTATGGTAATAATGGGTATGGTAACAACAATTATAACTCTTATAATAAACCCCCATATGTTCCCAACAACCGTCCTTCTATTCCATATCCTAATGCTAGTGATAATTGGAAGCCTATGCCACCACGTAATGATAATTTTGAGGCTAATAAAATTCTTATGGAACAAGTTGCTAGTCATAATACCATGATACAAGAGTTGAATAAGTCTGTTGCTTCTATTAGTTCTGATATTAAAGGCTTACAACTCCAAATGCAGGACTAGACAAAGCCTTGTCAAAACTAGCTGATAACCAAGCCACTTTATTGAGTATGTCTGCAGGGAAACCACAAGCACCACCTATGGTTGGAATGAATTCTATTAATATTGCTGAAAATGTTCCTCTTACTTTGGAGGAAACTCTTAATGAATTATTGAACTATCCTGAATATTTGTTGCCATTTATGTCTCAACTTGTTGGATTAAAAGAAGAAGTTAACGAAACTGAATATGATGAATCTCTCTGTTAATTGAGTTAGAGAAGAAAGTTGAGGAAGTTAAAATGCTTAGTGAAGTCAAGGAACCATTGCTTGACTTAGAGAATTGTAGCTTGCATGAATTAATATCTATCTTACAAAAATTTGCAAGTGATCCTTCCATTAATGTTAACCAAGCTGGTTTTGGTTCTTATATTGCTAATCATGTGTTAAAAGAAAAGATTGCTAGGTACAACCAAGAGGCTATGATACCACCTAAGCTTGGGGATATATGGATTCCCAAAGTCCTAGTAACCATTGGAAAAGAGACACACCATGCTATACTTGATCTAGGATCTAGTGTCTCTGTTTTATCTAAAGAACTATATGAAGTACTTGAATTGAAAAATCTTGAAAAATGCTCTATTGAACTTGCACTTGCTGATGATTCCATTAAACATGCTTTAGGAAAAGTAAGTGATGTTATGGTAGAGTTACATATGACATTTGTGCCTGTTGATTTTCTAATCATGGATATGGGGAATAAAACCTCTAGTCCAATTATTCTTGGAAGACCTTTTCTTCGTACTACAGGTGCTATCATTGATTCAAAAGAAGGGAATGTGAAGTTTCAGTTTCCACACAAGAAGTGCATGGAACACTTCCCAAGGAAGAGGGACACACCAAAGTTCAAGCTCCCTCATGAGCTTCGTCCACAATAAACATCAAGTAAGAAGCCTAGCTATATGGCTATAAAGAAAGCGCTTTACGGGAGGCAACCCGGTTGTTTTTATTTGTGATTTTCTTTGTGTCCTCTTGCTGTAACAAGAGACTTAGTGTTTAGTTTAGTTTCTGGAATTTTTAATAAAGTGCCAAGTTTTACTCATTTTGGTTGAAAAGTTGCTTATAGCGTTCGGAGATTTTATTCCTGCACGAATCTGTGCACGGTATGATTTTTAATTCTTATTCTGTAACTCCGAATGAGCTCATATTTGAACTGTAGTGCAACTTTTCATCCTCTGTATGCATGAATTTTTCGGAATTTTCGACAAAGTTAAGTAGGGTAGAAAAATACGTTTAGCTGCTGCTGTTTTTCTGGACAGATTCTGTCCCATTTTGTTTGATGCATGCTTAGAACTTTTAACTTGAATCTTTTTGATCCAATTGAGTTTATGAGTAGGCATACAACATTATACACTTTCTGGACATTCATATGAATTTTTGTTCAAGGATTATATGCAGCAAGAAATCTATTTGTTTATCACTACTAATGCACCCCACAGAAAAAGAAATGGGAGAAACGGTGTTTTGAAGTTTTTTCACAGGGATTAGAGGAGATGCACCAAGAGCTATCCAAGGATGGTGAAGACCATAAGCTTGGGGATGTGAAGACAACCCCACTGGACCTACACACTCTCGGTTTGCACACGTCTAACTTCTGTTTTTCGATCGAAACACTTTATCGCATAAACTTGGAGCGTCTTTTTGTTTGTTTAGGTTTGATTTTTATTTTGTGAGACCACCACACTATCATTTATATATGAGAGAGCTACTGGAAATTTGGGTTGAATTATGTTGGATGCTATTATAAGATTGGGAAAAGGGATGTTGAGTTGATTTTAAAAGATACATATAATTGCATGATTCATGAGCTTGTTAATGAGTAATAATTTGCAAGTATTTTATCAAGAGCTATCTTTTATTCATGTTTTGATGCTAATGTTATTTACCTTGTTTAACATGGATTAGTTAGTTCTATGGACACTCATGCATGCATTTAGATGGTCAACTTTCTCCCTCTTGCTAGCCCAAAAATTCCAACAAGCAAAAACTTGTTTCCAACACCTTCAACCAAAGTTTTTCCAGTGAGTCCACCATATCTACCTATTAGCTTTATGCTATTCCGAGTATGTTTATCATGATATTTGTGTTATCTATACCTCTGAATGAAAATGCTTATGTTGTTATTGTTGTGGGAAAAGTTGGTTATAGCTCTCTCGAACTTGATGCACACTTTACTTTCATTGCATAAATAAAATATGACCCATTGTGATTAAAATTATGATGTTGTGGGCTTGACAAATGTCTTTGGTTGAGAGTTAGCTCATATGTGCTGTCACATGGCAAGCTTTCAACATTGCACTTCATTCATTTAGTTGATATCATGTACTTTTGTTTATGGATGCTTACCATGGGTGAAATAAATGTGGAAATGAAGTGAGTTTAAATGAGTTTGTATAAATGGTTAGAGAGACGCCTGGGCCGCTAATCTAAGCCATGCATCATTCATGGTGGAAATTTACTTACATGCTATGGTGAACCTTCTGTGATACACCTTACAATAAAAAGCTATCTAATGGTAAATAAAAAGGGTGTTGAGATTGTTCATTGTGTTTGTTTGTCTTGTCATTTTGATATGGGCTTGTTCCATATCCTGGGACAAGAGGTACCCCAGTTGACGCTCTTAATGATACTATTATTACTTACAATGATATTTAACTTGAACTTGCTTTGTTTTCCAAGTTGAGTAACACATGGAGTAGGTACTTGTATTCAAGGGGCATGAGACTTTCAACCTGTACTTTGTCAAGCACACTACTCGTATTTGCTTTCACTTTAAACTTAATCATTCAAGATGCTATGATAGGGGAATGAGAGCTTGACACCAAGGATTACCATATTACAATCATTGACTTAAGTAGAGAAGTTCAGAAGTTAGATGAAATTATTCATGCTTTACCTCTACTCATATATATCTTTCCAAAGTGTCCACCTTTTATATTCAGATTTTCATCAATACTCTATGACCATTGTAGGATGTTCTTACTTATCATTATGCATACATGTGGTCCATAGTACTTTTCTCTTATGTTACACTTTGTGAATTATCATTGAACATCCTTGCATTGAATACTTGATATCACTTCATAAACTATCTTGCATATTGCTACTCCTTTTAAGAATGAATCATTTGACTCTATGTAGCAATAGTAATCATCTTTGATATCCATTGATAGTATTAAATTGCAAAGTCCATGTTAGTTTTATCACCTTCATACTCGAGGACAGGTTAAGCTTGGGGATGTTGATGCATGTAAAATGCATACATGAACTTTGCATTATTTTACTTATATTCCAGTCATATTTGCATCATATAAGGGTTATATCACTGTTTTATAATGATTTTGGGAATATTTGACATGTTTCCTATTTTTATGGAATTAACCCTGCGCAGGCAGAAAACCCTATTTCTATATTTTAATGTTTCAGGGACCCAAACGACGTCCAAATGACCTGAAATTTACGAGCATCAGTTTTTGGAAGGAACAAAGCGTGGGCGAAGGAAGCAAACAAGCGGAGGCCCGAGGGCCCAGATGGTGGGCCCACGCGGCCCAGTACCTGGCCGCGTGGGACCCCCCTTTTGGCCTCGGAGCTCCGTTGCCGTCGATCTTTCCTCCACCGACTCCGTTTTGACCTAAAACCGCCTATAAAAATAGTCCCCCGACGTTCTCTGGAAGGAGCGCCGCAGAAACACAGAAACACCGAAACAGAGACCTGGAGTTGCAGATTGGAGGGGGAAAACTCCGGCGGGGCGCTGCCGGCGTGGTCTCCATCTTCTCCAACGACTTCTCCACCGTCTCCATGATGAAGAGGGAGTAGTCCACCTCTGGACTATGGGTTTGTGGAAGTAACTTATGTATCTCTCTCTCGAGCTTCACTAATTAGTACCGTATGAGCTGCTGAACATGATTACGGTCATCTATGTAATACCTTTGTGGTGGATCTTTTTATGAGTTAATATATGTTTGAGATTGCAATGGTTTTGTTTCAGTTATGAAAGTAGATGCATATTATGTACCCCGTTCTTATTTACTTGTCATGATCAAGCATGTTTATGAGAGCGTGTGAGGGGGAACGTGTGCATTAGTTGGAGTAACGGGGGGTGGCTAGTGCAGTGAACGTGAGAGAAAGTTCTGCGATCCACTTGGGTATTTTACCTTACTTTGTTGCCTCACTAGGGATAAAAAGAAATACCATGCTACCGGAGATGTGGGTGTGACCATTGCCACTACTCCATGACTAGATCTAGCATGTTCTTATTTTAACTTCATGTCATGATACTTATTGCTATACTCTGAGTTATCTTAATTACTGAGGTGTTATGATTTAGTTCGCATCTTGGTGGAGTATAAGAGAGACTAATAACCAAAAGGTCTCTATGTTAGGACGTGATGCCCATATAATTATAACTTGTCATTAAACTGTTGTGTTGCAATCTCATATGTCAACTCTAGTGTTCCATTGTCTACCACTTTATTAAAGAGAGAGTGCATTTGTGAAACCATGAACCCCGGTCCATTTTTAATCATAAGAAACACCTTTCCAACCACTTTTACCACTTTTCCATTTTCTGCCATTTAAAAATCCGAAAATACAAAAACACTTTTACATCTTGCATTCATCATATAAAACCCAAAAATATCATTTATCATTGCTACCACCATCCTTGCATATTTATTTACCACCATTGCATATTTATTTCTTGTTTGCATTGCATATTATCTTGATATCATTCTCACACCTTGTGCTTGACAACCACTAGGTGAGGTTGAGGACCAAAACATTTACTTTGTTTTGTAGGTAACCAAAAGAAGGATAGGAAAGATAAATCTTCACTACTGATTCCCCGAGAGTTCGATATTAAACCCTCGAGTCACCCCTCGTGGGAAAACACGTCTTCCACTTACTACACACTCTGCACTTGGAGTCTCAACCTAACCCATATTCTTTTGACGCAGGTAACTACGTCATCGGGTATCAGCAGGCAGAAAACCCTATTTCTATATTTTAATGTTTCAGGGACCCAAACGACGTCCAAATGATCTGAAAATTTACGAGCATCAGTTTTTGGAAGGAAGAAGACTTGGGAGCGAAGGAAGCAAACTAGCGGAGACCCGAGGGCCAAAATAGGTGGGCCCACGCGGCCCATGTACCTGGCCGCGTGTGACCCCTCCTTTTGGGCCTCGGAGCTCCGTTGCCGTTGATCTTTCCTCCACCGACTCCGTTTTGACCTAAAACCGCCTATAAAAATAGTCCCCCGACGTTTTCTGGAGGGGACGCCGCAGAAACACAGAAACACCGAAACAGAGACCTGGAGTTGCAGATTGGAGGGGGAAAACTCCGGCGGGGCGCTGTCGGCGTGGTCTCCATCTTCTCCAACGACTTCTCCACCGGCTCCAAGATGAAGGGGGAGTAGTCCACCCCCTGGACCTTGGGTTTGTGGTGGTAACTTGATCTAATCTCTCTATGTATGATCATTGTTGGAGTCCATATGATGTGCCTTGCATAAGTATGGATCTATCTATCTATGTAATTCTTATGGTGGATATTGTGGTATGAGATGATTTGTTATACATTTACCGTTGTGTTGGAGCTTTTATGATTTGTCATACTTTGGAGATATTCTATGATGCATGTGATGGTTTGATTTATACATAATGCCTTGTTTATCCTTGTCATGAGGTGATTGACACCACCAAGTGTGGATAGATGAGAGAGATGTGGTCATGCACACGAATTATGAATCATTGCAGTAGTGTTTAGAATATTGTCCATTATGAAGTATGATGTATGTAGGTACGGGATGGCCGATGTGACACGGCATATGTATTGAGTGACATGTGAAATACAGCCCAACATCCTTTATCTGGGGGTAAAAAGGAAGAGTATGATGTGGGAGTGACAGCAACCACGCTAGCCTTACGAGGGTGACCTAGCAACACAAATGAGTACTTCTTTCAACTATGTGTTTTAGGACATATAGCCGTCATAAAAGCTACCATTAAAACATGAAAATTGTGTGTACTTTATCTATAACATGATAATCACCGTAGATGAGAGAGAGAGGATTAAGTGAACCCATGAACCCATGTCCATTGTTCCTATAAGAGAAAACCTTTGTCTTGTCCTCTTGCATTGAAGAGGATTGGGACACTTTTACATTCTTGTTTTGTTAGATAAAACTTCCATCCATTAAATCAACCATCTTAACTTGTTTAGTGCATAATCAACTAAAATTTGTGACACTTTAGTTGTTGGGAATAGATAACTTTTCCTTCTTGCTCCTGCGGATCGATACCTTACTTCCAAATTGAGAGGTGCTACAGTGATCCACTGCTCTTGGGGGTTATCAGCATCACTCCGGAGGCAGGCATGCTGATGTAGAGCCCTCTGGTGATGATTCCCCACTCCGGCAGGGTGCCGGGAAGAGCTTCTGAACCCTCCCGAGCGAGGGTTGGCGGCGGCGGCGTCTCTGGAACTTTTCGTGGATAATGGCTCGGGTATTTAGGGTTTGCCCGTGAAGATGAATAAATAGGCGAAAGGGCGGCGGCTGGAGATGCCCATGGGGCCCACACCACCCCACGGCGCGGCAGGGGGGCCGTGCGGCCCCATGGTGTGTCTGGCTCGTGGCTCCCCTCCGTCTCTCCTTTGGACTCCGTGTACGTGTTGGAAAAATAGGAGGTTCTGTCCAAGTTTCGTCCAATTCCGAGAATATTTCCATACTAGCTTTTCTGGAATACAAAAACAGCAGAAAACAGGAACTGGCACTGTGGCATCTTGTTAATAGGTTAGTCCCAGAAAATGCATAAAAATGCTATGAAGTGTATATAAAACATGTAACAATTGGTATAATATCAACATGGAACATCAGAAATTATAGATACGTTTGAGACGTATCAATTAACATATGGCAATAAACACCGCTATTTTACCCCTAGTAGCAACAACACATCTCAAGCCTTAATCGTTTCTATCAACTCGAGCTCAGACAAAAGAGGCATGAACCCACTATATAGCATAAATATTCCCTCTACTGATACAAGTAGTTACTTTGGCCAAATCATACACAAGCATCGGAGAGCATGCAAGATCATAAATAAAACATATCATAGATAAACTGAACAATAATGTCATGACTCCATAATTCATTGGATCCCCGTAAACACAACACATAGCATTATATATAGATAAAGTTAGACAGCTCACAAGATCTAAAAGAATGGAGTACAAGGGAGAGAGACAACCATCTAGCTACTGCCATGGACCCGTAGTCCCGTGGTGGACTACTCACGCATCACTCCGGAGGGAGGCATGGTGGTGTAGATGCCTCCGGTGACAATCTCCCCCTCCGGCAAGGTGCCGGGAAGAGCTTCAGAACCCTCCTGATCTAGGGTTGGCGACGACGGCGGCCTCGGAACTTTTCTGGAAAATATGATCGGGTACCGAGGGTTTTCCATAGGAAGACAATTTATAGGCGAAAGGGCAATTCAAAAAGGTCCCTTAGTCGGCCAGGTCGGGCCCAGCCGTGGTCCACCTTGGACCGTGCCTGGGGTGTCTGGGGCCTGTGGGCCCCCCTCAGGCGCCCTCTTGGCTCCGTCTTGGTTTCTCCGTAAAAATAATTCCTGTAAATTATGAGCTGATTCCGAGAAAATTCTCCGACTAGCTTTTCTGAAATAAAAAGACAACAGAAAACAGGAACTGGCATTGAGCATCTTGTTAATAGGTTAGTTCCATAAAATATGCCAAAATGATAAAAAAAACATTATAAAAGCATGTGGCAATGATATATAATAATCATGGAACAACCAAAAATTATAGATACGTTTGAGACGTATAATGCGTCCGTGTACGACGTCGTCTGTGCGTTCTTCTTCTAGAGATTGGTGGTGAGTCGGGCGTGCTCCTCGTCGAACTCAAGTGACTCTTCATCAAAGGAGACCCCATCGGCTTGTGTCTCGCCTTGAGTCTCGGCCTCGGCCTCGGTCATGGCCGCGGACGGGTCTTGGGTCTCGGCACCTTCGATGTTCGTGTGCATGCCTCAATCGAAGATCATGTCCTCCATGACACGATTGTTGTCGACCGCATTGAAAAAGGCCGGGTTGTATGGCGTCGTGGGCGGCATATCCTTGAAATCGAGCACGCGGGGATCGGGTATGGTTCCCGCGGCCGACATCGACTGTGCCTTCGCCTTGACACACAGCGGGCAATCGCCGACGCTCGACGTGACATTGAGGTCGATGGGGAGCACCAAAGGGGCCACCGGGACCGAAGAAATTTCCGGTGACGCCTCACGGGACCCAAGCTATGACAGGGCGCCCGCAGGGTCGATGGCAGCCGGCGAAGCCGTCGAGAGAGCAGGCAAAGAGGACCTTGGTAGTCTCCCTTTGGTGAACAAGACCGAGCTCGCCGCCGAGGCCACCACAGCGGGGCTGAGGCCGGCGGCAAACGCACCGTCAAGAACCTCCCCCTTGAGGAGAAGCACGACTCTGGATGCCGACTGGGCGGCGATGAGGTCCGCGCTGGAGTGGGCCTGGATGGCGGCGAGCCTTTCCATCTCATCGGCCGCATCGTTGGCGGTCTTCTCTTCGAGTGTCTTGAGTCACGGCTTCTCCCTCCGGCTGCCCTCTTCTCCAACTCCGGCAGGCGCTCGTTCTTCGGCTTCAACAGGGCGGCGGCGACGGCCGTTGATTTGGCCAGACCTTGGTCCTTCATCGAGGGGTGACGGCGGCCGCGGGAGGGTTTGGGAAGGAAAGGGTTGGGAGGGGTTCTGTGAATGACAACTGGGCCTGACGCGTACAAGGGAGGACAATGGACGGACCGGGAGGCTGTCCGTTTTTTCCCCAAACGTGGACGAAACTTGGACCAGGTTTGGGGCGAAATGACTGTCCACGTGGACAGTGGCCCGTTGGAGCCCCTCCCCTGTCCGTTCAGACACATTCTGGCTGGGTTGGTCCATATGCGGGGGGGTGCGTTCGAGGTGCCCTTATGCCCTTTAGAGATGGACTCAATTTGGCACAACATCCGAGACTATGAGGGCTCCTTTGATTCATAGGATCGAGAAAGTGTAGGATTAGGAAAATCATAGAATTGGTGTGGCATGTCTAGTTGAATCCTAGGGAAGAGAAAGTTTCTTTGATTGGTATAGGAATTTTTCCATGGGGTTTGAGCTCATGTTATTTTCCTATAAAGTTCTACTTCAAGATTCTTATAGGATTTTTTCCTATGGGATATGATCCTATGAATCAAATGGTCTCGAAGGAAAAATTCCCATAGGAATTCAATCCTACACCAATCCTTTGAAAATCCTATGAATCAAAGGAGCCTTCAAAGTTTATCATTGAATCTGATAATCTCGAGATCATAGAAACTATAAAGGAGGGAGTTTTTTCTGCAACGGTGGCAACAATGGTATTTTATGATTGTAATATCTTAGGTCCTAGTTTCACTTGTATTAGCTTTATTCATTGTTGTAGAGTTCATAATGAGGCAACTCATTTCCTGGCCAGGAATAGTTTTACTCAATTTTTAACCAATGTTTTGGATGGTGAACCACCGAGTTTAATCCTGCCAGCAATGATAAACGATATATCTGTGTTCGATAATCAATAGAGCTAGCTGAACTGCATTCCCTACAAAAAAAAAGGTCAGCTATGGGATCCTCCGACATTGCGCTCACAAACTCATGTAAGAAAGGAAAAAGATAAAGTCTAACCATAAGAAACTCCTCCCACGAGTTTTTCCTTCGGAACTAATATCTGGGTCGATACTAAGTCCTCTGATTTCTTACATAACGAACTTCTTAGACTTCGGATGGATTAAGATAACAACACCTGTTAGATATGGTCTCCACCATTATAGCCCAACGGCTATAATGATCCCTGTGATCACGCGCCCTGATCGGGGGCGCCCGACCCCTTAATGGTCGGTGGGCCCCTGTGACCTGCGCCATATAAAGAGGTGGGGGGGCTAGGGCACACGGTACGAGGTTCACCGCGCCGCCAGCACCCCCCCACCGACACCCCTCCGATTATACAAAAGATTTGTTTAGGAAATACAAAAGTGTAAAGAAAGCTTCTGAAAAGTATAAAAGTTTATGAATTTTTATTCATTTTGTAAAGTTTCCGCTGCAAATAGTTAAAAGAAATTGCACAAAAGCAATAAAGTGAAAATTAAAAGCATGATTAAAATGATGTTAATGCTGATTATGATTATGTTATTAATTGACCAACGTTATTAATAGCATTATTATGATTTAAAGTGAGAATTGAAAGCATGATAAAGTTATTTTAATGATGATTATGATTTTGTTGTTAAATGACCAACGTTGTTAATAACATGATTATGATCTGTCTTAAAGGTGCATTTATTTCTTTTATTGCCCAACGGTAATATAGTTTTAATTGCACAAACGGTTGTATGTTTTAATTTATACCAACGTTGGATTATTACATGCAATTGTTTTTGTTATCTTATATCCTTGTGGTTTCAGGAAGTTTTCACCTGATGAGTTGCCTCAAGGACGTTCCGACGCTCAGGGGTGACAACTACGCTGAGTGGTGGAAGAAAGTCGAGCTGGCTTTTGTCTGCGCTGAGGTCGACTGGGTTGTGACTACTCCACAGCCAGTCAAGCCAGCAGAGCCAGTGAGAGCATCGATGATGATGATTCTGCTTGGCAGAAAAAGCAGCTGGACTATGGTCCAGTAGAGATGGGTTACACCCTAGAGAACCAAAAGTGGGTGAACGCCAACAAAAAGTGCATGGCATTCATAAAGAACACAGTTGAGAACGCTATTGTGGGCTCAATTGAAGAGTGTACCTCTGTGGGAGAGTATCTCCAAAAGATAAAGAGCCAGTTTACTGGTTCTTCAAAGACATATGCTACCCAGCTGCTCAGACAGCTGGTGACAGAAAAGTATCATGGAGGTTCACATGGAATAAGGGAGCACATTCTCAGAATGAGCAACATGGCTGCTAAGCTTAAGTCCATGGAGGCTGATCTGGAGCTCAAGCCTGCACTCATAGTTCACTTGGTGATGGCTTCACTGCCACCACAATTTGAAAATTTCATCATCAACTACAATGTGTCGCCTGAAAAATGGGACATTGAAAAGACCATTGCCATGCTGTCGCAAGAAGAGGAAAGGCTGAAGTCCCAGAATGGGGGCTCCTTGAACTTTTGAAGGACAACAAGAACAGGAACTACAACGGTTCCCCTTCTAAGCCATATGGCAAAGGTCCTCATCAGTATAAGCCACATGGCAAAGGTCCTCAGCAGTTTCAGCAAGTGGACAAAGATACCTGCCTCCACTGCAAAAAGAAAGGGCATTTCAAGCAGATTGCCCAGATTGGCTCAAGATGATAATGGCCAAGAGAGGTAAGACACAGTTTCTTTTGTAAATGAATCCCTGTATACACAGTTTTCAAAATCTACTTGGTGGATTGACTCAGGTGCAACCGTTCATGTTGCAAATTCTTTACAGGGATTCCATTCGACAAGGACTTTGCAAAGAAGCGAAAGACACATTGAAGTCGCAAATGGAGTTCAAGCAGAAGTTGAAGCTGTTGGCGACATCTCCTTGGAGCTAGCTGATGGTTTCAATATTATGCTTAGAGATGTTTTATTTGTTCCTTCGATTCACAGAAACTTAATAAGTGTATCGTGTTTGGATAAAGACAGTTATGAATGTTATTTCGGTCATGGCAAGTGTGCCATATGGTTTAAAGATGCTTGTGTGGGTATTGCTTTACTTCATGATAAGCTTTATTTGTTATCCTTGCGTGAAAAAGTGCATTCTGTGAGTAATGTGAATGAACAAATTCCCTTGTCGACAAAGAACAAAAGAAAAGAAAGCGAACTCATGACTCGTCGAAGTTATGGCACTGTCGATTAGGCCATATTTCGAGGGGAAGAATAGAAAGCCTCGTTAAAAATGAATTCTTCCTCCGTTAGAGTTCTCAGATATTGAACAATGCATAGATTGCATAAAAGAAAATACGTAAAACAAATTAAAAAGGGTGCAAACCGAAGCACCGCGACACTAGAAATTATTCACACTGATATATGTGGACCATTTCCGGTGAAAAGTGTGGATGGTTATGACTCGTTCATAACGTTCACAGATGATTACTCCCGATATGGTTATATTTATCCAATTAAAGAAAGATCTGAAGCATTGGATAAATTTAAAATATTCAAAGCTGAAGTTGAAAATCAACATGATAAAAGAATTAAAATAGTCAGGTCCGACCGTGGGGGGGAGTACTACGGTCGGCACACTCCATATGGTCAAGTACCTGGACCTTTTGCAAGGTTTTTACAGGAAAATGGAATAGTCGCCCAGTATTCTATGCCGGGCGAACCACAGCAAAATGGAGTAGCTGAAAGGCGTAACCGTACTCTTATGGATATGGTGCGCAGTATGATGAGTTATTCCACACTGCCATTGGGATTATGGATGGAGGCGTTAAAAACCGCCATTCACATTCTCAACAGAGTACCAAGTAAGTCGGTGCCCAAAACACCGTACGAGTTGTGGACAGGGAAAGTTCCTTCTCTACGCCACTTAAAAGTCTGGGGGAGCCCAGCTGAGGCAAAAGTTTTTAATCCACAATTGCAAAGTTAGACCCCAAAACAGTAACTTGCCATTTCATTGGCTATCCTGATAGATCAAAAGGTTATCGTTTCTACTGTGCAGACAGATACACAAAGTTTGTAGAAACGAGACACACGGTCTTCTTAGAGGACGAAATGATGAGGGGGAGCATGGTAGGCCGGAAAATTGATCTTGAGGAGAAGAGGGTGTGTGCACCTTTTCCGATGATCCATGAGCCATTTTTCGCCCTACCTGTTGTACCTGCACCGATAATCCCAGAGGTTGTGGTGCAAGCACCTGTTGTAACTCCACCCGTGACCACAACGAGGCAAGATTCGGAACCTGTCCGTCAGGAACCGACTCAACCCGTTGTTGAGCATGAAAGGGAGCGACGACAGCCACATTTAGAAGAAGAGTCGCACGTTGAGACACATGATGTGCCAGAGAATGAGACTCTTAGAAGGTCTAAAAGAGCTAGGAAATCAGCTATTTCTAGTGATTATAGAGTTTATAATACAGAAACAGTTCATATGGAAGAAGATCCCACTTCATATGAAGAAGCCATGAGAAGCGTTCACTCTTCGAAGTGGCTGGAAGCCATGGAAGACGAGATGAAATCGATGAGTTCTAACAATGTTTGGGATTTAGAGGAAATTCCTAAAGGAGCCAAAACAGTAGGCTGCAAATGGGTCTACAAAACAAAGTATGACTCCAATGGGAACGTAGAAAAGTATAAAGCGCGACTTGTGGCAAAAGGCTTTACGCAAAGAGAAGGGGTAGATTACAATGAGACATTTTCTCCGGTCTCATGTAAGGATTCTTTCAGAATCATCATGGCACTAGTTGCGCATTTTGATTTAGAGTTGCATCAAATGGATGTAAAGACGGCATTTCTAAATGGAGATTTAGAAGAAAATGTTTACATGAAACAACCCACCGGTTTTTTCATGGAGGGGAAGGAACATATGGGATGCCGCCTAAAGAAATCCATTTATGGGTTAAAGCAAGCCTCTAGACAGTGGTATTTAAAGTTCAATAATACAATTAAAAGTTTTGGTTTTAAAGAGAATGTTGAGGACAACTGCATTTATGCAAAGTTTAAAAGTGGGAAATATATTTTCCTAATTCTGTATGTGGATGATATTCTGCTTGCAAGCAATGATGTCAGTCTACTGCTAGAAACAAAGAAATACTTGTCCTCAAATTTTGATATGAAAGATCTTGGTGAAGCTTCATATGTTTTGGGCATAGAAATTCACCGGGATAGAAAGAATGGAGTGCTAGGACTATCACAAAAGGCATATTTAGAAAAGGTTCTAAAGAAATATAATATGCATAAAAGTAGCGCATCACCTGCTCCGATAGTCAAGGGCGATAGTTTTGGGAAATTTCAATGTCCCAAAAGTCAATATGAGATCGATCGAATGAAAGCAGTACCATATGCTTCGGCTGTTGGAAGCTTACAGTATGCACAAGTGTGCACTCGCCCTGACTTAGCTTTTATCACCGGGGTACTCGGTAGATATCAAGAAAATCCAGGCCATGAACACTGGAACATGGTAAAGAAAGCATTGCGTTATGTGCAAGGCGCAAAAGACCTCATGCTAACATATAGAAGATCTGATTCTCTAGAGCTAAGAGGATATTCAGACGCAGATTTTGCGGGAGACAAAGATGATAGGAAGTCCACGTCAGGGTACATGTTCACTCTCGCAGGAGGGGCTATTTCGTGGAAAAGCTCCAAACAGTCATTAGTTGCTGCATCCACGATGTATGGAGAGTTTATAGCATGTTATGAGGCCACGGGACAGGCGATATGGGTAAAGAAATTTATACCCGACTTGAAAGTGGTAGATTGTATTGACAAACTACTAAAGATGTACTGTGACAACCAGCCCGCAGTATTCTATGCTCACAACAACAAGTCGATTAATCTATACTACTATTAAAAGAGCAAAATTGTCTTGTTGGAATACTTTAAATCTGAGCCCTTCAATATCCAATCAAAACGGCTCAGATCGTCCCAATGTTTGACAACTCAACATTGTCCATTTTGGACCGTTTTGCCCTCCCACCAAATCACATAATACGACCAAATTGACACAACCTTTTCGTTTTGCCGTTAATTACAAAAGATTGCCACCAATAATAGACTATCTCCAATCCCTCGTCGGCACCGTCCCACGAGTCATCCGACAGTTAAGTAATCGCTGTCGAGCACGTCGCCGCAGCCTCCGCCGCCGACGGGGCAGAAGGCCTGGACTGGGAGCCGGTGAGCTTGAGGTATCTGAGGTAGCCGGTCGCCAGCCCCGCGACGCCCGCGGTCCAGGCGCTCGTCGGGATGCCCCAAAGAGTCGAAGGCAGCGCCGGCGGAAGCGCGGGGGTCTCCTGCTCCGGGGAAGGGGACGGCTCGACGGGGCGCTCAGGCAGGTCGACCTGCTGTTTGCCATGGCGTCGGACTTGACGAGAGCCGCCTGCCGCAACACCTCCGAGAGCTTCTCCGCCCGCGAGCGCGCGTCGCAGGGTGCTGGGAACCGAACGGTCGGATCCATTGCTTCTCCGGACGGAGGTGGTGACAGCCTGACAGGGATCAGCACGCGAAGAGTTCCGCTCAGACCATTGATTACTCCGGGTTTAGCATGGGACCAAACAACCACCGCCGGCGTCAGGTACAGTTCCTCTCACTGACTCCTTCAGGCTGGGTGCATTTGTTCAGTTGAGGGGTACAGTTTCTGACAATGAACTGGAGTCGAGCCAAATTTGATTACGGAACCATGCTCTAGCATATTTATTTCGGTTGTAATGTTTGCTGCATCTGCACCACATTCAGTAATCGGTAGTTTGGTACCCAATCTACGCACACACAGCTGACCTATTTTTTTCTGCTTCACTGAATCACTGGTAAAAGGCTCACAAGGAAGCCATTAATCGAGTTGTTACATTACATTTTTTTAATGCTTCCCCTTTGCTCAATCTTGTAGATTGCCTACGATCACCTAGACTACGACGCTGCCGCTGTTAGCATTATACCTGAACTAAAGAGTTGGGAACAGAAATTAGAAAATGAAAGTGATATTAGAAGATGTCTCAGTTGATAGTGACGAAGCAATGCGCGGAACTGAATCTCTATCCTTGTCTGACAAAACTCAGTACAGAGGTAATATCCCTTTTGTTGCAGTCATTTTCTTTACTGTAAGCAAAGTATGTGATTTCTATTATCAATTCGAATCAGGTTGACTGGAAGGATGGCTTACATTAAAAAAGATCTTATAGTCTCACCCATATATAAAATTTGTGCTCATTGTTAGTCATATATTTCTTGCCCCTCTTCCATGTATACTGCAATAAAGACTGGATTAGTCCTACTCATATATTTCTTATTCTTGTGTTATAATCTCATTTAGATCAAAATGTGTGTTTAACCTGCACAAGAGCAGCAACGCATGACCGTGTCATATTGAAGGAAATGAAATCACATTGGCCAAAAGCACTACTTACAGAATAACAATGGTTTTCTGTTTTGCTGTCCTGTCGGGCGTTAACTAAAAGCTTTGAACTTGACATGTAGGTTATGTTAATATTTTGATAACCTTTTGCTAATCATCATCAACTGAATCGCGATAAACTGTGAATCCCCTTTGCCATATTTTGATAACCTTTTGTCTCACTAGATGTTGTGATTGGGATTTTCAGAGCAAATGATGATTACTATAAAATTATTTGTAAGAAAACATGGAGTGTATTGTCAGATTGAACAATTTCTGAACATATTGTGTGAGATGTATTTACCTCTGAACGTGTTGTCCGATTGAACAATACGCTGAACGTATTGTGTGAGATGTATTTACTTCGGAACGTATTGTCAGATTGAACAATTTCTTTTCCCCGCAAAAAAAATATTGAACAATGTCTTTACAACATTTGAAGTGAGCGTATTGTCAGATTAATGTTCATCTTTTGTTTTTTGTTTTGGGCCTGTTTGAAGCCAAATGTCCTATCAACTTGTGTAGGAACTGGTATGTGTGATGGTGATAATGCAGACACCCATCAACTGATTCGCTGGATAATTGGATCCTTGTGCCAGAGGACACTTGGAACCAATGAAACTGCTACTGAACTAGGTAGAGTCGGTGGCTTTGGCTGCCAAGACGTAACAATTATCGATGCCATATATTTAAACAACTGTAATCCATTGTGAGTTCTGATTACTTCTGAATTTCGTGCTATAATGCTTGTGAAGATTCTGAACATTGTGTGAGATGTATTAAAGCTGCAACTCCATATGTGTGTGAGCTGGGGAGGCATGCCCCTAACTATCTCTTTGTTTTGGACCATATTTAGCAGTGATATTATTCGGAAGGGAAAACAATATGGTGGAGATGGTTTGAAGCACTAAATCGTCTGATATGGTTTTTGGGAGAGAAAACATCCATATTCATGAATGATTGTTTGTATTATTGATAGGATTCCGAAGTTCTAATATTTGTAATTGAATTAATAATCGTCCGATATGGTTTTTGTGAGGAAAAACATCCATATTCATGAATGATTTTTTGTATCATTGATAGGCTCCCAAAGTTTTGATATTTTTAATTGACTTAATATCGACTGAGCCACGCATTTTCAAACTCACAGAGATGATCTACAATCTCTATTGGCAGTTTTTGTTTTTCTAAGTTAACAAACTGATTTTAAATATATTCTTAACCATTTTGTATTATTAGTATCAAAGTTATTTCTGTTTATTTTGTAAGGGTTACTGCTGAGTTTTTTGACCAATTGTATAGACGTGCGTTGCACGTACATGACTACTAGTGCTACAAAGGCAATAGATATAAAGTATTATGTTGTGAAAGATAAGATCCAGGATCAAACTATAAGTCTCGAGCATATAAGGACAAAGGAAATGCTTGCGGATCCGCTAATGAAAGGCTTACCACCCGATGTGTTCCAGAAACACATAGCCGGCATGGGATTAATGGAAAGCCTATGATCATTGGATCATAGAGGCCCAAAAGTAACATTTTTTTATTGTTTCAAAAACTGAAAAGTATATGGTGACTGTCTGATTCTATCGGCAATGAGCTGTGACGATGAAACATGCCCTATGTACTAATCAGTAATGAAACGAGTAAAGTAAAAGGTAAAAAGTTAAAAGTAAAAGTTGAGATCAAGGGGGAGAATGTTACATATGATCTCCACCATGATCCCTGTGATCACGCGCCCTGATCGGGGGCGCCCGACCCCTTAATGGTCGGTGGGGGGTTAGGTCACACGGTACGAGGTTCACCGCGCCGCCAGCACCCCCCACCGACACCCCTCCGATTAGGGTTTGGCACAGTGCTCACGGGAAGCCCACTGCGCCGCCACGCCGTCGCAGCCGCCACCATCGACCACCATGGCCGACTCCTCGAGCTCCTCAGGAGCTAATCAAGGTACCTCTGCCTCTCCCTCTCGTTTTCACTCACTCACACTCATAAACACTTGATGTACACATGATCTACCGAATCCACTAAAGCTAGGACCCTAACAACACCTACCCATATAAGGTTGAAAACCAAACGGAAACTGAGAGGAAATGATTCATTTTTCTCTTCGCTTGTCTCGTCGGAAACGGAAACCCCGAAAACAAATATGGAAGCGAAAATCACTAGAGACAAATATGAAATAAATGCTAGAAGAATACAAAATGAATAGACATTTATCAGAACAAGCAAAGCAGTGTAATACCTAGGTGCGTACACTAAAAGATACACATAGAAAAGTAGACAACAAAACAAAAAACAGTTTGGGCTTGTAGGATCATATGATCCCACTACCTAAAAACCGTATTTCAAAATGTTATAAAGTTTCAAACAAAACAAATTAAGTGTACATCCGAATATTTTATGTTCGTATATGTCGTGAAAAAATGACTTTTTTGTGAGCTGTGCAAAAAAAAACTTGTTGTCTTTGCGTGAGTCTCCTGGTAGGGAGTGCCTATGTATCCCTGAAGCGAGTCGTACACTCAACTTGCCAGCGCACATAGGATGTTGCTGCTCGATCCCCTGCACGGCTCCACTACCGGGCAAGCCCATTTTGTTATGTTCTTTTGCATTTTTTTGTTGTTCAATTCTTTTTATTTTTCCTTTTATTCTTTGTAGTCATTTTATTTTATATGTTTTCTACTTTCGTATCCTATTTTGAGAAGAACATTTTATAAATTCTTGAATATTATTCTAATTACTAAGAAACATAAAAGTGTCATTGATTTTATTCACCTATAATTAAATATGTTCACGATAAAATGGTTAGTGATAAAAAAGGTATTCATGTATTTATGGAAATTAAAAAGGGTTCACCTATAGTAAAAAAAGTTGTTCATAATAAAATGATACACGATAAATTAAATTTTTTCACCTGTAAATAAAAATAGTTCACAATAAATTAAGAAGTTGCACGTATAATAAAAATGGTTCCAAATAATCGAGTGCTCAAAACACAGGTTTGAAAATTGTTCGTGGGTTCGAAAATTGCTCGTGCGTTTGAAAAAATATTCGCCCGGTTTAAAAAAGTGTTCATGGTTTAAGAAAAGGCTCAGAAAAAATGTTGCTCGGTTCTAAGAAACGGGGTCTAAAATAGTCATAGTTCGATTTTTTTTTTATCAAGTGTTCAGTTTTTTTGAAGAGTTAAGAAGACAAAATATATTCATGTACTACCAAAAAAATTAAAATAAATAAGAAAACAAAATACAGAGAAAAGAACAGAAAAAGACAGAGAAGACAACAGAGAAGACGAAAAGAAACTGGAAAACTAAGGGTTGCTGGGTCGCGGCCCATTGCGGGTCGCACACGGGCGAGCGCTCCGCTACTACAACTCGCCAGCGGCGATAAATAGTGGCTGCGCTCCTAGGACACACAAATCATATCTTTCACGTGTGTATCATGCCCCAATACTTCCGGTTCTATATTACAGAGATGGGTGCACGTGAGCCGAATTTTACCTGTATGATTGCTAAATATGCTATTTGCCAAATTTCAAATTATGATCCAGATGACCCTCATTTTTCTTATGTTGAAATTAATCCCTCTAATCACCAATTGAAGATTAGGACATGTTCCTAATTTCCTTTAGGTAAGTTCAAAAAAATGCATCACCAATAATGATGGCAAACATTTTAATCATCACAAAACTTCCTTCTGTCTTTGTACTCTATTTTGTAGGGAAAGAGGAATATCAAGAACTTAATTTAGGAAATTCTTTTATCTTCGTTTTGTTTTTTCTTTTATTATTTTGTACCTTGTAATACTTCAATAATGATGTAAAAATAGAAATGTTATCAGTAAATCTTAGATTCATGTTTTATCATTTTTGCCAATTTATTTCTCATGTATTTGAACTATTGAACATTGTTCAATAATATTTAATTGGAAATTAAATTTTTAATTTTTTTCCCAAATCCACGAATGAGATGTTTATCTTGACTTGTATAACTTATTATATCATGTTTTTACTTGAATTCTGCTCGAATCAAAATCTTAGCTAAAATCTTGTCAAAATTTATCGCACTCAAATAAATGATCTAACCCTAACTCATCGAATTAAGAATAACTTTGACAACTTTGAAAAGTTTTTAAATAATGTTTCTAATTTACCAGGTGTTCACACTTGTAAGGATGCAATGCTCATACCTAGTTCAACCGTCTTATCTTGATCTAAACTATGAGATCTCACATGTAGCCTACCCCGTTTCCCAACATTGATGACGAGTGAAATCGAAAAACACAACCCTAGGTCAAACAGTCGCCGTCTTTGAATTTAGCACAATCTATCGCGGTATCGCTGATAACATATCACCAAAAACAACAAGAAGAGGCCAAACCAAAATCATGCTACCGCAAGAAAAATATTTCAAGAAGTGATGATCACACGTGCAATGATTTTGACGGTTCCAAGTAAAGGTCAAACTTGGGATCTTCATCCCAAAGAGAAGTTTCAAACCAACGCCTTCAACAAATTCACAACGCATGCACATCGACAACGTCCAATCTTGATGGATACAAGGTCATGGGGGTGAGATCATGGCTATTTATATGGAGAATATGCATACTTGTTGTGAAAATCGCCACTGCCAGTAACCTCTCTACCAGCTGATGCCATCATGCTAGCCAGAGCACGTCGTTGGGAGAGCCCAAGTAAAAAAAATATTTTTTAAAAAATTTATTCAGAAACTAGCACGCGATTTCGACAAATTTTAAAAATAGCGCGGTCTCGTCATGGCCCGTGCCGAAACCATGGGCTTTCGGCACTGACGAAGACGAAAGCTGCCTTTCGGCAGCAGCCGTGCCGAAAGCAGGGTGTCGTCACGCCCCGTGATGACCTGCATGCCCGCAGGCGCGTCGTCAGGCGTGGCCCACCTGTTTCGGCAGGGGCGAAGCCGAAAGCGAGGTTTCGGCAGCGGCCAGGACGAAACCTGCTGGATAAGGACGCCGTGCCCGGCTCGGCCCCTTCTTCTTCTTCCTTCGCTCGACCGCCTATTCTCTCTTCTGTTTTTTGATTGAGGCAAAATTACCACCGATTCGTGCCCCCCAAAAATCTCTACAAGCCCACAGATTCAAGAAATAGAGGAGAGGAGGATTGGGGCATCCCCGATCTGGTGATGGGATAGCTTTTTGTGGAGGCATTTGGGGGTGGAGGTGGAGCAATGGTGGGCAACAATGGTGGATAGTGGTGGTGTGTGCTGGTGTTGGGGAAGCTAGATGCGTGGTGCAGCGGTGGTGGTGGTAGATTGAAGCCGGCAGCGGGAGCTACGCACGCATAAAGGGTAAACCCTAATCTCTAAATTTTTTAGGTTAAATGTTAATATAGTTTGTCGGTGGATGTGTGAGGATTAGTGTAGATATATGTTGTCAGTTAGATGTATTATATATTTCGATTAGTCTTTATATTACCGGTGGTCGTCATATTTATTTTCAGTGGTCGTAATATTTAGATATATCCACTGTGTAGTATTTGATGATGGAATAAATTTGTTTAGGTAATGGAAGTGGTCGATGTTGTTGTGCACTATGGTGCCGGTACAGTCTGTGCAACTGAATCAGGGGTGGATCTTGGTGAATTTGAAAATGTGGAGATTCAGTTGACAGAGAAAGAGAAAGTGAAAATTAGCGTTGACCAGTGGCATTTGACGGTGAGTTTTGGGTACGATCCTAATTTCTGGACTGTTAGGATTCAGTCGTTATGAACCAAATCCCGGTCAAATATTCACTGGGAGTTGTTGCCGCTTGATCGGACAAAGCAGTGGGTTTCTTGGCTAGCATCATGCAAACACCGAGGGACAAAACCAGAAGTCCTAGTGTCGTTTGTTCTGAAGCAGAATATTTTGGAAATAGGTGGCGGTGCTTTTCAAATAGGAGAGAGTAGTCAAGCAACTATGATGTGGTGTGGGTGGTGACGGACGTGCCGCACACTTATGAAATTTTCATCCTAACCTTGCCGAAGTATGGTGAATGATCATCCTAACCTAACTTCAACTCTCATTGCGCGTCTCTTGTTTAGTGAGATAGTGGATAAGAAAGACATGGTAGCGAAGCACATCCAGAGAACTGTTAAGGCAAGATGGAGCACGAACACTAAGTATGGGAAGGCCTGGAGAGCTAAGCAGAGGGCTCTAGAGGAGAGGTTTGGGACTTTTTATGACTCGTATGATAATGTTATCCGTTTTGTTAGCACATTGAAAGAGAGGAATCCTGGCACGTATGCTACGGTCAAATTACAAAAGTAGGAGGAGATTCCTGAATATGGTGTATTTGGCAGATTGTTCTTCTCATTCGCTATATGCATCGAAGCTTTTACCTGTTGTCATCTAGTGCTCTGCGTGGACGGCATGTTTCTTGCAGGCAAGTACAAGGGGCAGATCCTGACCGCAATAGGTGTGGACGGCAACCAACAGATCATCCCGATTGCCTTTGCATTCGTTGAGGGTGAGAATTATGAAAGCTGGTTATGGTTCTTCTGGCAGTTGTAAAGACTCGGTCAAATGTGTGCATCCTTCATGACAGGCATGCTAGTATGCTGAAGGCTATAAAGACACTACAGCACCCCACCGTGGATGAACCAGCACCATGGACTGACATGCAGAGCCGCTGGTATATGCGCCATCTCGGTGCTAACTTTTACTCATGCTTTAAGAGTAAGCGTTTGATGAATTTGTTCGAAAGACTCTGCAATCAGAATCAAGAGAGTAAGTACCAGTTTCTGTGGGCAAGGCTGACTGAATTCACGAGGAACCAAGTGAAGGAAAGAAGAGCTGCACAGGCTCAAGCGTTAGCTGCAAAGGTTGCTGTGGCATAGGCTGCTGCGGCACAAGGTGCTGCGGCACAGGTTGCTGCGGCACAGACGACGGTTTCAGAGACTGTTGGGTTGTGTGACTTGCCTGGAATTGACCCTCCTGGTATGAAGAGAAAGAAGGGAACACGAATAAGAAATTTTGAAGAGTGGATAGAGAAGGAGCCTCCCGTAAAGTGGTCTTTGTTGCACGACGAACATGGAACAAGGTACGGCATCATGACTACCAACATTGCCGAGGTGTATAATTTTGTACTCAGAGGGAACAGGAGCTTGCCACTGACATCACTGGTGGAGGGTATTTTGCATGGGACATTGACGTATTTCAGAGATAGACATCGTGAAGTCGTCCAGCATATTGAGTATTAACCCAACACACCTTACTGCCGAAAGATAAGACTCTACATGGACAAGAAGATAAAGAAGGCACGTTTGCACTTGGTCATTCGTATTGGTAATGAAGAAGCGAGGTACGATTACCGACTGAAAGATTTGGTGCGGGTAATGAGCTGAAAACCCATGAGGTGACAATTAGTGTTGATGTACCCCCAACATGCGAGTGCACGTGCAACAAACCAAGACTGCTTCACCTCCCATGTTCTCATGTGCTTGCAGTTTGTGGCCAGATGGGGATGAACCCAATCAGTTTCGTGTCTCCGCATTACATGAAGGAGGCAGTGGTTGAAACTTGGACCGGAGAGATGACAGGATTTAGAGTAGTTTCGTGTCTACTACTATGTATGAGAAATATTTATATCTACCTAGATTTGGTTCAGACATTAATTAAGATTACTAATAGATAGGACACGGTTACAACGCAAAAATTAAGATACATCGACATTCTGAACTGAACTACTACAACTGAAATTAAAAACTTTCCCAAACTAAACGACACGAAATCATTTACTGTCGATGTAGCCTCCAGCCTCCGTCGATGCAGCACTCTTGCCCTTCGACGATGCAATACTCTTGCCCTTCGACGATGCATCACTCTTAATCTTCGCCGATAGTGCACCAATCGACATGAAGATATTGTCTTCGTCCTCGCTCTCGTTCACCCATAAATATGGATTTTTGAAAAATAGATACGCTCTTCTTCATTCAGAAATTTTCCGTTGATAATTCGCTTGTCGTACCTTGCACGCAGCCGGAGAAGTTCTTGTCGTATTTCCTGGGGGGACCTACTAGGCCAGTGTCGTCGGAATGACGCCCCAACCTCAGCGAGAAGACTGTCACTTCTGATGAGTTCCTCCCATGGAACTTCCTTACTTTCCACCCTCAACTCCCCCGCACAATACAGAAGACGCTCGGACATGGGAGTTATCCAACTACGATCTATAGGCCAATATTTGCTAGGAAGACCCGACATCTTCGAGTGAATACACTAAACTGCTTACCCACCTCAGTGGGGAGGGGTTTTTATAGGACGAGAAGAGAAGAATTGGTGGGAGAAACGGGCGGGAGCAAGGCTGGCGGGAAAAAATGGGCGGGAGCGACGATGGAGGGAAAAATAGGCGGGTGGAAAAAAGGCGGGAGACAACAGACTAACAAGCAGGACGGAATGTTAGGTAAAAGCTTGTTTCGTCACGGCCCGGGCCGAAAGTGGTCTGTCGGCGGGGCTGTTACGCGAAGCATCGCTGACCATGCAGATCACAGGGTTTCGGCTTTGGCAGTGACGAAAGGAGTCTTTCGGCACCGGCGGTGTCGAAACAAGGTACTTTCGGCACGGGCAGTGACAACGCCGCGCTAGTTTTCAATTTTTTTGAAAACGCATGCTAGTTTCTGAATAAATTTTAAAAAAATATTATTTAAAAAAAAATCGAGCCCAAGGCCCGCCGGTGTCGATAGACAAAACACCAGATCCCCTCGTTTGGCCAGTGCTGCACCATCTTCGACCCCCTTCGTCGTGAGATAAAATGACAGTGGGTGGAGGGATTGCAGCTGCAGGCACCTCGTGTATGCCCAAATGTGCACCACGACCGACTCCCCAGCAACCGGTGAGGACAGGACTTCACCGTGGGAGAGAACTAAGCTCACCGCCTCTGTCAGTTAGTGAGCTTTGCTCGCCGGTGATCTCCTGTGGTGGAGGCTCGAGGAACGAGAAGGAGGATTTTACGATGGCTAGCTTCGCCCGTGCCGTCAACCTTAGGCTGGCGTTAGCATGTTTTGGTTTGGTCAAAATATAGGAGCGCCTTTTACTTCTCCCGGCATCTGCACCATCTAAGGATGACAAGCATTAATCACAGAAATCCATAACGGGTAGCAGGTGCAAATGCACCTACTGACCAAAAAATAAATTTGAAAATGTCAAAAAATTCAAAATAAAAATTTCATACATATTTCAAGATATTTAATGTTAGGACAAAAAGTTACGTGAAGAAAAACATTTTTTATGACCTGTGCAAAAAACTTAAATCTGGACGCTCCAAAATGATTTTATACGAGACATTTTTTTTTGCACGGACCACAAAAAATATTTTTGTCCACGACATTTTTTGTGCTAACACAAAATGTTCTAATGTGTATCCGAATTTGTTTTTATAGTTTTTTGACATTTTGAAAAAACTATTAAAAAAGCTTTACATAATTGGTGCATCCGCACTTACTAAGCAAAACGCCGCCTCCTAGTAATCATGAGTAACATGATTTTTATCTTGGTTATGCACATCCTCAAAGATAATAATTTGAGTGCGAGAAATGCAGCAATCGTGGTACTCAAGGTGTATAAATAATGAATTTTGGGATGCTTTGCTGCACGCCTGCACGACAACAGGAGGATGCTAGTACATTCCATGTCCAGACTCCAGCTGAAATTAAGTAGCTGGGACGGGATTTGGAACGGATTCTAAGCTGAATCGATTTTTTTCCCGCAAGCATGCCAAATCGAACGGAAATACAACTGTGTCAAGAACTTGTAGAGAGGTGTAGCTAGGAGGGTGCTGATTACTCTATTAGTGATGACTGAATGACATGTATTGCATAATTCTGTATACAACAAACTCGTCTTCAGACATATTGGCAAAACTAGAAACAGAGTAAACCTCGTGTATGTTTTGGAGGTGACCATTTTGTTCTTCGTATATGTGATAGAGTAACCGAAAAAGATCAGCAAGAGATTACTATGATGGATGTTGCATGTCGTAGCAGCAGCTAGGAGCCTAGGAGAGTGTGATGAAGTTCTTGAGGGAGGCGACGAGGCTGGGCGGCCAGTGCTTGGTGTCCCTGACGTAGGCGAGGTCGGTGTAGTGCGGATCCAGCAGCGTGGCGATGGTGAACTGGTTCTCGGCGAGCAGCGGCGCGTGCTTGTCGGCGTACAGCGCCGCCGCCAGAGCCGCATGGATCTCCGGGTACCCCTTGAGCGCCACCGACACGTCCTCCATCTCCGTGATGGACTCGTCGCGGTCGCCGATCTCGTAGAGCACCAGCGCCCGCCCCACCCGTGCGTACTCCGACAGCGCCAGGTCCTTGTACCCGCTCACCACAGCCGTGAAGGACGCCAGCGCCTCTGGGAACTCGCCGCGAGCCTGCAGATCGCGCCCGAGGTCAAGCAGCCGGACGGCCTCACCGACGCGCAGCGACACGGCGGCGCTCGCGGCGCGTTCCGCCTCCGTCACCGGGTCGTAGCCGGCCGCCGCTGCTGCTCCCATGCTGCTGGCATTGTTAGTGCCTGCGGCCACGATCAGGAGTAGGCCGCCAGCGGACACGAGCAGCTGCCTCTTCGTTGCGGCGGATGGTGGCGAGGAGACGGTGGGTGGTCGTAGAACTGGAGCTGTTCCGGTAGAGATGGTGCTCGCCGGCGTCACGGGCGGCTGCATTGGGACGGGAAGCGTTCGCGGCTCACATGCTCACAACGTTTATCTCCGGAGCTAAGAGCACAAGAAAGGGGATAAGGTTTCAGAGGCTGCCCAAAATGTGAGGCTTACAAAGGAAAAACAAAACAATATACAGAACATATCGAGGAACATGTATATATGACAACGATCTCAGATGGGGGAGTTTGAAATTAGTAGGGATAACAACGGAGATATTTCCAAGTTTTGGTCTGGTCTCTGGGATATGTTCCTGGTACAACTGAAATAGGGACGCAAATTTTCTGACATGCCTCAAAGTCGTGAGTTTGAGTCAATGGCACGTGGGGCCCACCACCTATAGAGTCCACATCTCCGTGAGTCAATGTCAGGACAAAGTCTAAGGGTTGTAAATTAGAGAATCTCAACCTCTGAAATAGGTAAGGTTGAGAACTTGCCTGTGTCAAGATGGTTAGTAGGATGTTTGTACCCCCAGCCCACCAGAGTTCAAATCTCAGGTTTGACGCTGGTGTTTCTCATTTAAGGCGGAATATTTTTCAGTGGGAGGCGACGTTCCCGTCGACAGTGAGGCGCCTGTGGTGACTTCGTCAATCTCAAGAGGCAATTCGCCGACTCAGTCTCTCGGAGGTGCTCATAGGGGTAGGGTGTGCGTGTGTGCGTTCATAGGGGTGAGTGTATGCGCGTGTATGTGAGCGTCTGCGTTGTACTGTGTTTAGCAAAAAAAAAAGGTAAAAGGTTGACGAATTACCCATGTTAACTTGGCTTGAATTCATATGACACCGAATTGTTTTTACCAAATAATACATACTCGAATCTGTATTGGAATTTTTGAAGATTTGGTGAAATTTGTATTTTTCATTGAAAATGAAGACTATATTTAGGGGTTGGACAGGAAAACATCCACATGTGCAAGTGTTTGTTGTACAAATGTCAACCAGAAGTTAACCCTGCAGTTGATACTCCGAGCTTGTGAAAATTTGTGTGCTCTGTCCAGAAATGAAGAGTAGATTTTGTTGTCTTTAAGTTGATCTAACAATACATGGATGCCAATGTCAAAATATAAAGGTATACACAGAAGTTTTATAAATTATGGCTTCGAATAAGAAAATTAATAATGTTTCTTTTCCTGATTTGAGCAGGGCGTAATATCAGATAATTTGGACCCATGGTTAGAGCTGCCATTGATGTGCATCGATTCTTGTTTACTAGTCTTATGATACACGTCGCGAAGCATATCTGTAAATGTTACGAGTGTAGTGCATGTCGCTAAAAACGTTGGTCGCGTGGAACGTTCCGTTTTCCTTCCAAGGCCGCATGTGGGGGTGGATGGTCAAGGGCGGCCAAAGGGTAAAAAAACAGAACCGAGCACATTCATTAGGGTAACATTGAATCTTGACCAAATAAAACAGTATAATACAGACAACTGTAAATTGATACATTTTTCAAATAAGGCAAACTAAAAGCCTAGATGGAGCATTTCGTCTAGATCTGGGAGCACCCATGGATAAACGCACGAAGAAAAACTTCTCAATCTTCCTTGAAAAAAATTAACTAAATGCCTTGATCAACCTCATTGTTGTGATCCTTAATGCATGCAAGTGCACATAATTGATGTAAATGTTTTCCAATTAAGAGTTTTGTACCACGAGGAGTAGAGGAAATTTTATTTTGCTTCGCCTTGACGTTTACCAAAATGTATATGTAAGTTATCCCAAACAAGTAAGATTGTGTCGAAACTTTTGTGGTGGTTGTATTGAGAGGAAAACAATAATCATGCCATGATTATTCATGGCATGACTCATATAGACATTACGTGCAAAATAATAGACCGTTAATCCAATAACATCTATACTATTACTCTACTCCAAGACTAATATCCAACATACATCTCAAAGTATTAGTTCATACAAACATAGTATCGCTTTAAGCAAGATAACATAACGTAAATAGTAAAACATCATCAAAATGTGGTATAAAAAACATTGTTTTATCCTTATCGGCAACAACACATTGCATGTCTTGTCTCTTTTTTGTCATTGGGAAATAGAGCACTATAGGGTTAAATGTACTATCATACACCACTTCTTATAAAGATCTAAGCACCATAATTAGCCAAAGCAGGCAAATAACGAGCATATATGACTACAAAATGATGCATCAAGATCACAAAAAAATATCAATATAATTTATTAATAGATATGATCATAAACATAAAGTGCCAATTGATGCATGTAAAATGCATACATGAACTTTGCATTATTTTACTTATATTCCAGTCATATTTGCATCACATAAGGGTTATATCACTGTTTTATAATGATTTTGGGAATATTTGACATGTTTCCTATTTTTTATGGAATTAACCCTGCGCAAGCAGAAAACCCTATTTCTATATTTTAATGTTTCAGGGACCCAAACGACGTCCAAATGACCTGAAAATTTACGAGCATCAGTTTTTGGAAGGAACAAAGCGTGGGAGCGAAGGAAGCAAACAAGCGGAGGCCCGAGGGCCAAAATAGGTGGGCCCACGTGGCCCATGTACTTGGCCGTGTGGGCCCCTCCTTTTGGGCCTCGGAGCTCCGTTGTCGTCGATCTTTCCTCCACCGACTCCGTTTTGACCTAAAAACGCCTATAAAAATAGTCCCCCGACGTTCTCTGGAAGGAGCGCCGCAGAAACACTGAAACAGAGACCTGGAGCTGCAGATTGGAGGGGAAAAACTCCGGCGGGGCGCTGCCGACGTGGTCTCCATCTTCTCCAACGACTTCTCCACCGTCTCCATGATGAAGAGGGAGTAGTCCACCTCTGGACTATGGGTTTGTGGAAGTAACTTATGTATCTCTCTCTCTTGAGCTTCACTAATTAGTACCGTATGAGCTGCTGAACATTGTTACGGTCATCTATGTAATACATTTGTGGTGGATCTTTTTATGAGTTAATATATGTTTGAGATTGCAATGGTTTTGTTTCAGTTATGAAAGTAGATGCATATTATGTACCCCGTTCTTATTTACTTGTCATGATCAAGCATGTTTATGAGAGCGTGTGAGGGGGAACGTGTGCATTAGTTGGAGTAACGGGGGGTGGCTACTGCAGTGAACGTGAGAGAAAGTTCTGTGATCCACTTGGGTGTTTTACCTTACTTTGTTGCCTCACTAGGGATAAAAAGAAATACCATGCTACCGGAGATGTGGGTGTGACCATTGCCACTACTCCATGGCTAGATCTAGCATGTTCTTATTTTAACTTCATGTCTTGATACTTATTGCTATACTCTGAGTTATCTTAATTACTGAGATGTTATGATTTAGTTCGCATCTTGGTGGAGTATAAGAGAGACTAATAACCAAAAGGTCTCTATGTTAGGACGTGATGCCCATATAATTATAACTTGTCATTAAACTATTGTGTTGCAATCGCATATGTCAACTCTAGTGTTCCATTGTCTACCACTTTATTAAAGAGAGAGTGCATTTGTGAAACCATGAACCCCGGTCCATTTTTAATCATAAGAAACACCTTTCCAACCACTTTTACCACTTTTCTACTTTCTGCCATTTAAAAATCCGAAAATACAAAAACACTTTTACATCTTGAATTCATCATATAAAACCCAAAATATCATTTATCATTGCTACCACCATCCTTGCATATTTATTTACCACCATTGCATATTTATTTCTTGTTTGCATTGCATATTATCTTGATATCATTCTCACACCTTGTGCTTGACAACCACTAGGTGAGGTTGAGGACCAAAACATTTACTTTGTTTTGTAGGTAACCAAAAAAATGATAGGAAAGATAAATCTTCACTATTGATTCCCCGAGAGTTCGATATTAAACCCTCCAGTCACCCTCGTGGGGAAAACACGTCTTCCACTTACTACACACTCTGCACTTGGAGTCTCAACCTAACCCATTTACTTTTCACGCAGGTAACTATGTGAAGGGCCATCAAGAGTGCTTTCTGGCGCCGTTGCAGGGGAAGATACAAAGCTTCCTGCAGAATATTTTTCCCATCAACTACACGCCATCAAGACTGTTTTTTGGCGCCGTTGCCGGGGAATCATTGCTGAAAGGTTTATCCAAGGGTCCCCTGCACTAGCTCTGTTTTCTGGTGCCAGATTTATCCAAGGATATCTTACCAAGTCAACTTGATCACCAACTTGTGCTAACACCTAAGCTTGGGGAGGTTGCACCTACGTGAGCATCATCTTATCCATCTTTACCTTCAAAGCAATTTATCTTGTTTGGTTTTTGTCTTGCATATCATATTGTTATTTCAGTTTGCATTGTCTTAGTATCATTTTATTTTCAGTTTTCATCTAAAAACATAAAATCCATAAAAAATTAAGTGTTGTTTTTAATATGTGTTTTAAGCTATTAGTAAGAAGTTTGGTAAGGAAACTTGAAAGTTGAACTTTATTATCTCATTGTTACCATGGCATTTACGAATCGTGCCTCGCTGCATCTTGCTCTATATGAAAATGCTTATGCTATTGCTCCTAAAGTGGTTGAAACTACTGTGTCTGAGGTACCTAAAGTGGGATTTAAAATCCACGTTGGTCATGTTAAAAGTGTTATGAAAAATCCATTTACAGGGGATGGAACTAAGTCTGCACGTGAACACGTGGAGACAATTGAAGACATATGTGGTTTATTTAGGCTTCCTGGTATTTCTGATGATCGGGTAAAAAGGAAGCTATTATATTTGTCTTTATCTGATAATGCTCGTATTTGGTTCAAGTCTTTGGATGAAGAAGTCACTATTGAATGGAGTATTTTGAGGGAGGTTTTCTTTCTTAAATATTTTACTCCTAAAGAAGTTGATGAGAATCCATGTTATGATGAGTGTCAAACTGAAAATTCTATGGTCCTATATGATAACCCATGCTATTATGATGAAACTAATAATGCTCCTTTACTTTTCAATGCTACTAGTGAACTTATTGATGATAATGAGGAGTGTTGCTTAAATATGCTATATGATAATGCTTTAGATGATGGTCCTATGCTTATTGATAATCCTCCATGTTAAGTTGTTACTAATTTATGCGAGGATAAAAATGATATACTTGTTGTTTGTGATGGTACTCTTACTCATGAGAGTCCTACTTTGTTCTTGAACTCTCCTACTTACACCATAGAGGAGAAATTTGCTTATGTTGAGAAATACTTATGTGATTTGCAACTATCTTTAGTTCCAAATCTTTGTTGCAATCATGATAGTAAACTTGATATTGATCTTATTAACTATTTTGAAAGAGGGAAGCATGCTAATGAATTCCATAATAAATTTAATAATCCTCTTTATGTGCATAAATTATCTAAGTTGAATGATTCTTGCGGTTATATGGTTGAATTTATTTCTACTACTTGCAACTATTATGAAAGAGGAGGTGATAAGAACCCTCTTTATATTACTAATAATTATATGCTGCAAGTAAATATTGTTAATATGCATTGGGAAACTTCTATTTATGGTGATTCATTCATATACAAAATGCCAATGCATAGAAAGAAAGTTAGACTTCGTTGTTATTACTTTTGTGTTTTGTTTTTCTCTCAACTAGGATTCAACTTGACTATTATTTTGATTGGTTTGAGAACACCATGGGATCCTGATATTATGCATGGAACACTTCCCAAGGAAGAGGGACACATAAAAATTCAAGCTCCCTCATGAGCTTCGTCCACAATAAACATCAAGTAAGAAGCCTAGCTATATGGCTATAAAGAAAGCGCTTTACGGGAGGCAACCGGGTTGTTTTTATTTTTGATTTTCTTTGTGTCCTCTTGCTGTAACAAGAGACTTAGTGTTTAGTTTAGTTTCTGGAATTTTTAATAAAGTGCCAAGTTTTACTCATTTTGGTATGAAAAAGTTGCTTATAGCGTTCGGAGATATTATTCCTGCACGAATCTGTGCACGGTATGATTTTTAATTCTTATTATGTAACTCCGAATGAGCTCATATTTAAACTGTAGTAGCAACTTTTCATCCTATGTATGCATGATTTTTTTTGGAATTTTCCGACAAAGTTGGTAGAAAAATATGTTTAGCTGCTGCTGTTTTTCTGGACAGATTCTGTCCCATTTTGTTTGATGCATGCTTAGAACTTTTAACTTGAACCTTTATGATCCAATTGAGTTTATGAGTAGGCATACAACATTATACACTTTCTGGACATTCATATGAATTTTTGTCTAAGGATTATATGCAGCAATAAATCTATTTATTTATCACTACTAAGAGCATCTCTAGCAAAACCCGCAAAAGGGGCAAACCCGCAAAACTCCAGCGAGTTTACGGGTTCGGTGCGGTTTTTGGGTCAGACCAGAGCCTGCAAAAATAGCCCAGCCCGCAAACGTTTTGCGGGGGCCCGTGAAACGAAGCGGCGAGCCGCTATTTACCCAGATTGCGACCGCATTTGCAGGTCGAAACCCTCACTTCCCCCGCACGCACCGCCGCTCCGACGAGCAATCCCGCCACCCGCTCCGCCGCTCCGACGAGCAATCCCTCCACCCCTCCCGCAGATCCGGAGCCTCCGAGCCACCATGGCTCCGAAGAGGGAAGCCGAGCCGCTCCCCGGCGACGACAAATTTGGCGGCGACTACTCCGACGAAAAGCGGCGCCAGGTCTCTCGCAGCGACGGCGCACGGAAGCGCGGCGTCCTCAAGTACAGGCACGGGGAGCCGGTGCCTCCCGCGTGGCACCGCCGCGATTTGCCGGAGTTCTACCAGCTCCGGAGCGAGCGCGAGATCCGCCGCCGCCAGCAGCTGCGCCTCCACGGCGAGGGCAGCTCCTCCATGGGCGACAGCAGCTCCTCCGCCACTCCAGGTGCTCCGCCGCCGGAGGGCTACAACCCCAAGCATTTCGGGGTCACGCTCGGGCCGGAGGACTTCGTCTCCGACGAGCAGATGGAGCGGCAGCTGGCGGCAACGTTGATGCGCTCCCAATACGAGGAGGAGGAGAAGGCCGCCGCCGCCAAGCTCGCCGCGGTGGTCAACGAAGGGCTCCTGCAGCAGGCGCTGGTCATCAGCACGCTGCCGCCCACCGTCGACCTCGTCACCGACTCCGACGAGGAGTGAAGCTCCTCCGCCGCTGCGTCGCCGCCACGCCCATGGCTGCCGGTAAGGAGCCGCATTTTGCCCACTAGGGTATGATCGGCGGCGACCTAGGATAGTGTAGTGATATAGGGTTAGATCGCCGAGGCCATTTTGTGTAGAAATCATCTGCTGGTACTGTCGAAATATGAACTCTTCGTTCCCGCGAAATCTGAAATGTCTAAATCGCAGAATTGCAGTTTGCGTTTGCGGGTTATGTTCTTCGCTGCACGAAAACTAGAGTAAAAACACGAAAAACGTGACCTGCAAAATGCTTTTGCGGTTTCGCCTTTTGCGGGTTCTGCTAGAGATGCTCTAATGCACCCCACAGAAAAAGAAATGGGAGAAACGGTGTTTTGAAGTTCATTCACAGGGATTAGAGGAGATTCACCAAGAGCTATCCAAGGATGGTGAAGACCATAAGCTTGGGGATGTGAAGACAACCCCACTGGACCTACACACTCTCGGTTTGCACACGTCTAACTTCTGTTTTTCGATCGAAACACTCTATCGCATAAACTTGGAGCATCTTTTTGTTTGTTTAGGTTCGATTTTTATTTTGTGAGACCACCACACTATCATTTATATATGAGAGAGCTACTGGAAATTTGGGTTGAATTATGTTGGATGCTATTATAATATTGGGAAAAGGGATATTAGAGTTAATTTCAAAATACACATATAGTTGCATGATTCATGAGCTTGTTAATGAGTAATAATTTGCAAATATTTTATCAAGAGCTATCTTCTATTCTTATTTTGATGCTAAATGTTATTCTACCTTGTTTTAACATGGATTAGTTAGTTCTATGGACACTCATGCATGCATTTAGTTTGTCAACTTTCTCCCTCTTGCTAGCCCAAAAATTCCAACAAGCAAAAACTTGTTTCCAACACCTTCAACCAAAGTTTTTCCAGTGAGTCCATCATATCTACCTAATAGCTTTATGCTATTCCGAGTATGTTTATCATGATATTTGTGTTATCTATACATCTGAATGAAAATGCTTATGTTGTTGATTGTTGTGGGAAAAGTTGGTTATATAGCTCTCTCGAACTTGATGCACACTTTACTTTTATTGCATAAATAAAACATGACCCATTGTGATTAAAATTATGATGTTGTGGGCTTAACAAATATCTTTGGTCGAGAGTTAGCTCATATGTGCTGTCACATGGCAAGCTTTCAACATTGCACTTCATCATTTAGTTGATATCATGTACTTTTGTTTATGGATGCTTACCAGGGTGAAATAAATGTGGAAATGAAGTGAGTTTAAATGAGTTTGTATAAATGGTTAGAGAGACGCCTGGGCCGCTAATCTAAGCCATGCATCATTCATGGTCGAAATTTACTTACATGCTATGGTGAACCTTCTGTGATACACCTTACAATAAAAAGCAATCCAATGGTAAATAAAAAGGGTGTTGAGATTGTTCATTGTGTTTGTTTATCTTGTCATTTTGATATGGGCTTGTTCCATATCCTGGGACAATAGGTACCCCAGTTGACGCTCTTAATGATAATATTATTACCTACAATTATATTTAACTTGAACTTGCTTTGTTTTCCAAGTTGAGTAACACATGGAGTAGGTACTTGTATTCAAGGGGCATGAGACTTTCAACCTGTACTTTGTCAAGCACACTACTCATATTGGTTTCACTTTAAACTTAATCATTCAAGATGCTATGATAGGGGAATGAGAGCTTGACACCAAGGATTACCATATTACAATCATTGACTTAAGTAGAGAAGTTCAGAAGTTAGATGAAATTTATTCATGCTTTACCTCTACTCATATATATCTTTCCAAAGTGTCCACCTTTTATATTCAGTTTTTCATCAAATACTCTATGACCATTATAGGATGTTCTTACTTATTATTATGCATACTTGTGGTCCATAGTACGTCTTCTTTTATGTTACACTTTGTGAATTATCATTGAACATCCTTGCATTGAATACTTGATATCACTTCATAATCTATCTTGCATATTGCTACTCCTTTTAAGAATGAACCATTTGACTCTATGTAGCAATAGTAATCCTCTTTGATATCCATTGTTAGTATTAAATTGCAAAGTCCATGTTAGTTTTATCACCTTCATACTCGAGGACGAGTATAGGTTAAGCTTGGGGATGTTGATGCATGTAAAATGCATACATGAACTTTGCATTATTTTACTTATATTCCAGTCATATTTGCATCATATAAGGGTTATATCACTGTTTTATAATGATTTTGGGAATATTTGACATGTTTCCTATTTTTTATGGAATTAACCCTGCGCAGGCAGAAAACCCTATTTCTATATTTTAATGTTTCAGGGACCCAAACGACGTCCAAATGACCTGGAAATTTACGAGCATCAGTTTTTGGAAGGAACAAAGCGTGGGAGCGAAGGAAGCAAACAAGCGGAGGCCCGAGGGCCAAAATAGGTGGGCCCACGTGGCCCATGTACTTGGCCGTGTGGGGCCCCTCCTTTTGGGCCTCGGAGCTCCGTTGTCATCGATCTTTCCTCCACCGACTCCGTTTTGACCTAAAAACGCCTATAAAAATAGTCCCCCGACTAGATCTAGCATGTTCTTATTTTAACTTCATGTCATGATACTTATTGCTATACTCTGAGTTATCTTAATTACTGAGGTGTTATGATTTAGTTCGCATCTTGGTGGAGTATAAGAGAGACTAATAACCAAAAGGTCTCTATGTTAGGACGTGATGCCCATATAATTATAACTTGTCATTAAACTGTTGTGTTGCAATCTCATATGTCAACTCTAGTGTTCCATTGTCTACCACTTTATTAAAGAGAGAGTGCATTTGTGAGACCATGAACCCCGGTCCATTTTTAATCATAAGAAACACCTTTCCAACCACTTTTACCACTTTTTCATTTTCTGCCATTTAAAAATCCGAGAATACAAAAACACTTTTATATCTTGCATTCATCATATAAAACCCAAAAATATCATTTATCATTGCTACCACCATCCTTGCATATTTATTTACCACCATTGCATATTTATTTCTTATTTGCATTGCATATTATCTTGATATCATTCTCACACCTTGTGCTTGACAACCACTAGGTGAGGTTGAGGACCAAAACATTTACTTTGTTTTGTAGGTAACCAAAAGAATGATAGGAAAGATAAATCTTCACTACTGATTCCCCGAGAGTTCGATATTAAACCCTCGAGTCACCCCTCGTGGGGAAAACACGTCTTCCACTTACTACACACTCTGCACTTGGAGTCTCAACCTAACCCATTTACTTTTCACGCAGGTAACTACGTGAAGGGCCATCAAGAGTGCTTTCTGGCGCCGTTGCAGGGGAAGATACGAAGCTTCTTGCAGAATATTTTTCCCGTCAACTACACGCCATCACCAATTTATCATATCCCAACAAACATGGGAAAACCTCTCAAAAACAAACATGGGAAAAGATCATTGTATTGAAGAACGGGGGGGAGCATATCATCTTGCTACTATATATGGACCCATAGTCTAAGGGGAACTACCCACACATCGTCATGGATGCAACAAGGATGATGATGAAGACTCCAATGGATTTCCCTTCCATTAGAGTACTGGAAAAGGCTTCCAGGTTGGATCTTCTCGGAACGACGACTTGCGACAGCTACTATCCAAAATACACTCCACCCTCTTTTTTTAATCGACCAGAATATATAGGAGTGGAGAGGCGATGGAGGGGGCACAAGGGCGCAACCGTGGTGCGGGCATGCAACCCTCCCCTGGTCCACGCCGTGGGGCCACGCCTGGCCTGTGGTGTACCTTCCAGGCTACTTCCCGTGCCCACTGTTTTTTCCCGTCGATTTTTTTTAATTTTCCCAGTAATTTTTAGGCCTCCGTAAATAGTGATTCTCCGAAGCCAAAAACATAGTCACTAGGATATAGGTCAATTTAAGATTGAACCCATGATCATACACAACTCCCTCTTTATCAACCCATCAAACTTGGCCAAAGAAAGACAAATAGATCAGAGAGAATATATATATGACTATAAATTATGGAGCAAAGAAACATCATACATCTCAATAGAATCCATAAATATATCTAATCATAAGGTTAAAATTCATCATATCCCAACAAACACAACAATTAATCATGGGGATATTGGAATACGGGAACGAGTAAAAAGGAAATCTCGCCCTTAGTCTTTTGTCTATATTGGATGGTTCGGAATAAGAGAGGGTGCATGTCACCGGAATGGATCCGACATGATTGATATTACTGGGAGAGAATAGGAGTTCCAGGATGTCGGGAACATCCTGAAACATCACATACATGGCCTTGGAGTTTCTGTAGTATTTATGAAAGATTAAATATTTGGAAAATGGTCGGGAAGGTTCGTGAGCTGCTCATATGGGCTTAGACCCATGCGGGGAGCAGCCACATGGGCCAAAATCCCACCAAAGGAGGTTGTCCACCCTTTGCTTGCTCCCCAAGTAAAGGGGGCGGCACAAGGGGGTGCGGCGGTGGCGCCCAAGGGGGCAAGGGGTGCGGCCGGCGACTTCCAAGGGGGCTAAGCCAGAGTTTGCCAAACTTTGGGTCGACAAGCCCATGGGGCCCAACAAGGGGGCGTTGGCGCATGGGGGGCTTCCCCCTCCAAGTCACCCCTCCCCCTCCTCCAATATGAGGAGAGCACCCTGAAAGGACAAGGATGTCGCCTAGAGAGGGGGGTGAATAGGCGATTTAAAACTTTTCCGGTTTAGGCTTGATAAATGCGGAATAAAACTAGGTGTTTTAATTTAACAAGCACACAACCTAAATATACTAGGTTCACCTATGTGCACCAACAACTTATGCTAAGCAAGACAAGTAACAAGGTGATCGCAAGATATAGACTTCAAGCACGAAGGCTATCACAATGTAAATTGCATGAGTAAAGAGCTCGGGTATAGAAATAACCGAGGCACGCGGAGACGATGATGTATTCCTGAGTTCCTCCTTTTTAGGAGAGTATGTCTCGTTGGAGGGGTGTGAGTTTCAAACTCAAGACGCCACAAATGGCCTCACCCTATTCTCCGATGAACCTCGCACAAAAGCTCAGTTCACCTTCCACTATTGATTTCCTTTTGGGCGGAAATCGAGTCCCTTACAACAATCTTGAGGCAGAACCCACAAAAGGATTGGGAAATCCCAAGTGACCACAAAAGGTCTCAATCACCGTCTAGGGTCCAACGACCCAAGAGTAACAAGCTCACGAACTTTCACTTCCACGAATCCTCGTGGAGAGAGCAAACCGATGCACAAAAGCAAAGGCAAGACCACAAGAGGTGCTCAAGTCCTTCACTCCCAAATCCCACCAAAAGCAACTAATGCTTGTGGGGGGAGAAGAGAGGAAGAACAAAGAAGAACACAACAAATGGAACTCCAAGATCTAGATCGAAAGGGTTCCCCTCACTTAGAGGAGAGATGGATTGGTGGAAATGTAGATCTAGATCTCCTCTCTCTTTTTCCTGAAAGATATGCAAGAATCATGGGAGGAATTGAGAGAGAGGCAAGCTTTCCAAGGTCAACAATGGAGGTGAGAGAGGGGAAAAATTTCTCGCTTGGAAGAGCTGGTCTCTTTGGGGAAGAAGGGGGCCTTTTATAGGTCCCACGAAACAAGAGCCGTTGCAGGAAAAATAACCCAGGATACTCCGGTAAGATTCCGGTAAGATTCTAGTAAGATTCCGGTAAGATTCCGGTAAGATTCCGGTCTGAGGACAGTGGGTGAACCACTCAGCCCAAAATACACAGACCGGAAACTTTGGACCGGAAACTTCTGGTTCGGACCGGAGACTCCGGCCAACAGAAAAACTGCGGAAACAACAACACGAAAACGGAGATATCTTGATCATCCGAACTCCATTTTTGATGTTCTTGGGCTCGTTGGAAACGCAACGAAGAGCCTTACAAGATCATGCAGAGAAACATCATAGTCCAATAAGGAAGGATAAAACCAAATAGATAAAGGTTAAACCTCTCTCTAAAAGAATAACCGGCAAACCTCCAAAGCCGAAAACGCAACAAGTTTTCCATACGAAATCCGTTTTCGGTCAACCTGGGCTTGTCATGAAGCACCAAAACTCAACAAGGAGAAAAGCCAAATAAGAACCAAGAAAGATGATATGCCAAGTATGCAAAGATTTGAGATCTCCACAAAGATGTGATCAAGTTACTCACTTGAGAGCCCCTCTTGATAGTAAGCCGTCTATCCTATAACCCGGTCTCCCACTAACACCATGAGACCGGTAAAATAGAAACCCTATCAAGATCATACCTTTGCCTTGCGCATTCCACTTGAGCTAGATAATGATGATCTTGATCTCTTCAAGTGGACCACCTTTCTTGATTGCGCTTTGCTTGGTGAAGACTCACATATTGCTCCCCCATACACCAAGATGGGAGTGCCTCTCTTAGGAACATCTTCACTTGACCATTATCTCCAAATGGGTTGCAAGCTTCAAGCATGATATCTTCTAGGTGCCCATGTTGAACTTGCACATCTCAACCTTGATGACGATCACCACTTGCCGTCATCCTCCATGAGGTATAGGAAATCTTCCTTTTGATGCAAGCCCATGGAGAGATACCTAACCCCAACAAAGGAATGCCACACACACATAATGGGTTAGTTCACACAAAGCTATATGGACAATTTCTTACCATACCATTGGATCACTTGATCCCACATGGTATATCATTTAGCTTTGTGTGTTGATCAACTTGAATCCACTCTTTGCACTTAGTCTTGATCAACTTTTTATCTTTTCTTCTTCTTGATCATATCAAATATGCCATTATAATCAATGATCTTGATGGCATACAACCTTGAATCAAACACATGGAGTTCAAGCGATGCCTATGGACAAACCTATAAGAATATTTCAATACAAACATTAGTCCATAAGGATTGTCATTAATTACCAAAACCACGCATGGGGCAACATGTGCACTTTCAATCTCCCCCATTTTGGTAATAGATAACAATCCCTTTTATGAGGGTTTATATAATGAATTAACAACCATGCACAACAAAGAGCAAGGATGCAAGAACACGAAAGGCAAATGCTTAAGCAAAAAGCCAAATCCCTTAAACCCTCTAAACTTCTCCCCCATTGGCATCCATTGCCGAAATGGGTGAAAAAATAAGAAGGCCAATATAATAAGAACTCCCCCATAATGTGTGCATTTCTCATGATATGAGTGAAATCAAATGCACATATCCAATGACGAATAGATGGAGTGAGATCAAACTATATCGAGGATATAAAAATTGCAAAAGAATAACAAAGAGAAAGATACTTCGACGAAAGAAGCAAGCAATCAAAAGGATCCGAAAAAGTGTTCTAAAAATCAAGAGGGAACTCCCCAAGGTATATGCACAAAGTAGGATATGCATTTCAATATGGTGTGCACAACATGGAATCCTCACTCCCTACTACATAATTTTGAACACAAACACGAGAAGCTGTAGCAAATAGGTCCACAAGCTTATTAAGATGCAAAAGCATAACAAATAAAAAACAAAGCTTGTGCATTTTAGAAACCACCAAAGAATCAAAAGCAATAAGAGGTGGTCACTAAAGAATTGGAATACCAATTAAAGATGTAACTATTCTCATGTGTATAAGTTTCTAAGTAGACACCAATCACGAAGATATAAGTCCACAAATAAACATGTACACACAAAATAGGTACAAAGGTAGAGATCATGATATCCAAGAGGGAGTCATAAATACACCAATAAGATATTTGCTTAAAAGCATAGCACAAAGCCCAATTTTATCATAAAGAAATATAGATGAACTCCCAACACACACTCATCATAGCATCAAAAGTATCCCCAAGGGATAATGTAATAAAAGGGATGATCCGAGAAAGATAACAAGTATCACACAAAGGAAATTCATGCCAAGATACAACCTACACAAGGTTGAAAGCTAGAAATGTATGCATGAGATGGATACTTGTTACCGAGATAGCATTGGGTGATGTAGAAGATAAGAGTTCACGATCATCCACGCTTGGCTCCGCTAAGCACATGGTGACAACACCTTCCTTGTAAATGAGACAAGCTTCCAATGCATATCCAAATGTACCTAAAACAAATTCAAGTACACCATGGTACCCAAACTCATTGGGTCCAAAGTAGTTAGAGCAACTACAATACATAGGACAAACTCCACATAAATATGTGCATATTGATATGAAATTGAATTTCGTGCACATCTTAGCCTTTTGGGAATTGATGGGGTTTATCCTTTATATTGGATCAACAAAAGTAGACATGCCAAAGGATATACATATAATAAATATGCATGCACAGGACTTTCAAGAACCAAATGAAATACAATTTGGACAAAACACCAATTAAACCAAGAAAGCACACACAAGTGTGACAAGTAAACGAATTGCCCAAATTATATCAAAGACCCAAATCAACACATGATTTAAGATACCAAGTTGAAAAACATACCAAATGAAAATAGGTTCAAGGAATGAACTAAACCGTCTACACTTTTCATGATGGCACAAAGTACCAAGACAAAAAATGCTTGTCTTCCAAAGAGATAAATCATCGGGATCAAAAACCAATTGAAAACAAATAGTGTTCTAAAACATATAGGATAGCTCCCCCAAGATTTGTGCATTATTTATGATCTTGCATTTGAATAAAAATGCACACAAATGGGGTCATCACTCTCCATATATTTTATCCAACACTAGTCATGTTCAAGAAAAGCCATAAGATACAACACCAAAATAAGGAATGGTGTTCTACTCAATGTAGGATAGCTTCCCCGGGAATAGTGCATTATATAGAAGTACGACTTTGAATGTCAATGCACAAGAATTGGATCATTGCTTTTCCTATCTCAAGAAAGCATAAAACAAATATGAGTAGAGCACAAGGGATCCAAAAAGATAGAAGGAAGACAAAAAAAAGAGTTAGATCAAAGCAAAGCATTGGCAATAAATAATGCAAATTTCGAGCAAGAGACAATGTAAATATGATCAATATATTTACCACAAATATGATTATCACTTGTCAAAAGACAAGTAATGTATGGAGATATTTCTTGGTGGTGGATTGCAAAGATATATTCAAGATCATATTCACAAAACATAAGCATGAGGCAAAAGATAGGAAATGAAAAACATGCTTAGATAGAGATTCTTGATGGCTTCAATTAATCAACGATCATGCAAAGCACCAAGAAACTCTCTCACAAACAAGATACCAAAAGATGGGAGACAAGAAGCAATTAAGCAAATAGGAACTTGTTTGAGCAACATGCCACATAGGAACAAGATATTTAACAAAATCAATTCTAGGTGGCAAAACCTCACATGTTCACATTTTCTAGGCTCGTAATATGCACAAAGCTTATTACTCCCCCATAATGTGATAATCCATTTCTTTTAAACAAGAGGCAAACAAACCAACTAGAGATAATTAATGGACATTATAGAATTTGAATTTCTCATGAGCATGACATACCACATAGAGAATAGATAGTATAGATATATCATCACTAAGTGGTATTCCTCATGTACACACATTTTTAGGATTCTGAAGTGCATGAAGCATATCACTCTCCCAAAATGGATTAGTCCATTAATCTCTCAAAGAGAGCCAACAAGATAAGATATCAAATACAAGCAATAAGGCTCAACACAAGTAAATGGTGTGCAAACCAGCATACACATTCTTGATTACTCAAGATAAGTAAGTAGAGAGCACAACACATACAAACACTAGCAAGGTACAAAACCTAACACATGCAAGGGTGCAAGCAACTTTCAATGAATATATGATTTAAATAGAAGTTACCGCAAGGAGGAACATTGGATATGAGATAGAACAATATAATCCAAATGACTTGGCTTGAGAGAATATAATATATGAAGATCCCTTAATTCTTCATGATGTAGCCATGTCTCCAATGCCCCCCATCAACACCTATTGATCAAGTTTTAACTTGTTGGTACCCAACCAAGTTGGGTCATAAGTGGTTAGTCACAATAGGCTTGGCAACCCAGATGGTTCTTTTCTTGACACCACTTTGAGTACCAACATATTTGGCAAACACATTGCCAACCTTATCCTTCCTACGAGAATAAACATTATCAATAATAATAGGGTTGGATAAGGTTCCACTAGTGCATGAAAAAGCAAAGTGACCCTTTGTGGGACCCCGGACTAGCTGTCCGAAATACCCTTGTGCCTACAACATCAGCGATCCCATGATCAGTCTGTCGCTGAGCACAATCAAACTGGTATCAAAAGAACACCCATAAATACCGAATAAATATACTTACTTGATTGAAGCCATAACTTCATCAGGTACTCGCAGCGGAAATCACCAAGTCAACGTGGAGCCCAAGTCACTTGCCAACCCTACAGGCAGCTGACTGGGAAGCGCCCTAGTTCGCATTGACGTCATTAACCACTTCTTCCTCGAACTGCTCCTCTTCAGAATCTGGCTAAGACAATAGCCAGGGACGAAACCAATATGAGTACATTTGAATGTACTCGCAAACTACCCCCGGAATGAGCATGCACTATTCTTTTATTGTTTAAATAAAACTTCGTTTGCGTTGAAAACTATATATCCTTGTTGAAAAGAGAAGGATATACTTTTGTTTATTAAAACTTTGTTTTGAAATCTCTATATCTTTCTTGAAAAAGAAAAGAAGGCTTTTAGAACTTTTCCCCATAAATCTGAATGTAACATCCCAGGTTTTTCAAAAGTTGAAAAATCAGAAAAATTTAAAACTTTCGAAAACTATTATGTATTTCGCTTTGAAAAGAAAATTCATGCATGCATTCATCATCATATAGCATTGTTTGCAATTGGTTATTTCAAAAGTGGGAAAGAAATTTCCACTTGAAAACATATTTAAGAAAATATATTAGTAGAGCAATTATGCTCCAATTTTCTTTTGACTTTTATATATTGTTCTTTTAATGTTTGCTTGTGATTGTTTGTATTTGTTGAAATATATTTTTGCAAAATGTTTATCTTGTGGTATTTAAGTTTTATTCAAGCCACATCTGATTTGTTTTAAACCTATTTTATTTTTGACATAAAGTGTCATATTGTTTATTAAAAACTTAGTTTGGAAATCAAAATGATTTCTATTTGAAAGTGTGTTTGTTTGTATGGAGAATTATACTATTACTTACCTATTCTTTATTTTCAAATTTTATAGTTTTGCTTTTGAAAGAAAATATTTATTTGGATCTTAAAATGAGTTCTGAATTAATTATGAATTATCAAACCCCTTTTAAACAAAACGAGTTTTAAGCAAATTATAGTTTGAGTGATATTTAATATTATTACTCATATTTTGCTTTAGTTTAAAATATAATTTCGAAAGGAATTTATAAAACCCTATAGTTTCAAATGACATTAATATGTCCAAAATTCATTTAAACACATTTCAAAAATTTAGTTTACAAAATGTGTTGGAAAATGTGTTTTGAAAGTTTCAAAATAAAGAGTTTGATTTTACAAAATTTTAGAAACTGGTTTGAGTCCATTTGGACATTTATTTTAAAAGTTATTAAAGTTTCCTTTTGAAAAAGAAAATGTTTTGAACAAAAAAATTTAGGACGCCCTATCTACCGCACGGTGCAACGCGCAGAAGCCCAGCAAGCGAACCACGGCCCACTCTCCCTCTCCTTCTGTCACTGACATGTGGGACCCACCCATGACGTCAGCAATGACGTCACTCGTCTCCAACCTCCTGCGCACGAAAACGAGTCCATGTCGAGCACGAAATCATCTCCGCGATTCGGGGATTCCAAACCGTTTTGAGCAAATCCTTTTGCCCCTATATATAGGCCACGACCCCCTCCTCCGAACCCCCCAAGAACCCTAGCCTAAGACGCCCCCAGGCTGCCGCAATCGCCGCTGCCGTACTGCCATTGCCGCCGCCGTTCCTCGCGTTTTCCAGTGAGCCTCGACCACCTCGAGCTCTCTCCCCTGCCCCATCTTCTTTGTGATGCCCGTGCGCACCCGTATGATTTTTTCCCGTGGTTTTTTTTGCCCCAGATCGCCGTGTCCGTGATCGACCGAAGCTCGCCACCGCACCGACGACTCCGGCGGGACATTGTCGACCACCCGACGCTCCCCCGCCGTCTGTGACCACGCCTTCGTCTTCGCCGCGATCTCCTGCACCCAGTGGTATGACTCGCGCATCCCGACCCCCTTCCCTCCATCGCGTTGCTCGCCGCCGGCCATGGCGCGCCGCGGGAGCTAGGTTTCCGGCGATGCTCCGGCCGGCGCGCCGCTCGATTTAGGTCATTAGATCTGGGCCATTAGATCTGCTGCGTACGGCTTAGATCAGATCCTCAGCGCGAAGGGGTACGGGCGAATCGGAGCAAGCCACGTCGACGCCCAGTCAGCCGCCACGTCGAAGCCTCGTCAGCGCCCCGTCAGCTCCACGTGGATCCAGAATTTCTGCGTTTTTCTATTTTTTTGTTTTGATTGGCGTTTTAGCAGAAAAGTCCCTAGAACTTAGATCTATCACTAATTTTTATTGGCTCGGCCAAATTTTGCAAACTTTATATTTTTGGAAAGCTTATGACTTCTAGAAACTTTTGGTATACTTATTTTGAGGTTTTGTCGAAATTAAATTAGTTAATTTTTAAAAATGGTTTAATTAGTATTTTGACTATAAATTGAGTTTAAAAATAGATTTTTGAGCAAACTCTTTTGCTATAATTTTGTATGCCTAAGTATTGGCCGTAGGAATACTCTATTAATTTTGTAAAATAATTTTTCAATGATTTTTTGAGTAAATATTGTTTAAATGCTTTTTAGGTGTTATATTAATTAATAAAATGTATTAAAAATTATTTTCTTCTTATTTTCGAGTTCTAAAATAACTTAGTAGTATTTTGGAGACTTTAGCACTTAAAGTACTTAGAAATATTTTGTCTCTCTCAAAATAAAACTATTTCTTCCTTAGAAAATTTTTGACAAGTGTTTTGACAACACTTTTCCTTAGAGAATTTTAGCCTCTCTTATGTTGATTAACTTTTACTTAGAATTTATTTGTGACTTATTGTTTGACCCTTGGTCCTTAGTTATTTTGGATCATCTTTTTGCTTGCATTTCCTTAGAGCATTTCATAAGCATGGCATGCATATTAAGTCCTTAGTATTATTTTTGTACTTCTTACATGACTTCCTCCTTAGAAATTTTGAGGATATGTTAGCTATTATGACTCTCCTAGTCAAAAACCACTAAGTTAGAAATTAGTAGAAATCAAGGAAGGACTTAGCTTGAAAACAAGACTGCAGAAGCATCTCCAAGAAGAAATGACTTAGAAGAAATCAAGAGAAAGTTCATGAAGACCAACCAGCTGCATTTTTCAAGTCTTCATTTCCTTCTCTCCTTTCTTCCTCCTTCTCTTAAACTTCATGGTGGCTAAGTTATATTCAAGTCAACCAGCTGCCAACATCATCAAGTCTTCAGAATCAACAAGTCCACAAATGCAATGAAGTCATCACATCAAGTAAAACTACAAGGAAGCAAAGAGAAGAATTTTAGAAGACCAACTACTTCTTTTCTTTCTATCTCCTTTCTATTTTGTCTCACTTTGGACATAGGCCAAGTCCTTGGTGTTTAAGACTAAGTTCATAGAGTGCTATTTGAAGATCAATGAAGCTGCAAAGGAGTTGAAGATTATTTGAAGACCAAACTTGTGAAGACTTAGAGTAGCTTTACAACCTTCAAGTGGTGGTTTTATCAAATTTATTTTACTCTACCTTGACCTTGCCTTAGCTGAATGGGATAATGTTATTTTGTTGTCTTTCCCTTATTTTGTTTTCTTGTCTTTCATACCACATTTCTTTGTATCATCCTGCATCGCATGCACATCATAATTTTTCTAAGTGTTGCATTTATGATTGTATGTTTATTTGTGTTTGTTTGACTTGTTAGAAATTCCGGAGAGAGACGAAAGTGGTTGCAACTGCTACTACTACACTTCTGTTTGCCAAGGCAAGTGGCACACCCCCATAAATTTCCTAAGTATTTTATATGCATTACTTAGTGTATTTCTTATATGCATGTGTTGGATAGTATTATTGCTATATGCTAAACCCACCATACCTTTACACTAGTTGTGTCTAGAACCCTTTGATAACTTAGTAGAATTTTGATGCTATGCAAATGTGTTTTCTTTAAAGCTTAATTCTACTAAGTAATTTATCACCTGGGTGGACTTGGTTATGAAAAGATGATGGAAAGGTTGAGTGTCATCTCTTAGGGGTGACCTCTAAGGGATGGTCACTTGTGGTTGCCACCCAGGGTATTAAGGGGCCAATGTTTTCTCTAAGTGAAGATTGCTTACCGTGCAGCCATTAGTCATATGGGCTCTGGCTAGATGGATTAAGTTGCGTGGACTCGTCCCGACTTGACAGGTGGTGGTAGAATGGGAGCGCGTCAAGTCGGTATGGGATGGGAAAATGCTTCTGAAAAGTCTCGTCTCAACTCTCTCCTTTTCCTTAGCACAATTTGAGTGCTTGAGGATAGTTTGGGTTTGTTGGGTCTAATGGTGAAAGTGCACAACCTCTGCAGAGTTAAAAACTAAGTACTTAGCCGTGTCCCCGGTTACGGACAATTTGAGCAGCTGATCAAGGATTCAACGGAGGCTTCATCATTCCAATTTCGAAAGTAAAACTTGATGGTGAACAAGGGTAGATGAGACTATGGTCTTATACCATATCGTCTCCAACTTTTGAAGAAAATGTTTTACAAAGTGTTAGGCAAAATTGGCTTTTATGCAAAATAGCCTTGAACTCCACCAGCCAAATATGCATATAGGCTATAGAGTTATTCCATTAAGTGTCCACATAGTGTCACTTGCCAGATCCATTTTTAATGGTTCTGACCCACTCTGTTGCAAAATTTTATTTGTTGCAGATTGTTCTGACGAGTGAGTTTCGTTAAGGTTTCGAGTCTGCAACCAACATGTTTTCGCCTGTGGCACATGCAAAGGATGAGGACTCCATGAAGATTATTATTTCCGCTGCTTTACTCTTTCAAGCTAGCTATATGCTATGCAAGTTGTAATGAATATTTTACCAAGTCTGGATCATTCGATGTAATAATGATACTTTGTTGTGATACTACATCTTAAACTGTGTGTGCAAATGAAACGATCCAGGGGTTTGCACTATACACAGGTACCTTGCCATATTTTAAGTGCAGGTACGTACAGATGGTATCAGAGCACTGTGTTGCCTGTAGGTTCGAAACCCTAAGTCTGGATAGAAATAGGCTGGCCATAGGAATTAAAAGCTAATTTACTCTACTATAAAAGTTTAATCTTGTTTCTTCCTTTTCTTTTGAACTTATTCTAGTAACACTTGATCTAATCTTGTTTCCTCAAATTCTGTTTAGATGGTCCCCTTCACCTTCACGGAGATTCCGAGAGACAGCGTGACTTGTCCTTTTGGAGTTCAACTGAATGGTATCTGCAAAGATCTTGATTTGGTTCCCCCAACCTTCAAAATAAGGACGATACCCTCAGAGATAACCAATAAGCAACGCTGGGAGATTGAGACAGAGATCCTACCTGGTACTACCAGGATTCCCACCGAGGCAATTGTCTACAAGAGGGTGTACCCCACCTGGGAGACTGGCCTTCTGCTAGCAAAACATGAGGCACTATCACGTATCTGTGAGGAATTCTACGAGATGCTGCCCCAAAACTCTCCCTACCGTCGCTTCGGGAGGCGTAATGCTAATGGACTACCCCACTGGAGTGGAAAGGATCGCGAGAAGCTAAACCCTACAGAGCTACAAATGGAAGATCTGGAGTTAGCAACACATATAGCTACCACTGCACTCCATGCTGAGATGAAGATGACGGACGAGGCCAAGGAGTTGATTGAGGAGCAGAGGAAGGAGATCGAACCACTATAGAAATAATAGCCTCCGAAGAATTCAGAAGCAGAAGCGTGAGACGACCATTCAAAGGCTTGAAGCTGAAAATTTGAAGCTGCTAAACAAGGTCGACAGACAGGAAGCAACGATAGCAGCCCTTCGGGAGCAATGTGCCCAACTCGCAAGGGAGTCATTCGAAGAGGAGAACTCAAGGATGAAGCGCCCTAAGACTAAGGCCTCCACCGAGTGTTCCAGCAAGAACCAGAGAGAGTAGTCACCCACCAACCCTAGAATTTTGTCAGACGACGTTAGTTTTCATTATTGACCAACCAAAATTGTGGTATGGCAGTACTTAGGCTTGTATTTTCAGAATATCCGTTGTTACCTGGGTTTGAAGTCAAGAGAAAAGTTTGAAAGTTTAAAGTTTGAGCTTGTTTGTGTTGTGTTATGTGAATGCTTGTATGGGTAGAAATATTTCCCTTAGAATCTGTCTATCTTATACTTATCTATTCCAAAACCCACAGATGTCTCCCCAGAGTGCACCTGAAGACAACAACAACACCAGCACCAACAACGTTGAAACAATGTTGCAGAAGATGATGGCAACACAACCCAGCTGATGACCATGATGACCCAGATCAAAGCAAATCAAAGTGAACCACCACCACCCCTAACCCATACGGATAGACTTGTCAAATTTTTAAGTCTTGAACCCAACACGTTCCACCCTACAAATGATCCAATTATGGCAACCGACTGGCTACGATCAATAGAGAAGGATCTGATACTTTGTGAGTGCACCGACACAGAGAAAGTGAGTTTTGCATCTTATTTCTTGGAAGGACTTGCGGCTAAATGGTGGAGAACTTATCATAGCACTCACACATGTGATACTTTAACCTGGAAAGAGTTCAAGGAAGGGTTTTGTAGTGTTTACAGTTCCCCTGACATGTGGAACATGAAGCAAGAAGAGTTCCTAAACCTGAGGCAAGGGGACAGGACGCTCAAGGAGTATAGAGATGATTTCTATGCACTGTCTCGTTATGCCCCTGAAGGCATAATTATCGAGGAAGAGAGGGAGGAAAGTTTTCTCAAGAGACTATGTGATGAGATGAAAGTCCCTTTCACAGTCACACACGCTTGGGAGTATCAGGCCTTACTGGACCAAGCACTCATACTGGAGGATAATATCAGGAAGACTGGAAATATGAAGGAAAGCTAGTATCAACAAACATCATTCTGAGCCTTCATTCAAAAGACACCATACTCCTGAGGTGAACCATAGCCACAAACAGGGGAATCACCATAATAAAGGGAGTCACCTCAAACATCCTGATCGCAATGGTGGATCCAAAGGAAGCAATGGAGACCGGAAGGGAAATGGACATGAACCATAACCATAACAATGGACACGCCGCCCAAATCCAGAACTCAAGAAAGATATGAGCCAAGTGCTTTGCTTTAAGTGCAATAATAAGGGCCATTATGCCAATAAGTGCCCGGAAAATAAACCCAGAACAACCCCCACCAGAAAGACATCAGCAAGGTGATGTGCTTCAAATGCAAGAACATGGGTCATTACGCCAATAAATGCCCAGCTAAGATGAAGACCGAAGAAGCTGCCAACAAAGCCTTTTGGTAAAGGATATGAACCACACAATGTGGAAGAAGTGATTGAGGAACCTAGCTTGGAGAATGGTACGTTATCAATCAAGTTTACATTTGAAGTTGACTGCCAACACAGATTTCTTTTAAGGGTGGTAGCCACCCTGACATCCCAGTCACAACCTTTTGCTAGCCTTCCCGAATCTCGGGACGAGATTCCTTTTAAGGGTGGTAGTATGTAACATCCCAGTTTTTCAAAAAGTTGAAAAATCAGAAAAATTTAAAACTTTTGAAAACTATTATGTATTTCTTTGAAAAGAAAATTCATGCATGCATTCATCATCATATAGCATTGTTTGCAATTGGTTATTTCAAAAGTGGGAAATAAATTTCCACTTGAAAACATATTTAAGAAAATATATTAGTAGAGCAATTATGCTCCAATTTTCTTTTGACTTTTATATATTGTTCTTTTAATGTTTGCTTGTGATTGTTTGTATTTGTTGAAATATATTTTTGCAAAATGTTTATCTTGTGGTATTTAAGTTTTATTCAAGCCACATCTGATTTGTTTTAAACCTATTTTATTTTTGACATAAGTGTCATATTGTTTATTAAAAACTTAGTTTGGAAATCAAAATGATTTCTATTTAAAGTGTGTTTGTTTGTATGGAGAATTATTCTATTACTTACCTATTCTTTATTTTCAAATTTTATAGTTTTGCTTTGAAAGAAAATATTTATTTGGATCTTAAAATGAGTTCTGAATTAATTATGAATTATCAAACCCCTTTTAAACAAAACGAGTTTTAAGCAAATTATATTTTGAGTGATATTAATATTATTACTCATATTTTGCTTTAGTTTAAAATATAATTTCGAAAGGAATTTATAAAACCCTATAGTTTCAAATGACATTAATATGTCCAAAATTCATTTAAACACATTTCAAAAATTTAGTTTACAAAATGTGTTGGAAAATGTGTTTTGAAAGTTTCAAAATAAAGAGTTTGATTTTACAAAATTTTAGAAACTGGTTTGAGTCCATTTGGACATTTATTTTAAAAGTTATTAAAGTTTCCTTTTGAAAAAGAAAATGTTTTGAACAAAAAAATTTAGGACGCCCTATCTACCGCACGGTGCAACGCGCAGAAGCCCAGCAAGCGAACCACGGCCCACTCTCCCTCTCCTTCTGTCACTGACATGTGGGACCCACCCATGACGTCAGCAATGACGTCACTCGTCTCCAACCTCCTGCGCACGAAAACGAGTCCATGTCGAGCACGAAATCATCTCCGCGATTCGGGGATTCCAAACCGTTTTGAGCAAATCCTTTTGCCCCTATATATAGGCCACGACCCCCTCCTCCGAACCCCCCAAGAACCCTAGCCTAAGACGCCCCCAGGCTGCCGCAATCGCCGCTGCCGTACTACCATTGCCGCCGCCGTTCCTCGCGTTTTCCGGTGAGCCTCGACCACCTCGAGCTCTCTCCCCTGCCCCATCTTCTTTGTGATATCCGTGCGCACCCGTATGATTTTTTCCCGTGGTTTTTTTGCCCCAGATCGCCGTGTCCGTGATCGACCGAAGCTCGCCGCCGCACCGACGACTCCGGCGGGACATTGTCGACCACCCGACGCTCCCCCGCCGTCTGTGACCACGCCTTCGTCTTCGCCGCGATCTCCTGCACCCAGTGGTACGACTCGCGCATCCCGAACCCCTTCCCTCCATCGCGTTGCTCGCCGCAGGCCATGGCGCGCCGCGGGAGCTAGGTTTCCGGCGATGCTCCGGCCGGCGCGCCGCTCGACTTAGGTCATTAGATCTGGGCCGTTAGATCTGCTGCGTACGGCTTAGATCAGATCCTCGGCGCGAAGGGGTACAGGCGAATCGGAGCAAGCCACGTCGACGCCCAGTCAGCCGCCACGTCGAAGCCTCGTCAGCGCCCCGTCAGCTCCACGTGGATCCAGAATTTCTGCGTTTTTCTATTTTTTTGTTTTGATTGGCGTTTTAGCAAAAAAGTCCCTAGAACTTAGATCTATCACTAATTTTTATTGGCTCGGCAAAATTTTGCAAACTTTATATTTTTGGAAAGCTTATGACTTGTAGAAACTTTTGGTATACTTATTTTGAGGTTTTCTCGAAATTAAATTAGTTAATTTTTAAAAATGGTTTAATTAGTATTTTGACTATAAATTGAGTTTAAAAATAGATTTTTGAGCAAACTCTTTCGCTATAATTTTGTATGCCTAAGTATTGGTCGTAGGAATACTCTATTAATTTTGTAAAATAATTTTTCAATGATTTTTTGAGTAAATATTGTTTAAATGCTTTTTAGGTGTTATATTAATTAATAAAATGTATTAAAAATTATTTTCTTCTTATTTTCGAGTTCTAAAATAACTTAGTAGTATTTTGGAGACTTTAGCACTTAAAGTACTTAGAAATATTTTGTCTCTCTCAAAATAAAACTATTTCTTCCTTAGAAAATTTTTGACAAGTGTTTTGACAACACTTTTCCTTAGAGAATTTTAGCCTCTCTTATGTTGATTAACTTTTACTTAGAATTTATTTGTGACTTATTGTTTGACCCTTGGTCCTTAGTTATTTTGGATCATCTTTTTTTTGCTTGCATTTCCTTAGAGCATTTCCATAAGCATGGCATGCATATTAAGTCCTTAGTATTATTTTTGTACTTCTTACATGACTTCCTCCTTAGAAATTTTGAGGATACTTGTTAGCTATTATGACTCTCCTAGTCAAAAACCACTAAGTTAGAAATTAGTAGAAATCAAGGAAGGACTTAGCTTGAAAACAAGACTGCAGAAGCATCTCCAAGAAGAAATGACTTAGAAGAAATCAAGAGAAAGTTCATGAAGACCAACCAGCTGCATTTTTCAAGTCTTCATTTCCTTCTCTCCTTTCTTCCTCCTTCTCTTAAACTTCATGGTGGCTAAGTTATATTCAAGGTCAACCAGCTGCCAACACCATCAAGTCTTCAGAATCAACAAGTCCACAAATGCGCAATAAAGTCATCACATCAAGTAAAACTACAAGGAAGCAAAGAGAAGAATTTTAGAAGACCAACTACTTCTTTTTCTTTCTATCTCCTTTCTATTCTTGTCTCACTTTGGACATAGGCCAAGTCCTTGGTGTTTAAGACTAAGTTCATAGAGTGCTATTTGAAGATCAATGAAGCTGCAAAGGAGTTGAAGATGATTTGAAGACCAAATTTGTGAAGACTTAGAGTAGCTTTACAACCTTCAAGTGGTGGTTTTATCAAATTTATTTTACTCTACCTTGACCTTGCCTTAGCTGAATGGGATAATGTTATTTTGTTGTCTTTCCCTTATTTTGTTTTTCTTGTCTTTCATACCACATTTCTTTGTATCATCCTGCATCGCATGCACATCATAATTTTTCTAAGTGTTGCATTTATGATTGTATGTTTATTTGTGGTTTGTTTGACTTGTTAGAAATTCCGGAGAGAGACGAAAGTGGTTGCAACTGCTACTACTACACTACTGTTTGCCAAGGCAAGTGGCACACCCCTCATGAAATTTCCTAAGTATTTTATATGCATTACTTAGTGTATTTCTTATATGCATGTGTTGGATAGTATTTATTGCTATGTGCCAAACCCACCATACCTTTACACTAGTTGTGTCTAGAACCCTTTGATAACTTAGTAGAATTTTGATGCTATGCAAATGTGTTTTCTTTAAAGCTTAATTCTACTAAGTAATTTATCACCTGGGTGGACTTGGTTATGAAAAGATGATGGAAAGGTTGAGTGTCATCTCTTAGGGGTGACCTCTAAGGGATGGTCACTTGTGGTTGCCACCCAGGGTATTAAGGGGCCAATGTTTTCTCCAAGTGAAGATTGCTTCCCGTGCAGCCATTAGTCATATGGGCTCTGGCTAGATGGATTAAGTTGCGTGGACTCGTCCCGACTTGACAGGTGGTGGTAGAATGGGAGCGCGTCAAGTCGGTATGGGATGGGAAAATGCTTCTGAAAAGTCTCGTCTTAACTCTCTCCTTTTCCTTAGCACAATTTGAGTGCTTGAGGATAGTTTGGGTTTGTTGGGTCTAATGGTGAAAGTGCACAACCTCTGCAGAGTTAAAAACTAAGTACTTAGCCGTGTCCCGGTTACGGACAATTTGAGCAGCTGATCAAGGATTCAACGGAGGCTTCATCATTCCAATTTCGAAAGTAAAACTTGATGGTGAACAAGGGTAGATGAGACTATGGTCTTATACCATATCGTCTCCAACTTTTGAAGAAAATGTTTTACAAAGTGTTAGGCAAAATTGGCTTTTATGCAAAATAGCCTTGAACTCCACCAGCCAAATTATGCATATAGGTTATTAGAGTTATTCCACTAAGTGTCCACATAGTGTCACTTGCCAGATCCATTTTTAATGGTATCTGACCCACTCTGTTGCAAATTTTTATTTGTTGCAGATTGTTCTGACGAGTGAGTTTTCGTTAAGGTTTCGAGTCTGCAACCAACATGTTTTCGCCTGTGGCACATGCAAAGGATGAGGACTCCATGAAGATTATTATTTCCGCTGCTTTACTCTTTTAAGCTAGCTATATGCTATGCAAGTTGTAATGAATATTTTACCAAGTCTGGATCATTCGATGTAATAATGATACTTTGTTGTGGTACTTCATCTTAAACTGTGTGTGCAAATGAAACGATCCAGGGGTTTGCACTATACACAGGTACCTTGCCATATTTTAAGTGCTGGTACGTCACACTGAATTTGTAAGAAAATCTCTTTAAAACCTTTCCCGAAACATATCTTTGTTGAAAAAAATGATAAGAAATCTCTTTTAAAACTTTTTCTCGAAAATCACCATTTTGTTTATTTCCCCAAAACTCCTCCTTTTTCGACCATAACCCTTCATGGTCTTTCAATCCCAACAACCTCATGCCGGCCCGTTGGCATAGTTGCATAAAACATTTTCCACTTTCAAATCACAAAACTCTTCACTTCCCGACCATAGCCCGTCATGGTCAATCATTCTCCAGCAACCTCATACCAGCCCGTCGGTAGAGTTGCAGATACAACACATCTCCATTTTATTTTCAAATCTCAAAACTTTGCAAAACTTGCACATGGTCTTAGGAACAGTCTCCCAATTGTCCATATCCGAGGACTCGGCTATTCGAATAGTTTTAACCCTCTGCAGAGGTAGCACGCTTTTTGCCCACACCCATCCGGTAACTCATCGTGTCAGCCACGTCCCGCCTTACAAGGTGTATGCGAAGTTGAGCCACCGACCATAGCCTCTCCTTTGCTCATGCCAGTATAGGACCCTTCCCATATGACACTTTCCATCAACACCCAGTCCAGTTTCCCGTCGGAAACCCTAAGTGTGAGGACTCATATGTTTTGTCTGGCGGTGTATAGGGGACATCCTTCTATCCTCCTCCTTATCTTTCCATAGAGTTTGAGCGAGGACCCAGGTCAGGGTAGGTCCTCAGACCATCCCCTCATGCATAACGGAGTCATCTCCGTCGATGAGGCATCCCATACTAATAAGAGCAAATTATATGATTAAGCTCTTTCCCATATGTGGGTAAATGTGGTCGCACAGGGTAAGATTGGTCGTCATGGTTCTATGCATTTTTCATAAACATCACCATTCTCCATTTCTCCCCTTCAACACCGACACCTCGGCATTCCACAACCACACAAGTATTTTTCAAGGGAGTTTTGAGTAAACAATATTTTTCCCATCCTATAGTTTGAAAAAGAATTTCCATCTAATATCTCCATATAGGGTGTCAAAATAATATACTTGTATTTTGAAAACAAAAGGGTTTTCAAATTCATAACTTTAGTGGCAAACACCACATAAATAACATATGCTCTTTATAAGTAAAACATGTAAACCAAAATAGATGTATATAGATGCAAGCTCAGAGAATAGCTTGCCTGATTTCAGCATGATGTTCCGGGGCTTCTTCTCATTGATCAAAGAAATAAACTCTCATCCTTCTCTGATAAATCCTTTCCAAATACCACCCCGGTAGCGTTTATCTCTAGCGTGGCAACATGAAAATAAAACAACACTCAATAAGCAAACCAAACCACAAGTGGTGTACAAACAAGGAACAAACCACAACATAGCACTATTTTAATCAAGCAACAAACTAAGATCCACATTTACAAGGGCATTATACCAATCAGGAGTATAACACCATACATATGCCAAAACAAATGGGCACCAAGATATCCTCAATTAGAGGTACCTGACAAATATGTTTCCTTTAACAAGAAATACTTCAGACAAAAGTTAAGTCATCAAATAGTTTCTACTAACAAGCAAAGCTATGCACTATTAGCAAACCTAAGAAATCAGTAGCCCAAACTTAGTTAAAACGATTATCTCGCAAATTCAAAATATCAAGCAACACAAGCATAATTAACTACTTGTTGGTTGCTTCAATCACCACTGACAACACATGTTTAACTCAATTAAGCCTAACACATGCCCCTATCAGTACTAACATATTATAGCATGATAAACAACAATAACATGCAATCACAGTACCACAACAATCATTAACAAGCAAGGCATACCTTTTAATCACACACAATATTCCCACATTAAAATAAATAAGCATAGCAATTCTCAATTACTAGAGGCAAAGTTATATAGGGAATAAAACCCTAACAACACATGATTCACAAATAGCTCTCCTAATATGCTAGCAAGATTAAGGAGACACATCATAACAGTGGATTACCACCCTACACATGCTAGGAAACACATATAACAATAAAGTTATAACACAACAATTATAAAGCCCTAATAAAAATAGGCAGAGAGGCCTAAACCTTATAATTAGCACCACAGTCAATCAATGACTCCTAAATTCAAACAAATTTAGGGAGATGTTCTCCTACACATATAGAAGACAAGCCAATTGGATTTACTCCAAAATTCATTTCCTAAAAATCTACAAAATCATCAAAGAGCTACTGATGTGTTTATAAGAATGACTAGAACTTTTGTTTTAGGTTTCATTTGCATACAAGGCAAACAGATCTGGAAAGGTATCATCTCAACCTATCCAGAGAATTTTAGTTTGCAAAATTTGGATTTGTAAAACTCTAGATATTAAATATTTAGTGAAAAAGATACTTTTTACAAGTTTTAATCTAGACATCAATTAAAATATATTTTAGCAAGCAACCAGTTCTACCTGATTAAGAAAACACATAGGAACTCTACAAAATTGGATTCACTCAAATTGCTAGCACAGATCTACCACATTTGAATTAAACCTACACTGCCATTTATACAGGAAATAGAAATAGATATTAGATCTATTAAAAAAAAGGAATGGGCCAGATCTGCCCGGATCCGTGCCTTGCGGCGTAGACGGCGGCCCAGCAAGCGGCCCACGAGCGGAGTGAATGGGTACACGGCTTCTTCTTCCTCTGGACACGCAGCGACGGTGAGGCAGCAGGGAGCACGGCGAGGTCGAGGCGGCGGCTCCGGTGGTCCTAAAAAGAAATCGCGATGTCCACGAGTTAGGCCGCGAGGAGGGGATCACGGGGGAGCATAAATGGCGGCGAATGGTGGACTACATCGCTCGCGAGCTTCCTGCATGTCCGGCGGCCAGGGATGAAGAAGACGCCGATGCACAGCTCGATTCACGGCTTCCCGCGATGATTCCTTGGACGATGACGCAGAGTGCGACGCGGTGAAGCTTCTGGTCCTCTTCGATTTGCTCGGGGAGCTCTCCATCGACGGCGAGGCGCGACGGCGAGCTCGGCCACCGCGGCTAGGGTTTCGGGTTGAGGAAGAAAAGAGAGAGAGGGAGAGAGCAGGAGGCGAGTGAGAGGTGAAGGAGGGCAGAGCGGCTTCGGGGGGGGTCTCTTATCCTTCTCCTCGCAGGGCAACGGAGAGGAGGGGGGTCCGGGCGGGTGAGCGACGGGAGGACGACAACGGCATCGTCGGCCACGGGCTGCTACAGGGAAGACGGCAATTTTGCAGGACGCCCCCGGAACTTCTTTTTCCTTTTACGATTTAGTCCTTTCTGTTTTATTTTAAAACCAGAAGCTCTTTAGGTATTTAATTGGGGCACTTAAAATATTTCAAAAATTCTGAAATAATTTGGGTAGGCTCACTTTATAATGTAGAGCCCCCACAAAAATTGGTGTTTGAAAATAAAATGTTTTGAACAACTTTTGTTCATAGGGTTTGAATATATTATTTTTGGTAAATCATATTTGATACTCTTTTAATATTTTCAAGCAAGTGATAAAATATTGTTTTGAACCTTTGGAACTTTCTTGACAAATATGGCAACTTCAAATACTTTATATTTTCATAGAGAAAATATTTGTTTGAAGAAAATAGAGAGTTAAGTAGGGGAAAATAATTATTAAGATCATTTCTTTGATTCATGATCTTAATTTTCCTTTGTTGAATAATTTTGTGGAGTTTGTTTTAAATTTAATTCACATTCCAAATTTATTGCCAAGTGTGTTTTTAATTTACTACTCAAGTATATTGGTGTGATTATTCACCCAAGCAAACAATAAACAAGAATTAACCATCAATACCATCATAAGTCCAATCAGCAAACTATCACAACAAGATCAACACCACAACCAAGTCCACACCATTCAAACCACAAGGATTATCACACCACCATATACATGATTAACAATACTATCTTATAAATATGATCACACTTAATTATGACAAGATGTTGTTTAAAACTATCTCAACTCCACCTTGATATTTTTGGAAAGGGTTTTGAGCAAGACAAAATATGTGGGGTAATATATTTCCCACTGGTGTTCTCTTTTAAAATGAAATGATAACCAAAGCTTATAAAATGGGAGTTGCATACAAATGCAAAATATCAAGTTTAAAAGATGGATAGGAGATATCATATAGATCTCCACATTTTTGGAACACATAATTTTGGAAATACCTTTACTTTCTCAAATAATGGGTATTAGTTTTGGTTGTTGCTAAACCAAATATCCTCGAAATGGAGTTGGCCAAAAATAAGAATGGAAAGACATATGGAATATTTTTCTTGTCATGACATGATCACCAAAGTTAAATATATTTTTATATTGGTTGGGTCTTATACTTACTAGTCAAATAACTTAGACAACAAGTCACACAAGGTTCAACATAGCAATGGGAAGGAAAGCACTATCATCAGATAAACATTTCAAAAAGTTTTTGTTGGTTCTGAATTTTGGGTCTGGTAAAACTAAGTTTTTCTTAGTTCCAAAATTTGGGATGTGACACCCTTCTCATGGCATAAGTAGCAACATTGCCTTCCTCCTTTCTTCTTAGTTGGAATCTCGACATGAGGAGGGGTAGCATGATTCTTCTTGGGAAGAGACCGTTCTTCAACATGAGGAACTTGAGTTTGAACTTGAGGCTTCTTCCCTTTTTGCTTCTCACTAAGAGGCTTCTTCTTCAAAGGGCAAGATCTAACATGTTGCCCTTCAACTTTGTACTTGAAGCAAACAATCTTGGCCGAATCTTTGACTTGTTCTTGGCCCTTTTTCTTCTTGTTAGACTTGGACTTGTTCTTGATATTGGAATTGAATCCAAGTCCACTCTTGTCATTGGGGCGTGCTAGCGCTAAGTTGACGAGGGAATATCTCCCCGGCAACAGCGCCAGAAACTATGCTTGATGCGTGTAACGTCACACGTCAGTTGGGAACCCCAAGAGGAAGGTATGATGAGTGCAGCAGCAAGTTTTCCCTCAGTATGAAACCAAGGTTTAATCGAACCAGTAGGAAAACGAGGTTTTCGAAGGTGTTGGTGAAGGAGTGTAGTGCGGCGCAACACCAGGGATTCCGGTGCCAACGTGGAACCTGCACAACACAATCAAATTACTTTGCCCCAACTTAACAGTGAGGTTGTCAATCTCACCGGCTTGCTGAAAACAAAGGGTTAAACGTATCGAATGGAAATGATGTTTGTTTGCATAAAACAGTAGAGAACAATGATTGCAGTAGATTGTATTTCAGATGTAAAAGAATGGACCGGGGTCCACAGTTCACTAGTGGTGTCTCTCCAATAAGATAACTAACATGCTGGGTAAACAAATTACAGCTGGGCAATTGACAATTGATAAGTGCATATAACATGCATGTGTGAGTTGTGGTGTCTACTATGAGATTCATTTGGGCATTACGACAAAGTACATAGACCGCTATCCAGCATGCATCTATGCCTAAATAGTCCACTTTCCGGTTAACATCCGTACCCCTTCCAGTATTAAGTTGCAAGCAACAGACAATTGCATTAAGTAATGTGCGTAATGTAAACAATACATTCATCCTTGAATAAAGCATTGCTGTTTTACCCCTAGTGGCAACAACACATCTACAACCTTAGAACTTGCTGTCACTATCCCAGGTTAAATAGAGGTTGAACCCAACTATCATGCATAAATACCCCCTCTTGGAGTACAAGTATTCACTTGGCCAAGGCTTCAACAAGTAACGGAGAGCATGCAAGATCACAAATGACATAGACATGATAATATAATATTCAGCTCCACATAGGTATCAATATAAGTCAGATCCCAGCAAACACAACATGTAGCATTACAATAAGATGATCTTGATCATGATAGGCAGCTCACAAGATCTAAACATGATGGCACAAGTGGAGAAGACAACCATCTAGCTACTGCTATGGACCCATAGTCCAAGGATGAACTACTCACGCATCACTCCGGAGGCGGGCATGGCGATGTAGAGCCCTCCGGTGATGATTCCCCTCTCCGGCAGGGTGCCGGGAAGAGCTTCAGAACCCCCCGAGTTAGGGTTGACGACGGCGGCGGCAGCGAATATGTTCTGGATGAAAGGCTCGGTGTTTTAGGGTTTTCACGTCTCGGGGAATAAATAGGCGAAGGGGCGATGTCGGCGGACCCCCGAGGGGCCCAAACCACAGGCTGGCGCGGCGGTGGGCCGCGCCGCCAGGTGGTTTGGCCACCTCGTGGCTCTTCGTCTCTCCTTCGGACTCCGTGTACGTGTTGGAAAAATAGGGACTTGGCCTTTTGTTTCGTGCAATTCCGAGAATATTTCCAGAAGTAACTTTCTGAAACCAAAAACAGCAGAAAACAGGGAACTGGCACTGTGGCATCTTGTTAATAGGTTAGTCCCAGAAAATGCATAAAAGTGATATGAAGTGTATATAAAACATGTAGCAAATGGTATAATATAAGCATGGAACAGCAGAAATTATGGATACGTTGGAGACGTATCAAGCATCCCCAAGCTTAGTTCTACTCGTCCTCGAGTAGGTAAAACGATAACAACAAATAATTTCACAATCTTGATCAATATATTGCAAGGCTCATGTCATGAATGAAGTGACTCAAAGCAATGATCTATAGTTTGCTAACAAATAGATAAAGAGTAAACAATGAATCATATAAGCAAAAACTTTTCATGAATAGTACTTTCAAGACAAGCATCAAAAAGTTTTGCATAAGAGGTAACTCATAAAGCAATAGATTCAAAGTAAAAGGCATTGAAGCAACACAAAGGATGATTAAGTTTCAGCATTGCTTTCAACTTGTAACATGTATATCTCATGGATAGTTGTCAACATAAAGCAATATAACAAGTGCAATAAGTAAACATGTAAGAATCAATGCACACAAAGTTGACACAAGTGTTTGCTTCTAAGATAGAAAGGAGTAGGTAAACTGACTCAACATAAAGTAAAAGATAGGCCCTTCGCAGAGGGAAGCAGGGATTAAATCATGTGCTAGAGCTTTTTAAGTTTTCGAAAGCATATAGAGAGCACAAAATAAGTATTTGAGAGGTGTTTGTTGTTGTCAACGAATGGTAGTGGGCACTCTAACCCCCTTGTCAACCAGACTTTCAAGAGCGGCTCCCATGAAGGACGTTATCTCTACCAGCAAGGTAGATCATCCCTCTTCTCTTTTGTTTACACATGTATTTTAGTTTCTTTATAGATGACACTCCTCCCAACCTTTTGCTTACACAAGCCATGGCTAACCGAATCCTCGGGTGCCTTCCAACATTCACATACCATGGAGGAGTGTCTATTTGCAAATTAAGTTGCTTACTGATAAATCAGGGCAAAACATGTGAAGAGAATTATTAATGAAAGTTGTAATTAATTGGGGCTGGGCACCCCGTTGCCAGCTCTTTTTGCAAATTATTGGATAAGCGGATGTATATGCCACTAGTCCATTGGTGAAAGTCTGTCAGAAGTAAATGACAAGATTGAAAGATAAAACACCACATACTTCCTCATGAGCTATAAAACATTGACACAAATAAGGAGTAATAAAGTTTTGAATAGTTTAAAGGTAGCACATGAAATATTTACTTGGAATGGCAGGAAATACCACATAGTAGGTAGGTATGGTGGACACAAATGGCATGGGTTTTGGCTCAAGTTTTGGATGCACGAGAAGCATTCCCTCTCAGTACAGAGTTTAGGCTAGCAAGGTTGTTTGAAGCAAACACAAGTATAAACCGGTACAGCAAGAATCACATAAAAACATATTGCAAGTATTATAAGACTCTACACTGTCTTCCTTGTTGCTCAAACATTTTACCAGAAAATATCTAGACCTTAGAGAGAACAAATATGCATCCCAAGTCTCAACAAGCTCTACGGTAGTTCTCCACTACTAGGCTTTAACTACATGATGCAAGAGCTTAAACATGATCTACTTGAGAGCTCAAAACAATTGCAAAGCATCAAATCGAAACAAGACAATGATCTACAAGAATGCATATGTCTTTTCCAATACCAACTACTACATGTAGCATTTTCTTTCTTCCAAACAAACACCAATCAATTTATTTAAACATAAACTCTCCAAATGATAATATAATGCAGCAAGAGAGTATTTATAAACAAGTGCTAACAGCTCGAAGAGATGCATGAAAAACAGGAGCTAAAAGCACTGCAGTAGCTAGTTAAGAATACTCAACAAATATAAGTGAAGAACATGAGTATTCACATGAAAAAGCGGAGCGTGTCTCTCTCCCACACAAGGATTGCTAGGATCCGAATTTATTCAAACAAAAACAAAAATAAAAACACACAGACGCTCCAAGTAAAGCGCATAAGATGTGAAAGAATTAAAATATAGTTTCACTAGAGATGACCTGATAAGTTTGTTGATGAAGAAGGGGATGCCTTGGGCATCCCCAAGCTTAGACGCTTGAGTCTCTCTGAATATGGTTGGGATGAACCACGGGGGCATCCCCAAGCTTAGGCTTTTCACTCTTCTTGATCACATAATATCACCCTTCTCGCTTGATCCTTGAAAACTTCCTTCACACCAAACTCAAGACAGTTCTCATTAGAGGGTTAGTGCATAATCAAAAATTCTCATATTCTGTAATGATACAATCAATCCCAAAGCTTCTGGACATTAGCTACAGCCACCAATGCTTTGTGGAGCAAAGAAATCCACACAAACACAGTAAAAGAGCGAATGCAAAACAAAAGGCAGAATCTGTCAAAAACAGAACAGTCTGGAATGACGAATTTTTTCGAGGCACTTAAGTTGCTCAGATGGATCTGGCCTAAAATAATGAAAGTTGCGTACATATCTCAGGAATATGCGTGATTTTTTCAGAATTTTTTGAATTTTCTACAGGGAGATAAGCTCAAATCCGTGACAGCTAAAAATCTGTCACTGCGCAGAAATCCAAATCTTGCATCAACTTTCAATATAGAACTTTACTTGGCACAACATTGCGATAAAATAAAGATACAAAGGAGTTGCTACAGAAGTAACAAAACTCCTTGACTCAAAGAAAACAAAAATAACAGCAAATAAAAACGATGGGTTGTCTCCCATAAGCGCTTTTCTTTAACGCCTTTCAGCTAGGCGCAGAAAGTGAAAATCAAGTGTCAAAAAGTGGAGGAGCATTGACATCAATACCAAGGGCCATGCGCCTACCTCTCTTACCCTTAGACTTACTCTTTGGTTTGGGGAATACATGGCCGCACCTTGGTGTGGAGGTAAGATTCAGAGTGCCTTTTCCCACATCTATGGTTGCTCCCATTAATTTGAGCAGAGATCTTCCAAGTGTAATTTGTCCTGTCCCTGCACATTCAATAACAAGATAATCAGTGGACACCGTTCTCCCAAGAAAGGTTGTAAACACACCCTCAGCTATCCCCTCGGGAAATATAACAGAGTTATCAGTAAGATTATTCCTTCTCCTCCTTCAGCAAGTCCCCAAAGATTCAAAGTTTCATAAATGCTTTTAGGCATAAGGCAAAACTCAGACATAATATCACAACGAGCATAAAAGGTTTCACCACAAATAGCAACCTTTACCGTAGGGACCCACATCGAAGGTTCAAAATTTGTTGGAACATAGTCAAAATATTCCCGAATTTGATTATAGCCATCCTTTAAACAAGATATATGTGTCTCAAGAGTGTTTAATCTAGCATGGATGCTAACAAGGGCCGAATCAAATTTATTAGTTGAGCTAGAAGTTGCAATCAACTTTTTTATGGCATTAAAAGCTTGTCCCCATCACAGTGAAGGAAATCTCCTCCCACAATAGCATCTAAAGCATATCTATAACAAAGGGCTAGACCAAAGTAGAAGCTAGTGAGAAGCAACTTAAAGTCATTTTAGGATCAGTTTTACCAAAGGAATCATTAATTCTAGACCAAGCTTCTTTAAAATTCTCCTCACTCCCTTGTTTAAAAGTGAAGATCAATTCCTCAGGTGACATAGCAACAGGCATGGAACAAGACATGATGGTGACAAGAGACAAAACAAAACCGAAATAAACAAGTAACTAATTTTTTTGTGTTTTTGATAAAGAGAGCAAACAAGACTAAATAAAAATAAACTAAGCAAGACAAATAACAAAGTAAAGAGATTGGGTGTGAGAGACTCCCCTTGCAGAAGCAATTCGGTTTTCCCCGGCAACGGCGCCAGAAAACGTGTTGCTAGCGCTAAGTTGACGAGGGAATATCTCCCCGGCAACAGTGCCAGAAACAATGCTTGTACGTCACACGTCAGTTGGGAACCCCAAGAGGAAGGTATGATGAGTGCAGCAGCAAGTTTTCCCTCAGTATGAAACCAAGGTTTAATCGAACCAGTAGGAAAACGAGGTTGCTTCGAAGGTGTTGGTGAAGGAGTGTAGTGCGGCGCAACACCAGGGATTCCGGTGCCAACGTGGAACCTGCACAACACAATCAAATTACTTTGCCCCAACTTAACAGTGAGGTTGTCAATCTCACCGGCTTGCTGAAAACAAAGGGTTAAACGTATCGAATGGAAGATGATGTTTGTTTGCATAAAACAGTAGAGAACAATGATTGCAGTAGATTGTATTTCAGATGTAAAAGAATGGACCGGGGTCCACAGTTCACTAGTGGTGTCTCTCCAATAAGATAACTAACATGCTGGGTAAACAAATTACAGCTGGGCAATTGACAATTGATAAGTGCATATAACATGCATGTGTGAGTTGTGGTGTCTACTATGAGATTCATTTGGGCATTACGACAAAGTACATAGACCGCTATCCAGCATGCATCTATGCCTAAATAGTCCACTTTCCGGTTAACATCCGTACCCCTTCCAGTATTAAGTTGCAAGCAACAGACAATTGCATTAAGTAATGTGCGTAATGTAAACAATACATTCATCCTTGAATAAAGCATTGCTGTTTTACCCCTAGTGGCAACAACACATCTACAACCTTAGAACTTGCTGTCACTATCCCAGGTTAAATAGAGGTTGAACCCAACTATCATGCATAAATACCCCCTCTTGGAGTCACAAGTATTCACTTGGCCAAGGCTTCAACAAGTAACGGAGAGCATGCAAGATCACAAATGACATAGACATGATAATATAATATTCAGCTCCACATAGGTATCAATATAAGTCAGATCCCAGCAAACACAACATGTAGCATTACAATAAGATGATCTTGATCATGATAGGCAGCTCACAAGATCTAAACATGATGGCACAAGTGGAGAAGACAACCATCTAGCTACTGCTATGGACCCATAGTCCAAGGATGAACTACTCACGCATCACTCCGGAGGCGGGCATGGCGATGTAGAGCCCTCCGGTGATGATTCCCCTCTCCGGCAGGGTGCCGGGAAGAGCTTCAGAACCCCCCGAGTTAGGGTTGACGACGGCGGCGGCAGCGAATATGTTCTGGATGAAAGGCTCGGTGTTTTAGGGTTTTCACGTCTCGGGGAATAAATAGGCGAAGGGGCGATGTCGGCGGACCCCCGAGGGGCCCAAACCACAGGCTGGCGCGGCGGTGGGCCGCGCCGCCAGGTGGTTTGGCCACCTCGTGGCTCTTCGTCTCTCCTTCGGACTCCGTGTACGTGTTGGAAAAATAGGGACTTGGCCTTTTGTTTCGTGCAATTCCGAGAATATTTCCAGAAGTAACTTTCTGAAACCAAAAACAGCAGAAAACAGGGAACTGGCACTGTGGCATCTTGTTAATAGGTTAGTCCCAGAAAATGCATAAAAGTGATATGAAGTGTATATAAAACATGTAGCAAATGGTATAATATAAGCATGGAACAGCAGAAATTATGGATACGTTGGAGATGTATCAGGGCGTCTTTGAACACTCAACATATTGTTAAGTGTAGAATCCCCAACATGACGCTTTTCCAAGTCTTTCTTCAAGGAAGTGACTTGGGCCTTGAGCTCATTTAATTCCTCTACATGGTTAGTATCAACACAAACACTAGAGGAAGTAGAAGCTTCATTGTTAGAGTAACAAGGCATAGAAAGTAATTCATCACAAGATTTAGCAATAGTATGGATGTAGAATTACTAGGACTAGCACAAGGCAATATAGCATTTTTAGTAGAAGTTGTGTCTTTGTCCACATGAGGCTCACAAGATGTTACTTTTGTAGTGATAGCCTCATGAGCTAACTTTAGCCTAGCATGGGATGCTAGAAGATCCTCATTAGAGCTAGAGAGCTTTTCATGACTTTCTTCCAATTTCTCATACTTGCTAGTTAGCAACTCAAGTTGAGCCCTCAGCTCAACATTCTCTTCAAAATAGATGCTTCACAAGAAGTGGAGTTAGTAGCACAAGCATCATTAACATTAGAAATGGAAGAAGACAACTTGGCAAGCTCATCATTCAACCTAGCATTTTCCTCAATAATATTAGCATGATAACAAGAGGAAGTAGAGGAGCTAGGCACATCAATTTTAGATAGTTGAGTTTGGAGTTGATCATGAGACTTGGTGAGGAGAGAGTGTTCACTTTCCAAATCCTTATGAGCTTTGTCAAGTCTCTCTATGTCCTAGTTAGTCCAGCATTGCCAACACCAAATTCAACCTTTTCCTTTTTAAGCACTTTGTATTTAGCAATAGCATGATCTCTTTCTTAATGATTTAGCAATAATTAGATCATTTGATTCATCAAGAGATTCAAGTTTCTCCTCAAGAGACACTCGAAGCTCTTGCTCTTCCTCAAGGGCATTCTCTAAGGATGCTTTTTCCATAGCATCATCTCTTTCAATCCTTCCTTTTCTTTAATGATATCCTTGCACTTAATAGCAAAAGTCAAAATTTCACACAAGTAAGAGCAAGGTTGACTACCTTAGGGAGAGCACCAAATACCATCTCACTCTTCTCCTTTAAGGAGTCAATATCATTCTCTTTTAATCCATAATAAGCCTCATCCTCATCATCACAAGGTGTAGAGGGTTCCAAAGGTGAAGATACCTTTGAATCCTAGCCATAAGGCAAAAGTGAGAAATGGACGATGATGATGAAGAATAGCTTGAAGCACCATTGAGATCCATGTCTTGTTCCAACAATTGTTGGTTTTCCTCTACATTGTTAGACATGCACAAAATAGAGGATATGGAAGTATTGTTTTCATGACAACAAGACATATGAAGCATATCATCATGAGATTTAGTTAAATAACTATTACATGATATGCAAGGACTATCAACACTAGCATGTAAGACATTTGAGGTGCTAGAAGTGTTTAAGTCCAAAGATAGAACATTGCAATGAGATAGAGATGATGTATAGTCAATGGTGGATTCACCATTAACAATGCAATTTCTATCACCACTCACCATGTCATTACCTTGTGACAAATCACATGTTGGTGAAGTGGAAGAATAAGTGAGCTCATCACGGCCAGAGGTGAAGGGACAACAATCATCCTCAATAATGTTGGACACTTCATATTTATCTTGAAGCTTGGTCCAAAGCTCATGAGCGTTCCGGAAAGGCATGATTGAAGCAAGAACTACATCGCTCAAAACACATATAAGGCCATTAGATACTTGAGTATCGAGATGAGAGTTTTCCTCATCCTCTAAAGATAATTCTTGGGAATCATTTGGAGGAGAAAACCCACATCTACAATACTCATGATATAATTTGGACCCATGGCCCTAAAAAGATTAAGCATGCGAATTTTCCAAACATCATAATTTGTACCATCAAATTTAAAAGTGGGATTGTGCACTAATTCTCTAAACGACATCTTTACTCTCTAGGCGGTAAAGCCCAATAAAGAGAGCCCAGGCTCTGATACCAATTGAAAGGACAAGGATGTCGCCTAGGGGGGTGAATAGGCAATTTAAAAACTTTTTCGGTTTAGGCTTGATAAATGTGGAATAAAACTAGGTGTTTTAATTTAACAAGCACACAACCTAAATATACTAGGTTCACCTATGTGCACCAACAAATTATGCTAAGCAAGACAAGTAACAATGTGATAGCAAGATATAGACTTCAAGCACGAAGGCACAACCCACAAAAGGATTGGGAGCTCCCAAGTGACCACAAAAGGTCTCAATCACCGTCTAGGTCCAACGACCCAAGAGTAACAAGCTCACGAACTTTCACTTCCACGAATCCTCATGGAGAGAGCAAACAGATGCACAAAAGCAAAGGCAAGAACACAAGAGGTGCTCAAGTCCTTCACTCCCAAATCCCACCAAAAGCAACTAATGCTTGTGGGGGGAGAAGAGAGGAAGAACAAATAAGAACACAACAAATGGAACTCCAAGATCTAGATCGAAAGGGCTCCCCTCACTTAGAGGAGAGATGGATTGGTGGAAATGTAGATCTAGATCTCCTCTCTCTTTTCCCTCAAAGATATGCAATAATCATGGGAGGAATTGAGGAGAGGCAAGCTTTCCAAGGTCAACAATGGAGGTGAGAGAGGGAAAAAATTCGTGCTTGGAAGAGCTGGTCTCTTTGGGGAAGAAGGGGGCCTTTTATAGGTCCCACGAAAAAAGAGTCGTTGTAGGAAAAATAACCCCGGAGACTCCGGTAACATTCCGGTAAGATTCGGGTAACATTCCGGTAACATTCCGGTCTGAGGACAGTGGGTGAACCACTCAGCCCAAAATACACAGACCGGAGATTTTGGACCGGAAACTTCTGGTTCGGACGGAGACTCCGGCCAACAGAAAAGCTGCAGAAACAGCAACACGAAAACGAAGATATATTGATCATCCGGACTCCATTTTCGATGTTCTTGGGCTCGTTGGAAATGCAACGAAGAGCTTTACAAGATCATGCAGAGAAACATCATAGTCCAATAAGGAAGGATAAAACCAAATATATAAAGGTTAACCCTCTCTCTAAAAGAATAACCGGCAAACCTCCAAAACCGAAAACGCAACAAGTTTTCCATACGAAATCCGTTTTCGGTCAACCTGGGCTTGTCATGAAGCACCAAAACTCAACAAGGAGAAAAGCCAAATAAGAACCAAGAAAGATGATATGCAAGTATGCAAAGATTTGAGCTCTCCACAAAGATGCGATCAAGTTACTCACTTGAGAGCCCCTATTGATAGTACGCCGTCTATCCTATAACCCGGTCTCCCACTAACACCATGAGACCGGTAAAATAGAAACCCTATCAAGATCATACATTTGCCTTGCGCATTCCACTTGAGCTAGATAATGACGATCTTGATCTCTTCAAGTGGACCACCTTTCTTGATTGCGCTTTGCTTGGTGAAGACTCACATATTGCTCCCCATACACCAAGATGGGAGTGCCTCTCTTAGGAACATCTTCACTTGACCATTATCTCCAAATGGGTTGCAAGCTTCAAGCATGATATCTTCTAGATGCCCATCTTGAACTTGCACATCTCAACCATGATGACGATCACCACTTGACGTCATCCTCCATGAGCTATAGGAAATCTTCCTTTTGATGCAAGCCCATGGAGAGATACCTAACCCCAACAAAGGAATGCCACAACACATAATGGGTTAGTTCACACAAAGCTATATGGACAATTTCTTACCATACCATGGATCACTTGATCCCACATGGTATATCATTTAGCTTTGTGTGTTGATCAACTTGAATCCACTCTTTGCACTTAGTCTTGATCAACCTTGTATCTTTTCTTCTTCTTGATCATATCAAATATGCCATTATAATCAATGATCTTGATGGCATACAACCTTGAATCAAACACATGGAGTTCGAGCGATGCCTATGGACAAAACTATAAGAATATCTCAATACAAACATTAGTCCATAAGGATTGTCATTAATTACTAAAACCACGCATGGGCAACATGTGCACTTTCAGACCCCCTCCTCTCTACACACAAGTTGGTCATGGGGTTTTGAGGTGTCCTCTCCCCTGACCTATTCTCTCTCCCTCTATCCCAAGTGTTGGGGATCTCCACCTCTTGTACATTGGTAAAAACTAAGTCCTGGACTATGAAGTTCTACTGGACTGAAGCCGGCGAAAGTGTGCGAACTCTTGGAGGGATCATACCTTTGATCCTCGCTGGGTAGTTCCAGAATGCTAGACCCGGGGTCGACATCCTCACTATCATGTTTGGTCGTTAGGATCTTCATCAGGCTACACCGACATATGCATCCGCTTCAGGATGTTGGTATGATTACTAGATATGTTATATTGCTTGTACCTTCATAGATAGATCTTGGTAGCAAAAAAAATTAATTTCCTGCATTTATTTTCCTTGGCTATTATCTAATTATATTCTATATACTCGAAACAAAAAATAGTAGGTTTTACATGCATTATTACAGATATTAATTTTATTACCACATGCTTATTTTGTCCACATTGATAATTTAGATCTAAACACGAAGTCTATTTATCTCTCCGGCTGTATAATCGTCTAATCCGGACATCCTATCCTCATCCTGAAAGCCGCAAACACCTCTTTCACAACTGCGTTCCACCAACCCCGCCTCCCTCCACCCCCTCTCTCTCATGCGGGCTACCGAACCTCACCTGTCTGACGTGATGCATCTTCCGACCTGTCTCCATAGGTTCCTCACTTGCAAATCCCCTAACATTCACCTCCCACCACCCCGACTTCGCTCGTGTGATTGAAGGCCAACCACTCATCTAGCCATCTAAAGTGAAAGGTCGGTGTTGCAGTGATCTTCGTCTACCTCTTCAAAATCCAAACTTTAACATCGTTGGAGTGCGCCAATGATGGACGGAACATGAAGCTTGATGTGGATCCAGAGGTAAAAATTAAAACCAAGTGGTGACATTTTTTTTGAAGTTGAAAAATTATATCTGAAGACCTACATGTTTCTAGAAGACAATATTTTATTGTATAATACTACAGGATATATTCTAATGTTTACGGTACCCTAGAAAAAAGATCTAGTGAACATAGTAACCATTTTTCACATGCAAGATATTTTTGGTATCCCGCATCAACCCAGCAAACAAGTTTCCTGGAAAAAAGTTGAATAGATTATGTATTAGATTGCTAATAATATTTGAAAAACATGTGACCCAATCGAGCACATTGTGTGTGAGAGATAGGACCTTTTTTTGAAAGGAAGGTGGTCCAACAACAATTCCAGTGCAAAAATAAGAAGGGAAATTCACATCCATGAAAATTTGAACCTAACTGTGAGGGTTGTACGTACAATCATCAAACCAAGTTGGACAGAGATAAATTTTTTTGTGAACAAGGATATGGTGCTTTTTATTAAAAAATAATTTACGGATTCACCCAAACAAACACGTGAACAACCACATCCATTTTATGTTAGGTACAAAATTTATGGGCAATAATATAAACGTGCATATAAATACAAAAAACAATATAGAGTACACACAAAACAAGATTGCCCAACATATTCGTGTACTTATTAGATATCCCACATTTACACGTTTAGTTTTAGACTTTACAACCTGGTTTGTTTGTACTTTCCTAACTAACGCAATATTCATCTGATTTTCCCACTAGACATTAACACATAACATGTGTAGCTTTGAGCTGTATTATCTTATGAATACAAACATATTTCCATATTCCAATAATATTCATAATATTTTATAACTTTTCGACATAATTATTTCTTTGATCATATAACCAACATATAAATATTTTGAATGGTTAAGTAATTTATACACACGTATGTTTAACCTGTTCATTCGACACAATCCTGAAATTACATATATGTTCATATGACACCAGGTGTGCACTCTTTGCACATGTCTAAGATAGTTTAAAATATTTATAAATATATATGTGCCACTAGAAATTAAGAAACAAACATACTAACATGGAAACAGTAGCATATAAAATATTTATAAATATCAGTTGTTGTTACGTAAGCAATTTTTTTGGACTACTTTAACTTGCAAGAAACACACTCCTTTTGTAAAGTAATGCCTTTACAGGTTGTATTGAGCAACATACAATTAAATCATCAGTTTCCAAATTAACATACTTTCTAGCTTGTGGTAAACATGCAAAATGAGGAGCTAATGTTCCTTCATTGGATAGATGTTCCACATAGGGTTCTTGCATATGTTGAGATATGCATTTTATTTATCGAAACATTTTAAAATATATTCTAAAGTAGGAGGTACATAAAAGATTAAATTGATTTTATGTACCTCCTACTTTGGAACATATTAAATGTTTTTTATAAAAGAAAATGAAGATTTAAAGATATACAAGAAACCTATGTGTGAAACATCTACCTAAGGAGGAACATTATGTCCTCATTTTGCATGTTTTCCACAAGCTAGAAAGTATGTTAATTTAGAAATTGATGCTTTAAACGTATGTTGCTCAATACAACCTGTAAAGGCATTACTTTACAAACGGAGTGTGTTTCTTGCAAGTTAAATTATTCCACTTAAAATAAATTTGAGTATAGTGACATATATGACACAGTCATTCTCTGTGATAAATTTCTTTATTTTCAACTCTTAAGTGAATTTAAATACTTTTTGTTAGTCCATTACAAGCATTTTTAGTTCTTGACGTCCCTTGCTGGAAAATAAATTAAGAAACATATAAAACATAGGTATTACTATCATATGCCTCGTCATACTCGCTAATTCAAAATTACTATTGAGTTGTTGGTTTATTCTAATTCTATTTATGAAAATAATCATTGTTTTGAACCACTTACTAAAACTTTAATCTGTGATTGTGCTCATATATGAGTGAGAAGGTGCAAACATTCACATTTTTATAGAAATATGATACCTTGAAACAACTAAGATAGTAATTAAGATTATAAGAAAGAAACAAGTCAAACAAAGAGCAAAGAAACAAGTCATGAAAAGTACAAAGAAACAAACTACCGAAAGTAACATATATAGTAACGGCTAAGACTGTATGTATAAATAGTAGTAGGTGTAACCCAAACTCATATCAACAAAGCAAATTTTCAACATAGTATCATATATATTGATTTCATACCTACATTCAAAATTTTCTATGGAGAAGGTACAAGTCCTCATCGTTGGAGCTGGTCCATCTGGTCTTGCTACAACAGGATGTCTTAGCAAACTCTCCATACCATATGTCGTTGTCGAGCGTGAAGACTGCATTGCGTCCCTGTGGCGTAAACACACATATGATTGCCTCAAGCTCCACATTGCCAAAGAGTTCTGCGAGCTCCCCCACATGTCATACCCCATTGATTCACCGACCTACATTCTCAAACATCAGTTTCTAAGTATATGGAGGACTATGTCGAGAAATTTAATATTTTCCCCAAGTTTAACACTTTGGTTGAGTCATGCATGTATGATGAGGCGAGAAAGTGCTGGACTATCACGACCCAAGACAAAGTAAGTGGCACGAATAAGGATTATGCATCCAGGTTCGTGGTTGTAGCAACAGGTGAAAATAGTGCGGGTAATGTTCCAGAGATCCTTGGTCTACGAAGCTTCCCCGGTGAAGCCATCCACTCATCAAGTTACAAGTCTGGAAGTGATTATGTTGGGAAAAGTGTGCTTGTGGTTGGATGTGGAAACTCTGGCTTTGAGATTTCATATGACCTTGCAGTACATGGAGCAACACCTCCATCGTTATCCGTGGTCCAGTATGTACATGATTCCATGTTATTTTCTTAGTTTTTGAGGAATTATAACATTGTTATTTTGACAGATATTGTTGATATTGATTTCATATTACCTTGTTTATTGTGAAGTTTCATGTTATGACAAAGGAGCTGATCCACTTGGGGATGATTCTAGCACGGTGGAACATTTCACTGAGACTTGTAGATTTCATACTTGTGGTCCTTGCATATTTCTTGTTTGGTGATCTGTCAAAGTATGGTATTGTGAGGCCTAATATGGGTCCACTCCTTCTAAAATCAAAAACTGGTCGGTCTGCTGTGATAGATGTTGGCACCACCAAGCTAATAAAGAAAGGAGATATCAAGGTGACAGCACACTCTTGTTACAAATAATAATATACATGTACTGTATAAGGAACATGATAAGATTGATTGTTTTGTAGGTATATGGGCCAATATCTTGCATCCGAGGAAATCTTGTAGAGTTCGAGGATGGGAGTGAAAGATACTACAGAGTATTGTGTTTGCTACAGGCTACAAAAGCACCACAAATATGTGGCTTAAGGTATATACACATTCATTGCAATTTAACCTGACAAAAATATTTTTTGTATGCTAGAATATTGTACCATAAATGTTCTAGGATGGCATAGAAGTTATTTGGGCTAGCTATATAATCTAGAATGTTCTCAAAATCGTACTAGAAACACTGTACCATGTTTTCTTGAATTAATTTTATAAAAATTGTTTGTTTATAAATGCAGAAAGACAAGAGTATGCTAAATAGTGATGGCATACCAAAGAACAACTTCCCAAACCATTGGAAAGGTGCAAATGGACTCTATTACGTCGGATTTGGAAGAAAGGGATTGGCTGGTATCGCACAGGATGCGAAGATTGTTGCTAATGACATCGAAGCCAACGTAAAAATGACATCATTAGATTAGGATAATGTCTTAGCTTGGCCTGTTAAGTGTTTTGAGTGTTGATGTGCTTGAGTTTTGTTGAAGGTCGTTGGAATACTGCTATGTTCAAGTATCGCGTTGTGTGTATAATTGAACATTAAATAATTCATATGTTGGAGAGCTATTATGATGGCATATGTTCGCTAACTAAAAATTCCAGAGAGGTTTTTCTTCTGAATTCAAATATACACCATAATTTTTTGTTGCGCATTTTATACATTTTTGTTTGATCAGGCTTATTAACTTCCAAAGAGAATGGTACCAACCAAGCATGATGTTTGCGTTCAGCCCAAAGTATGATTTAAATAGTAAGCTACAGAAGAGCAGATTATTCTCTGATAATTTACTTATTGTATTTTCAAATGGAAAAAAGACTTCGTGACATATCTAAAGAGCAAGAAGTCACGACAGTGTACACTATTTATGAATTGCACATATATCAGTTAGTAACTCAGCACATAACCCTAAAAAAGGCTCATCCCAAATGGGGGAAAGTTCACACATACAGTTTCAAAAATCTTATGACTACGCACCGTGATAACATTAGGTCATTTTAGTCACTTCCTATTTTTTCTGTAAAACTTAAACCAGATGGTAGGTTTGTAAAACCAGCTGTGACGGTCTGTATATCACATACATCTTGCAATCCTGGTTTATTCAATACACCGACTAAACAATCAGTAAATGCAAACTACAAAAACAAACCGTAAAGAGAAAAGGAGATAATATTTTACTACCTATAAAGAAGCAAGAATTTGATCTTGCCGGATTTGTAAAGAGGGAAAAGCCGAACATGTGTTGTGAGGACGGGATATTTTTTTGTCTACCATGGCACTGGATATTTTTATTCACTTTCAAAGACCTTATAGTTTTTTTATTCATGTGGGTTTGAATTATATAATTAGATTTGTACTGAAAGGAAATAATAGTGCATCACGACTTCTACGTTTACGTTAATACTAGCCATGTCATATTTTATTTCCAGCCTAAATCACAGCTGTGTTTTCTGCCAACTGTATACTGGATGTGTACACACAAACATCATCAGTTTCTAAACAACAACGTACTTGACAAATACAGCATATCAGACGCCATGGCCGCTTCTATTTCCTTTAAAGAAACCCCTTCTAAACTGAATAAGCTTCACAAAGTAGCTTTACATATGTACACGAAATCTAGATACATTGCACTGAGACGATAAAGTCCCTCGGAAGTATGTAAATATGCATGTACGTCACGAATATCATCAGTTTCTGAAGTGTCCAAACTTCATGAACAAAATTCCCAGTCACATGCTCATGGTCGTGGGTATGTATGAAGACATGTATGCTTAGCTGGATTGATCTTCTTTCCTTTAAAGAAACCTCTTCCGAATTTTGTAAGCTTCTGCGAAAGCATATTTAGCTTTCAAGATGTATGCGACCATATAACCATCTATTTGCAGACAAGTACTAATTTTTTCGGCTAAGTATATTGGATCTATACCCAACAGAATCATCAGTTTCTAAATTACTGGACGTTCCTTATCAATCTCTTAGATCAGACGCAATAAATTATGCTCCTTGACGTGCGAGCCGTATCTGGTGCTTTGAACCTTGCTCACTAGACAAGCACGCAAAGGACAAGGGCAAAACTAAACTGTGTTTTAGCTGAGGACCGACAAAAGCATGAATCCTGAAATCAACGGACGGCACTGAACGCCTAATCAAAGACATCATTTTCCCAAGGAAAAAAAGAACTCAGCGTGGAGTGAGAAAAGTGGGAAACTAAGAATAATACCTACAGGCTGTGTTTGATATTAACTTTTACTTGAACTTAATTACGATGAAAACCCAAGAGATGTGAATTATAATTTGTGTGGGACTTCAATCTTACCGAATCCTTCGTATTCACTATCCAACATGAGCTGGAAATGTTATTCCTAGCAGTACAATCTTTCATAGGAGTGTAATTTTGTTTCCAGAATTTCTAAAAGTCATTAAGCCTCAGGTAATTCAAACAGTTTTCAATTTCTAAATAAATTACCTATTGGCATTTGCGTAGGAAAACCTACCAGCTACATGTAATTGATTGGCGTGTGACGCATGCGGCAAGGAGAACAAAGATCGATTTTTAAACAGAGACATCATCTTGGTGGTTTTCATATTTTTAGTCTAATGCAGAAAATAAAATAAAATAAAATAAATGCCGGGCACCCTTCTTGGGGGTCATTGGGCCTAACCTTTCTCTATTTTACCCTTACAAAATTCAACAATGACATTCAAATTTGTTCCGAATAAACCACTTACTTTTTGCACTATGTGCTGATTTCGTATTGCTACCATGTAGTAGATTTGTATGTAGGCTATTGCATATGGTAGAGAGCAAGAGCATATTTAACACATGCTGGTAGTAGCATATAGTGGAAAAAAAGGCTACGGTTTTAGACAGGTCAATGGTTAAGGCATTTAAGCCCATAAGAAAAACAGGTTGAAAAAGCTCATTGGACATGATTTCTAGGTCCAGTGCCACATTCTTCACTGATATGAGGACCTCAAAGAAAACAGTTCATAAAAAGGAAAAATACATCGGAAACACCCGGTTGGAAAAATAAAAGCCAGCGACGACGGATACCTTGACAAGCTCCTCCATCTTTCGGCGCGCTGTATCATCTCATCGTCAGCTCCTTCCTCTTCCACCTCACCTTAAACTCAATTTTTGCATCAAATCTTGCTGTTGTTACGCGTCAACGATCGACTAGATGTGCATCTCTTCTTCGATGGTAACGACATAATGCTAAATAAAGTTGAAAATGCGCATCTGATTATTTTCCTAAGAGAATACATTGAGTAAATTTTAAAAACTCCAGAATTGGCTACTTTTTTCCCTAGCTGAAGCACTCGAAAAAGAACGGAGGCTCCATCTGAATTCTGAACCGAAGAACCTAGTTAAATGGCCACGTTGAAGTTGGTGTAATAAATCTCTTGGCTAGTTTCTTGCCAGGAGACAGTTTGAAGAATGTTTTGTGTTCTGGTTGTGCCAACAAACACGTGTATATCGTCGTGTATTCAGAATTCCCACTTGTTGGTGAAATACAATGACAATAAGTTTACAGCCGAAATAATTGTGCAGTTTGAACATCTAGGTACACGCACTGACATACACACATCACATCAGCACTCGCCATTCTCCTTGGCCAATCGTTGAGCTTCACCATTTCCAGAAGACGTTGGATCCGCACTTGAACTTCTCCTTTCCCTCGCACTCGATCTCGAGGTCATCGGAGATGAATGGGACTTTCTGCAAGCACACAAGACATGATCAGATATCAGAATCCGCCGTGTGATGGAGAAATGTGATGATGATCTAATCAGAAGCATGCGTTACCTTCTGCTTGGCGAGGTCCTGGCAGCCGGTGAAGTTGTAGGGGAACTTGCAGCTGCCGAACTGCACGGTGTAGGCGCGCGCGAAGTTGGCGCCGCTCGTAGCCGCTCTCTTCTTGTCGTTCAGCTCCTGATCAGACGCAAAATATCGAAAGGTTCATGAAACTCCGGTGAGAAATGACCTTCACTTTGCCAAGAAACTGACGATCGGCGGAAGGGAGGAAACAAACACACCTTGTTGAGCTTGCTCTTCTCGAGGTACTCGTCGAACACGCTGGCCTGTGCGGAGCCAGTCGCAGCCGTGACGGCGAAGACGGCAGCTAGGCCGAGAAGCGCCGACCGCCGGTCCTTGGTGGGGCGACCTGCACGCGCTTCGCTGCCGCGGGTGAGGCGGTGGCAGACTGCGGCACCGCCGCGGCGGGCTTGAGGCCAACCACACTGGTGTTCACTCCTGCCATTGTCCTGCTGAGGTTTCTTGATTAATTTGGTGAGTGTGCGGTGTGTTTGGTTGGCATCAAGGTGAGTGGTGTGGTGATGGTTTTGTTTTTGATCGTGGGAGGGGACTGTTGTGGAGGGAAACTGTTGTTGTGGTGGGCGTGTGGATAGGGTGAGGCTTGCTTCGATCTCATTGGTTGCCCTTGGCGCCAAGGTGGCTTCCATTATCCGTATAGAGTGGGTCCCATGAAACACGTGGTAGGATCTCCTTGGCCCTTTGGATCTCGAGATGGACATTCTGTGTCTATGGTGTACTGTAATTGTGTGTATATGGATTTTTTTTTTTGCGGAAAGACAAAGTTGGCATTAATCCAGAATCCTTACAGGACAGACCTTAGAAAAAAAGGAAATTACAACCGAGTCCTTATGGATAACGAAGACGCCGTCGACGAAGAAGACATGCCGCTGGCGCGCCGCCGCCGCTCCGCCATTGCAACCTTGGATCAGCAGGAGTCCCGTGGCAGACGGGAAGTCAACGAACCTCGAACCCCGCGAAGGGCCTCCATCTTGCGTCGTCGCCATCATCTTCCGACTGGATTTGGCCACCTCCATCTTCATGAAGCTCAACCGCCGATCCGCCGCACACGGGCTCCGGCCCGGGAAGACGGCGCACGCACCTCCACCGAGGTACGAGCGCCGGAGAGGAAGCAGAGAAGCAGCCGGCCTCCACGGAGACCAACCACCGGAGGAGATCCCTGCCACCGCAAACCACCTCACCAGCAACACCTACTCCTCCATCGCGTCGCCGGAGAGGAACACACTCACACCTAGCTATGTACAGGCGAGATCCGCGGTTCCCCCACCCTCCCGCCGCCGGAGCGGCCGGCGGAGGGAGGGAGAACCGGCGAATCGCCGCCGGCGAACTGGAGCGAGCGGAGAGTTTCAGAAATCGCCCTCCCTACTGTAGCGGGGGGAGGGGAACGACCAAGGTTTCGTCACGTGTGTATATGGATTTGAATTCGAATAACATCCGTATATGGTTTAGATTGTCCATTTTTCACTGTAGCTTCACTAATGTGTAGACAACTGGCAATGATGTGTTAGCCGATAAGAACCAACGCAGTGATTACACAGGTTACACCAAATCAAATGGTTAAAATTACCGACCATGGGTTAGAACTATTGTTTTGAAGAATCAACTTTTTCCAAGTGCCTTAATCACAAGACCAATAAATTTGATTATGCATTTCTCTCACCTATTTTGTGTTCATTACTACATGCCGTCGCTAATTAGCTCTTGCAAGATGTTGTTTGTTCCCCCCATTGCTGTTGCTGGTGTCCAGGTCGTCGTTCACCAAGCTTTGGCGTGATCGCCGGTGTAACCCTACATGTCATTATCATTTACCGGTGTTGCCCGAGATTGATGAGCTCGCTTGTGTTTCCTAGTTTCTTGTTCCAATTTGTACGACGAACATCTAACCATGCTGCCCACTATGCGCGAAGTTTGCTTGCACGGATGGCCCTACCTGGTAGGGAGCAGACTTCCTCTTAAACGGTCTTGGTGCTCCTTTTACCTGGTTTTTTCCTCAAAAAAACTTCGGTCAACATGAAATTAACCAATACAACACCAAATTGATAATACTACCCTACGACAAAATACATTTAAAAAAAACTACATTGTTTACAGAAGAAACATTCTCTTGTCGAAATTGATGGTCAAGGTGTAATTTTGAAGATCACATTAATGTTATAAAAATGTCACATGGTCATTTATGTAATGGAACTTTCCGACATCAATTTAAGAATTGACCCAAAAGTATTTTGGCATTACTAGATTAAAATTAGTGGACATAGTTCAACTTGTGGATGATTTGTGCATGGCACCATAATATTTCACTCCGGTGCACAAATTCAAAAAAAATGTTCTTATTTACCAAAATACTTACATGCATTAAGCCCTCCAAGACAGAACAAATACCAATAATTATTATCTAGGCTATCCATATATTCTAGAGAAAAAGGAATACTATATGCTAATAGATGCTCTATAGCTGGCTATTGATAATGCATCTTGTTCCCAATGTTAGTATTTTGGCAAGAATTTCGATTATTTGTTCCGTAAGAATCTAAAACTTATCATCCCACACCTCCAAAATCAAAAGAAAGCACATTTGGGACTTTGAAGTCGAGTTTTGGAAGTGACTCCCTCCTAGCAGAAGTTTACATGCCTGGCGGTTAGGATCCATGCATGACTACATCCTAGAACTACCAAAGTCATGTGTACGTACATCAATCTTAGAAAATGTTTGTTGACCCAGTCCTTCCTAAAACTACTGAAGCGATTATGTACATTAATCTTGAAAAATGGTTCTCAACAATGCAAACTCAGAATGCGGGAAAAAAGGACAAGTTGCATACAGCTAATGCTTGACACAACAGAAACATAGAGCAACTTCTGCTTGAGCTTGTAAATCTTCCAGTGCTTCAACAAATTTTGCCGGCTTTCACTTGTTTCTTCTCCGTGGTTAAGCAGTTTCTTTAATCTGCATGTGTACAAATATTACTAAATGTAGATACAGCACTACATTGCAGCTCAAGAAGTATAAATTTATGAATATTATATTTACCTTTGTACCAAAGGAGTATCCCCATGACCAGTACATATAATAAACATAGCATTTTCAGGCAGTGTATCATATAACTTTCTTATTTTATTGTCCAATCCACTCAAAATTTCCTTTAACTCTGGGCAAGTTTGTTCCTTTGCCCTTTTCCGAGCAGCTTTTCTGTCGCATGTTTTCAATGCTATAGCCTCTGCAACACAGGATTTCAATTTCACAGGATCTTGAGCTCTTGTGTGTAAATAAGAGATCAATTCAGAAAGCTGAGTCCACACAAAGCTGATTTTGTCATTCTTTACCTGCAGTAGGATTTCAGCAGCTAATGAGGACTTGCATAAAATTACAGAAGCGATACTGCCATTAGAACTCTGTAGGCTACCTCTTTCATTGATCTAGAGAGGGCATCATCATCAGAGAAAACAGCAATCGAATTGCAAGAAGCATCTGAATAGCGATCAAGAACACCGACGTCATCAATGAGGGAACATTTTTTGCCACTTTCATGCAGAAGGGAAACCAATTTTCGCCTCGAAAATGACGGTGGAGAGCCGAAATCAGGACCTGGTGAACTAGACATCAGATGATAGACATTACGATAGAAAAGTTATCAAACTGGACAAATCGAATTACATAAAACATATGCTATTCATTCATATTCTGTCCATACCCAAGTAAGCAATTCAAAGAAAATGACAGTTCAGAAAGGAATAAAAAACTGTACTCAAAGTATCTTTTACCGTTTTTTATTTTCAAAAGGGCAAGATCTAGAGCAGCTCTTGCGTCTTCCACGCTGTCATGTCCAGAACCTGTGTTCTGGATCACCCGGCTAAGATATTTGTTTGCCAGTACACGTAAAGCAATTTTACAGCGAGGGCCACGATTATATTTGTACAAAACTGCAGTATCAATGACCAAATTATGAGATATCTGTAATGCCACAAGGTCATTTTCCAGAGAATGGCCAACAAGAATGGTTTCTTTGTACACAAGTCCAACAAACTCTTCCTGGAAAGAGGAAAAGAATAGTGTCAGCCAAAGCATGATGAGTTCATGACACACATACAACAGATCATAGAAAATTATAAAAAGGTTACCTGAATCTCCTGGAGAGTTGTGGTCACATCGGATAGCATCTCAGCAGTGATTCCACTGAACCTGCACTATTAAGAATTACTATACTCAAACCTATCACTCAGAGTCTACAGAGAATATTACCAAAAATATCATGTAGAGGAATATAAAGGCTCAAATGAAGACAATAAAATTTCAATTGATAAATAAGAATTTGATAGTGCTTCAAAGAGCGGCAACAACTCCCAACCATCTTCAAATATCATAACTCAGTTCAACGTCGAGGATTGACAGAAACATTCAAAAATTCCTAGTAGATCGGCAAGAAAGGAAAGCAAAGGCACCATATTACCTTGTATTGTAGTCAGTGATTGGATTGGCAGGCTTAACTAGTTTATCCAGTACCACCTGAAGGGATCGCAACAGAGTTAATACGGGCACATGGGCAGTGTGAAGAAAATAATGGGTCATGCAAGCATACATACAGAAAAAGATTATTTTGCTATATTAAGATCAATTTGATCAAAGGAGATAAAAATCGCAGTCGAGCATTACAGTAATAGGGACGATACTTCATAAAGGCAATGTGTGCTCTAACCAAGCTTGGGAGAGGGAAGTCCATACCTCTCCTTTAATATCGACTAATGTCACTCTTGTAAGTTCAAATCCAGCAGCCGTCACACACTGAAAAGTAACATGAGATAACATAAGGGATATTAGAATAGGAATTAAGAAAGTAGCATAACTGCACCTATCAACTAGAAAAATCTAATATGTCAAATTTTCTTGGATGCACAAATCAAATAAGGGCCTCAAAATGTACATGGACAATCATCTTACCATCTCACAGTCAAGTGCCAGAATTTCATATGGAGAAGAGTCTGAAGAAGCTGGGACTGTAGAGATAAAACCTGGCAATTTTGGCAAGAAAATAACAAACGTTCATTTGCATATCAGAGCAAAAAGTGGAAAGTGAAGACAAAACAAAATCAGTGTTCAAAAAATCAGCCAATATGCCGACTAATCGGCTGATTTATCGTGAAATGGGGTGACCGGTAAGATTACAGCATATGGAGTGGACCGAGTTTATCACCGGCGCCGATTTTTCTGTCTGAAAACCGATTTAGCTCGAATTTGAATCCCTTATTGAACAAACGATAAAATATTTGAGGTGACCGATAAAATCGATTAATCTCTAATCTGAGGCCGACCGAGCAGTAAACGATAAATGATATCTTGAACACTGAACAAAGGCCAACCTGGTAAACTGATTGGGTAGCCATTATCGTGTAACTCCTCCGCAGAAAGTGTGTAATATTTAACAGGAAAGGGTATATCTTTTAGGTCATCCAGACTCGATAATTTACCTGAAAAAAATAGGTTAACTAGTTGCCAAAATATAACTATAAATTTTAAAATTAATTTAGGTTCAGGAGTCAGAAGTACGCGCTTATCACAGAGAAGGAGTTAATATTCTAATTTCAGTAAATGTGCATAAACACCAAATAAACAGAAGAACCAACATAAAGTAGAGAAGGAATAATTAGTCTTTAGAAGAAATCTTGAAATTAGAGAGAATGGAGAAGAACATCTTGGGCTCAGAGAGCTAAAGGGAGACATATTGAGGTAGCAAACAAATGATAGATGCTCAGCAAAACATATATCCGATTCCGACTAACTGGCTATACTCTCAGCTCGGGGCTAATAAGAAAACTTCTGATGTGATCATTACTTCAAATTATAATGCAAGCTGAAATTTGACATTGAAATTTCAAAATGGAACATGACTGAGAAATGCAGAAGTAAATAACAGTATAAAGGACATTGATGAATAAGTGCAACTGCTCATGTTACAAATTATAAAATAGCATTCTTGTAGGAAGTAAAGGGCAGCAGAAAATGATGGGAGTTAGTCAATAAATAACATGATCTCCCAAAATATAATCTTAACCATCAAGCAAACCTCAGATCTTTTTGGCTACTACCATAATAGCAGACCACATCACATAGTATGAGCCTAGCAAAGCAAAATAACGACTTCAACAAGTAGAAACACAATCCTCAGGAGTCATGGTGTCATACCTCCAGCAGATTCATATGAATGGTTTGATGTTTGTCCCTGGCGCTTTCGTTTTACTCTGCATGTTAGGAGTGCATCAATGGTGTGCCTTTCATCTGGTACACAACTGCCAGAAAATATTAAGTAAGACATAATGGTGCCACAACTATATTCAGATGATACAACAGAATACGAAAATCTGTGGGCAGAACGTTTAAGACTTCTGTTTCATGCACAAACCTTGAAGCTAGAACAGGTTTTGGATTGCCACACAATTCTTTCAAGGAAGAAAGGAGGCAGGACTGCGACATATATAAAGCTGCATCGAGGCCAGGAACATACAAAAGGATAACTTTTGGGATAAGAGGCTTGTTCTGGAGGTTAAAGACAAGCATACTTTTAGCGCTAAAAAGAGGTAAGTTTTCTGAAGCATCAAATAATATAAACAAAAAGCAAAGCCAATATTGCATATGCAGATCAAGTATCAATGCTTACTGCAAATCAACATATCACATAATTCACTTATTGTCATCATGAGTTACAAATAACTTTTAATGGTTTTCTACTACCCCTAACAGATGTAACACGTGTTTCTGAGATAGAACTTAGTAACTGAAAAACAAGTTGTTCTCAGTCCAAAGTGCAGTGATGAAAAAATATGAACAGGAAAAACCTCAGTTATTCTCCACCGACAATGACTTAAACAGTGGAAAGTAAAAAAGAAAATTGAGTGCTCCATGGAGTAAGAAGGGAGTTACTTTAACAAACACCCAAGAAGGCAGCATGCCTTCACCAATAACCCAGGTGACTAGCCCCTGGACGTCCTGTGTTACAAATAAATGGTGGGTTACAAGAGATAAAATCAGGGCAATTTGCATGGTGTTTCTATAACGAAAGGGACCTGTAAATTTAATGTAGAATCTGAAGTGGCCTCCTTAAAAACAACGTCAGGTTTGGCCTGGATCAGATATAAAACAACAGTACGAGAATTAATTCGGTAAGAAATAAGGTATATCTTTGAGCATCAAATATGTTAATCAGTAACGTCAGCTGCACAAGATCACTCCTGACTCCTGACCAATAACCAGTGAGCAAATATCCAGATACCAGATGTCAACTACATAACTGTTTATGATAAAATTATTGAATATTAAACAAAACATACATCACTCCTGCATGCTGCATCTAATAGTCCATTTATATTATGTAGAGTTGAATTCAAATATTTTCTAACAGAGCCAGCATAGATGATAAGACATACATCACTTCTGTCCATTTATAATACTCCCTCCAATCCGAATTTAGTGTCGCCAACCGTGTACAAATCTGTAGTACCTAGCTCACTTTCCATGACATTTATTTCGGACCAGAGGGAGTATGTAGAGTTCAATTCGTATATTTGCAAAACAGAGCCAGCATAGAAGGTTTGTAGTGTCATGGGCAAACCATGATAGAAACAATAGACAAAGTATTCATCAATTCCAAGTGGAACGCATTTCTTTTATTTAATAGAGGAAACACACTCCTCTGCCAAACAAGCAATCAGCCTAGGTTTTTGCCCCAAGAACTTCAGTGGAACAATCCAAAATTACATGAACAGGGAATCAAATTACAATCTAATGCTGCAGTTCCATGACCATCAGACCATCTACTCCAGTCTTGATAACAAAACACCAGTTGCGTTCAGACTTCCCCCGCAGGGAAATTAACGAGCCAATAACAAGCCCAAAACGAAAATACTGCCTTTCCTAGCAACAGAAATACGGCTCCAGGTGATCAAAACTTCCCCGGTTATACCACTCTGAAACAATGAAAGCTTAATTTACACCCAAAGAGGAGAAAAATAGGACGGGAAGAAAGCACATACGTCGGGGCCGTACACGTCATAGTAAGTGGAGGCGGCGGGAGCTACTCCGTCCGCTTCGCCGGAGCCGGAGGGCGTCGACATGGTGGGCGCCGCCGAGGGAGTCACGCCTCTAGGGCTTTGGCGCTCTGATGCTAAGCTTATGCGTGGAGGCCCTCTGAGTAGCTTAGGTCTTACCCAACGTCCTAAGGTGCCATAATCTTCCGACTTATTGTAGCTGTAGCACTAGCACTGCTACCTTGAGGGCTTTTCTGTAAATACACCATTTTGATGTGTGCTACTGCTTGAGCAAAAACTTTTGGTCCGAAAAATCCCCTGGGCCAGTTTTCCTTCATGGCTTTGGGTTACTTGAGGTAGCAATTTTTAAGGAAGTGGCGGGGGGTTCCTTGCTTTCTTCCTCTCCATCTTCTTCCTCCCTTGAAAACTTCACGCGCCGCCCCAGCTCCTCTCCCTTTTCTCCCCGGCAGCTTCGCCAGCCGGTTCGTAGGGGGGAGGGGAGGGTGACCCTTTCCTGTATATAGACGTAGTGGTAGGTTGTTTTTTTTTCAACGTGGAGTATGGCTTCATGCCGAGGGGTTGATGGATCCCGGTGCACCCTAGTTGCATTCATGGGGGGTGTCATTCTCCTCTCCGTGGCGCTCTGGTGGTAGGAACCGAGGACAGAGAGAGCGATTTACTGCCTCCCCCCACTAATAAGCTCAAAGGGTGCCTTCCAGATATGGAAGGTCCAGCCGGTGATGTTGATACGGGCTTTGTTGTTCTTATGTTCTGCTCCGGTCATTAGGGAGGTGAAGGAGGGGAGGGGAAGAAGGAGGCTTGGTTTCGATCTATCTGGTATGCTTCTCAAATCTCTTGGAGTCACTCGGTTGTGGATGATGTGATGGCATACTCCTCTTGGCGCTGCTTCACGTGGTCGATGGGCGACCCTCCTCAACCGCGTTTTGCAGGTTATTCTTCCTCCAGTTGGGAGGTCTTCAACTCCGATGGGATAGTTTCTAGAGGTGATGGCCCAAGTTGTTCGTCCCTGGTACTAGTATCGCTACTCCGGTCGTTGAGTTCGTCGTTGCGTTGCGGTGGAGAATGGCCTGGAGGACTCAATTGCTTTCCTCTTTATCTTTCCATGGTCCTTATTGTAAAAGTGCAGGTCTTGACTATAATTTTTTTGTGTACCTTTATGTAATTGTTAACCCCAGATTTGGTAATGAGTAGCATTTGGGTCCTTTGGGGACCGTTCCTATTACAAAATGGTAGCGGTCCAGTCGGCTCAGTTTTCCAGGGATAAAGTAAAAAATATATAAATCGCAACTTGGGAGGTCTTGGCATAAGGGCGCGTACAATGTTCATATCTTAGCGTCACCACGTACGATAATTGTTGAGTTGGAAGACTGAAATGAAAAAAAGATACTTGTCTTCTCTTACTTAAGAGATGATCTCTTAGCAACTTCTCTCTCACAACATATTTAGGGATTCTGACTACTGAATATAAGACTAAAAAATACCATTGTAAAACTTTTTTATTGCTATATCACGAATACGTGGCATGATTAAAAAATTGTTTTATCAACCATTATACATGCCCTAAGCATGTGTTGCCCTAAGCATGTGTCGCTTCCACTGTTGGCCACCATGCGTGTTTTAAAAGTGAAAGATGTCAACTAGGTCCGACGATCATCCCGCCCCGTCCCTTCTGCCACCGAGCCAGTGAGCTTCCTCTCTTGTGACTCCCTCTAGGCTCTACCTCGAGTCGCAGATCAGAAAAATTGACGTGAGGCTCGATCTTGTTCATTTACCTCATTGTGTTACCATCGAATTTCCTTATCTAGATCTATTGTTTCCGCTACACGTGTTGTGTTCGTTGCAAGTAGGATTTGCTTTGTTTAGCGTAAACATCAGGGGAGCATGCTGTAGTATGTGTTCTTAGAAATGTCTCCCGACAACGGATGCTTCTATGAAGTGGGGGATCCAAGTTCATCCTTGGGGGTGCACAGGACACCTGGTAAAAATATTTTCTTGGGCTGGCCTGCCTGCCAAGTCTGACCCCCCCCCCCCCCCCCACACACACACACACACATATTTTTGCGTAGGCAAGAGATGATACAACCATCCCACAGACGTTTTTTTTTGTTTTTTTTGGCTGATTTGGTAATTTGACTAAAAATATAGTCTCACTAGAGGAAACCTGATAATTGTTGATGAAGAAGGATATATAAAACATATAAGAGAGCATCAAGAAGCATGTATAAAACATGTTTAAATCTAACACACTTCATATGCATAGGAGTCTTGTAAGAAAACAAGTCAATGAAGCACAAAGTGACTAGCATAGGAAGGTAAAACAAATGCAACTTCAAACCTTTCAACATAAAGAGAGGAGACTTAATATTATTGAGATATATGAAACCGTGTCTCCCTCTCTCATAATGACCATTAGTTCTCTTAAAGCAAACAACATATAAAAGCAACACAAGATAAAGCTCACAACTTTCATCATAAAGAGAGGAAATTTAATAACATGAAGATTTCTATAACCATATTTTACTCTCTCAAAATAATTTTCTGTAGCACAACCATCATTATAATCATCATAAATTGGAGGCATAGAATAATCATAATGAATTTTATTCTCAATAGTAGCTGGACTGAAAATATCATATTCATCAGTGTAAACATCATATATAGGAGGCATATCATAATCAACATAAACTTTCTCCTCAATACCCGGGGGACTAAAAAGATCATTTTCATCAAAACCGACCTCCCCAAGCATAAAGTCTTCCATAGCATTAGCAATAATGGTGTTCAAAGAATTCATAGTAATAATATTGCTACCATCATGCACATAAAGTTCCATAGGTTTTTTTAATTTTCTCTTCAAACACATCATTTCCTAGCTCAAGATAAATTTCATAGAGCTCTCTCATTTTTTTTTCCATTAAGCCTAACTAGTGAAATAAAAACAAGAAACAAAAAGATAAAACTGTAGGATCTAAAGAAGATACCTTCAAGCGCTCACCTCCCCGGCAACGGCGCCAGAAAAGAGCTTGATGTCTACTGCACGCTTCTATTCTTGTAGACAGTGTTAGACCTCCAAGTGCAGAGGTTTGTAGGACAGCAGCAAATTTTCCTTAAGTGGGTAACCCAAGGTTTGTCGAACTCAGGGAGGTAGAGGTCAAACGTATCCCTCTCAAGCAACCCTGCAATTAATATACAAGAAGTCTCTTGTGTCCCCAACACACCCAATACACTTGTCAGATGTATAGGTGCACTAGTTTGGCGAAGAGATGGTAAAATACAGGTGTTATGGATGATTACAAGTGGTATTTGTAATCTGAAATAAAATGGCAGCAAGCGAACAAGTAACAAAACTGAGAGTAAACGGTGTTTCAATGCTTGGAAACAAGGCCTAGGGATCATACTTTCACTAGTGGCCACTCCCAACAATTGTAACACAGTTGAACACAAGAATAAAACTTCCTCTTCAATATGAAACTTAGATGCTACTCGGAACTACTCTTGTGTTGGATAAGAAACACCATTACTACTGCGAAGGGCTACAAAAGCACACCTTAAAGTCTGAGTAAACAAACACCATGATTTTATAGTGAAATCTAACACAAAGAACAACTCATGGTAAGTATCCATCTAATCTATTATCCATAGAGTCACACACGCCACCCACAATGTCATCAAGGCTTTGTGTTTTCAACGGTGACTCGGGACATTATACTAGATAAAACCAATTGAGTAGCATATCTGACAAGGATATATATCTCGGGTACCCTACCATAAGGATACCTGGTGCACGTGTCGACTAAGGCCCAATTATCAAGAGCCTAACATGAAGCCCATGACGAAAGGCCCAACAAGATGGAGTACCCTCCAAGATTAGATATAGGCATAGTCGGTTTATACTTTCCTTACATGTAAACAGGATCGGTTACGGACTCCCGAGACCCAGCCTCTTTTAAAGGCTGGGAGGGCCGTCGATCCTGGACAAGCCATACTCGAACCACCAAAAGCCTTAGCGAGATCGACATCTCGTCGGCGCTCCCCTTGTAATCGCATAATCTCACACGATCAATACAGACAAGCAGGAAGTAGGGTCTTTACCTCCACCCGAGGGGCCTGAACCTGGGTAAATCTTTGCCTCTGCTTGTCAGCCGACGAAACTACCAGTACTACCATGTTATCTCCCCATAATCTCAACCCTAGGTCCTAACCATGGGATTTGATGAGTTAACCCCTCGTCAATTGGCGCCGTTTGTGGGAAAGAATAGTGCTAGACTCACGGTTTCTTCTTTTCCATCAAAAAATGGCGACTCGCCGATCGGATCTACAAACGGCAACTCGCCGGCTGCATCAATAAACCAGAACTCGCCTACTCGGGCAACACACGGCAACTCGCCGACTCACTCGACAAATGGCAGCACGCCAGCTTCACCTGCAAAAAGCACATCAGATCCTCTGATGGACTTCGAGCCACACTCGCCAGAATTCCAGGAGATGTTTGCCGATCTCGAGTCAGGTTTGGGTTTAACCGTTGGCTCGTTCAATTTTTTCGTCAACAAGCTTGGTGTGCAGGACTTGACAGATCCACGCCAACCCGCGACTTCCGCACCCGAGGCCCCATCGGTTGTGGCTCCTTCGACTGCGGATCCATCAACTGCGTCCATACCATCGTCGATCCTCCAAGCTTGCTCGTCTACAACAACCATGTCGACTCGAGAGATCAACGATTTCATTGAAGAACTCCAAGGTAAGGAGGCCGAATCAGCATACCGCACAAACAATCCCGAGTTCGATCTCCCACTCGAGGATAGTTTCGACTGCGGGATCTCCCTCAGCGACTTCGACGAGCCCAAAACTCATATCGACAACAACGTCGACTCCGAGATCTGCACCAATAACAACCTCGACTTCGAGATTCATAACAACTTCACCGACGCCGAGATGAGCATAGGCGATGAAGGCATTGATAGCGAGATCCGTCCAGATGGACCACTCGACGGGCATATCGACTCCGACATGAGCCTTGATGACGACGTTGAGTCCATGACGGGACTCGAAAACACATACACATACCCTCGGGTGATACCCCAGCAGGTCTACGTTGCCTTCGCCGCAGGATCATCTGATGTTGCGGCCAGTCGCGTGCCTACAGAGTTCCCGTGCACGGTTACTATGCCGGATGGAGTCATAAATCTCACAATTACTGCCGAGATGGCAGCAAAAGCAGATAAATTCATCAAGGAGTGCACAATGATGCCAGCAGACGCAACACGGGAGGAGATGTTGACCTTCCAGTACTTCAACTGGCAAGAATCACTTCGACTTCAGCAGATCAAAGCAACACTCGAAGAACGTAAAAAGCAAGCTAGCTTGTCGAGTGCGCGAAGAAGACAGCTCTCTTTGAGCTCCACCGGGCGAGCAGACACAAGACCCAGATCAAGGCTGTCACACCTCGCGCCAGATGAGAGGGCAGCACTCACCAGCAACCTAGGCCACTCCTTCATGACATACGACGAGGAGGGAGTGCCAGTACCCAAAACAGCTGCGGGTGCTCTCTTTACCGCTGCAGCATACCTAGAGGCAATCAAGCCTCCAGCTGATGACCCCAATGCAAAACTACATCGCCAACAGATCAAATCACTCGCCTTAGCGGCAAAGGCCATACGCCAAATCCCAAAAACTCCAGGAGGGAGTCGAGATCATGCCCTAGTTGACATGCGTCGCGAAGAACATAATCGCAGTGGTCGCCGCCACCACTCGAAGGAAAGAAGCGGCTCACGTCGGCGTAGGTCCAGGAGCAGATCACGTAGATCTTACAGTAGCGACTCATACTCTGATCGAGAGCCCGAGCCACACGGAGCTCTGTGCTTCACTCGACGCGTCCGCGAGACACGATGCCCAAAGGGTTCAAACTCACATCTGAACAGCCCAAGTACACGGGTCGACAGGAACCTTCAGGGTGGCTGGAATACTACAGGCTGACTGTCGCGTGCCAGCGAGGCACAAACATCACAGCCATGCAATACATACGACTCATGCTCGAAGGCACAGCCCGTGACTGGCTCAAGGCTCTACCTCCATCAACATACGACTCGTGGGATCACTTCCGCACAGACTTCATCAAAAACTTCGAGCCTCTATGTGAGCACCCAAAAACGTTCGAGGAGCTGCGAGCTTGCGTTCAACGGTCAGACGAAACATTGAGGTCATACATCAGACGATGGACTGAGATACGCAACTCAGTTGGAGTAATTTCAGAAGATATGGCCATGGATGCCTTCATCATGGGCCTCGCCAGGCGGGACTTCAAAGAAGCACTTGGTCGCGAAAAGCCAACCTCTATGGCTAACCTCTTGAAGATCGCGACTGAGTGGGCAGACAGAGAAGACATGGCGCGCACCTGATAACTCCCAAGAGCAGGGGATCACGGTAGCACCTCTCAATGTGGAAGTAAGGTATCGATCCGCGGGAGCAAGAAGGAAAAGTTATCTATTCCCTACAACTAAAGTGTCACAAGTTTTAGTTGATTATGCACTAAACAAGTTTAAGGAACAAGATGGTTGATTTAATGGATGGAAGTTTAATGTAACAAAACAAGAATGTAAAAGTGTCCCAATCCTCTTCGATGCAAGAGGACAAGACAAAGGTTTTCTCTTATTGGAACAATGGATATGGGTTCATGGTTCACTTAATCCTCTCTCTCATCTACGGTGATTATCATGATATAGGTAAAGTACACACAATTGTCATGTTTTAATGGTAGCTTTTATGACGGCTATATGTCCTAAAACACATAGTTGAAAGAAGTACTCATTTGTGTTGCTAGGTCACCCTCGTAAGGCTAGCGTGGTTGCTCTCACTCCACATCATACTCTTCCTTTTTACCCCCAGATAAAGGATGTTGGGTTGTATTTCACATGTCACTCAATATATATGCCGTGTCACATCGGCCATCCCGTACCTACATACATCATACTTCATAATGGACAATATTCTAAACACTAGTGCAATGATTCATAATCCGTGTGCATGACCACATCTCTCTCATCTATCCACACTTGGTGGTGTCAATCACCTCATGACAAGGATCAACAAGGCATTATGCAAAAATCAAACCATCACATGCATCATAGAACATCTCCAAAGTATAACAAATCAAAAAAGCTCCAACACAACAGTAAATGTGTAACAAATCATCTCATACCACAATATCCACCATAAGAATTTCAAAGATAGTTCCCTAATCATGCAAGGCACATCATATGGACTTCAACAATGATCATACATACAGAGATTGGATCAAGTTACCACCACAAACCCAAAGTCCAGGGGGTGGACTACTCCCTCTTCATCATGGAGACGGTGGAGAAGTCGTTGGAGAAGATGGAGACCACCCCGGCAGCGCCCCGCCGGAGTTTTCCCCCTCCAATCTGCAGCTCCAGGTCTCTGTTTCTTGGTTTCTGTGTTTAGGCGGCGCTCCTTCCAGAGAACGTCGGGGGGCTATTTTTATAGACGTTTTTAGGTCAAGACGAAGCCACGGAGACAAAAACGGACGGCATCGGAGCCACGAGGAATAAAAGAGGTGGTCCCACACGGCCTATGTACCTGGCCACATGGGACCAGCTAATTTCTTCCTCGGACTTCCTTTTTCGCGGATCCTTGGCTGGTACGTCTTCTTATTTCCAAATATTGGGCCCCGTAAAATATTAGGTCATTTGGACGTCGTTTGGTCCCTGAAAGTCAAAAACATGGAAAAAGGGGTTTTCTGCCAGTGCAGGGTTAATTCCATAAAAATAGGAAACATACCAAATATTCCCAAAATCATTATAAAACAGTGATATAACCCTTATATGATGCAAATATGACTGGAATATAAGTAAAATAATGCAAAGTTCATGTATGCATTTTACATGCATCAGCACCACACGCGGGTCCTCACCCCGTGACAATCATGAAAATGGAAGTCGAAGCCGCAGAGACTCATACAGCGACGACCGAAGGCGCAAGCGTTCAAACCGTCACTACGATGACGACAGACCTGAATTCATGGCGGCTGGGTTCTCCACACCCCGCAACGACCAAGACAGAAGCGACCGACGGTCAGAAGATCGACGGGACAGTCGAGATGATCGACGGGACAGTCGAGATGATCGACGGGACAGTCGAGACCGCGGCCGATGCAGCGACAGCTATAAGAGGAAAGACTGGCGCAAGTCGCGCTCCGGCGTACAATCCGAGTGATCATTCGATGAAAAGATGGATGCTGATTGCAGATTCCACCTGTACAAAGGGGAAGACGGAAAATTGCGTTCCAATCACTCGATGAGAAACTGCAAAGAATTCGACCAACTAGCGTCTGAATACGTACAACTCAGAAAGGCAACAGCCGCACACGGACCCGCACCTACGCCTGTGTCTCAGCCAAACAACGTGCCCGTCCTGATGGCACCACCTCCACCACCACAGCCTGCCGCAGGCGGAAATATCGCGGGTGCCATACAACAAGTACCTCGGGTGGACGAACCTCAGTACCTGATACGTCTCCAACGTATCCATAATTTCTGCTATTCCATGCTTATATTATACCATTTGCTACATGTTTTATATACACTTCATATCACTTTTATGCATTTTCTGGGACTAACCTATTAACAAGATGCCGAAGTGCCAGTTCCCTGTTTTCTGCTGTTTTTGGTTCCAGAAAAGTACTTCTGCGAATATTCTCGGAATTGCATGAAACAAAAGGCCACGTCCCTATTTTTCCAGCACCGTCACGGAGTCCGAAGGAAAGACGAAGGAGGGCGCCGAGGTAGCCAAATCACACCCCGGCGCGGTGGGCCCCCTGGCCGCGCCGCCCTATGGTGTGGGCCCCTCAGGACTCCACCGACGTTGCCCCTTCGCCTATTTATTCCCTCCGAGGCGTAAACCTTAAAATACCAAGTCATATTTCTAGAAGAGTTCAGCAGCGCCGCCGCCATCGACGACAAGTTTCGGGGGACAGAATCTCTGTTCCGACACGCCCCGGGACGGGGAATTGCCCCCGGAGTCATCTCCATCGACACCACCGCCATCTTCATCGCCGCTGCTGACTCCCATGATGAGGAGGGAGTAGTTCTCCCCCGAGGCTGAGGGCTCTACCGGTAGCTATGTGGTTCATCTCTCTCTCTCATGGTGTGATCTTTATATGATCATGTGTATTGCTAGTATCGCTGAATACATTAATAATGTTTATGCTACTCAAGTGATTTTGTCTAGTTTCTGGAGTCATTGTGACAACACGGTATCAAGGTGACAGTGTGGGTACTTGTGTGACTCTATGAATAATTTAGACATTTATCATGGCTTATTCTTGGGAATTGTGGTGTTTGTTTACTCAGACTTTGAGGTGTGCTTTTGCAGCCCTACGCATAGTACTCTTGCTTCATCAAGAAGGAGAATAATCCCGAGTAGTATTTACTTGTGTTCAGTTGTGCTAATCTAGTTGAATATGTAGATGTTACTCTTTATCTATTATGCACTCTAGAGGTTACTTTAATATGAACTCCGGTACTCTCCACGGTGTAAAGGTGACAGTGTGTGCACCGTGTGTGATTCCTTTATGACGTTGTGGCGCTTGTTTACTCCGGCTTGAGGTGTGCTTTTGTAGCCCTACACAATGAATGGTGTTTGTTATCCAACAAGAGAGTGTTTAAGAGTAGCTTTTACTTATTCAGTTATGAGATCATTGTTGAGAGTGTCCACTAGTGAAAGTATGATCCCTAGGCCTTGTTTCTAAGCATTGAAACACCGTTTACAACAAGTTCTGCTACATGTTTGCTTGCTGCCATCTTTATTTCAGATTGCAGTTACTACTTATAATCATCCATATTACTTGTATTTCACTATCTCTTCGCCGAACTAGTGCACCTATACATCTGACAAGTGTATTGGGTGTGTTGGGGACACAAGAGACTTCTTGTATCTTAATTGCAGGGTTGCTTGAGAGGGATATCTTTGACCTCTACCTCCCTGAGTTCGATAAACCTTGGGTGATTCACTTAAGGGAAACTTGCTGCTGTTCTACAAACCTCTGCTCTTGGAGGCCCAACACTGTCTACAAGAATAGAAGCGTGCGTAGACATCAAGCTATTTTCTGGCGCCGTTGCCGGGGAGGTAAGCGTTGGAAGGTATCTCCTTTAGATTCTGCAATTTTATCTTTTTGTTTCTTGTTTTTATTTTCACTAGTTAGGCTTAATGGAAAACAACAAAAAAATTAGAGATCTTTATGAACTTTATATTGAATTAGGACATGATGCTTTTGAAGAGAAAATTAAAAAACCTATGGAGGCTTGTTTGCATGATGGTAGCAATGGTATTACTATAAATTCTTTGAACACCATTATTGCAATGCTATGGAAAAGTCTAAGCTTGGGGAAGCTGGTTGTGATGAATATGATATTTTTAGTCCCCCAAGCTTTAAGGAGGAAATTTGCTTTGATAATACTTTGCCTCCAATATATGATGATTATAATCATTGTGATATTTTCAGTCCACCTACTATTGAGGATATAGTTTATGTTGATTATGATATGCCTCCTATATATGATGTTTACAATGATGAATATGATATTCTCAGTCCATCTACTATTGAGGATAAAAATCATTTTGATTATTCTATGCCTCCTATTTATGATGATTACAATGATGGATGTGATACTTTTACTCTCACTATTACTAATGATAATGTTCATGCTTATGTGGAGAGTAATGATACTTTTATGCATGTGGATCATGATAAGAATGCTTTATGTGATAGCTATATTGTTGAGTTTATTCATGATGCCGCTGAAAATTATTTTGAGAGAGGAAAGTATGGTTATAGAAATCTTCATGTTACTAAATTTCTTCTCTTTATGATGAATGTTTTGAGCTTTCTCTTGATTTGCTTTTATTTGCTGGGTACTTTAAGACCTACTGGTCCTTATGAGAGAGGGAGACACGATTTCATATATCACAATAATATTAAGTCTTCTCTCTTTATGTTGAAATTTTTGAAGTTACACTTGTTTTGCTTTCTATGCTAGTCACTTTGTTCTTCATTGACTTGTTTTCTTACAAGACTCCTATGCATAGAAAGAGTGTTAGATTTAAACATGTTTTATATATGCTTCTTGATGCTCTCTTTTATGTTTCAACTCTCATCTTTATGTGGGCATCATAAAAATCACTATGCCTAGCTAAAAGGCTTTAAAGAAAAGCGCTTATGGGAGACAACCCATCGTTTTTATTTGCTGTTATTTTTTTTTCTTTGAGTCAAGGAGTTTTGTACTTCTGTAGCAACTCCTTTGTATCTTTATTTTATCGCATTGTTGTGCCAAGTAAAGTTTTATTGAAAGTTGATGCAAGATTTGGATTTCTGCGCAGTAACAGATTTTTAGCTGTCACGAATTTGAGCTTTTCTCCCTGTAGAAAATTCGAAAAATTCTAAAAAATCACGCATCTTCCTGAGATATGTACGCAACTTTCATTATTTTGGCCAGATCCATCTGAGCAACTTAAGTGCCTCGAAAAAATTCGTCTTCAGACTGTTCTGTTTTTGACAGATTCTGCCTTTTGTTTTGCATTCGCTCTTTTACGATGTTTGTGTGGATTTCTTTGCTCCACAAAGCATTGGTGGCTGTAGCTAATGTCCAGAAGCTTTGGGAATGATTGTTCATTACAGAATATGAGAATTTTTTTATGCACTAACCCTCTAATGAGAACTGTCTTGAGTTTGGTGTGAAGGAAGTTTTCAAGGATCAAGCGAGAAGGTGATATTATGTGATCAAGAAGAGTGAAAAGCCTAAGCTTGGGGATGCCCCCGTGGTTCATCCCAACCATATTCAGAGAGACTCAAGCGTCTAAGCTTGGGGATGCCCAAGGCATCCCCTTCTTCATCAACAACTTATCAGGTCATCTCTAGTGAAACTATATTTTAATTCTTTCACATCTTATGCGCTTTACTTGGAGCGTCTGTGTGCTTTTATTTTTGTTTTTGTTTGAATAAATTCGGATCCTAGCAATCCTTGTGTGGGAGAGAGACACGCTCCGCTTTTTCATGTGAATACTCATGTTCTTCACTTATATTTGTTGAGTATTCTTAACTAGCTACTGCAGTGCTTTTAGCTCCTGTTTTTCATGCATCTCTTCGAGCTGTTAGCACTTGTTTATAAATACTCTCTTGCTGCATTATATTATCATTTGGAGAGTTTATGTTTAAATAAATTGATTGGTGTTTGTTTGGAAGAAAGAAAATGCTACATGTAGTAGTTGGTATTGGAAAAGACATATGCATTCTGTTGATCATTGTCTTGTTTCGATTTGACTTTTGCAATTGTTTTGAGCTCTCAAGTAGATCATGTTTAAGCTCTTGCATCATGTAGTTAAAGCCTAGTAGTGGAGAACTACCGTAGAGCTTGTTGAGACTTGGGATGCATATTTGTTCTCTCTAAGGTCTAGATATTTTCTGGTAAAATGTTTGAGCAACAAGGAAGACAGTGTAGAGTCTTATAATACTTGCAATATGTTTTTATGTGATTGCTGTACCGGTTTATACTTGTGTTTGCTTCAAACAACCTTGCTAGCCTAAACTCTGTACTGAGAGGGAATGCTTCTCGTGCATCCAAAACTTGAGCCAAAACCCATGCCATTTGTGTCCACCATACCTACCTACTATGTGGTATTTCCTGCCATTCCAAGTAAATATTTCATGTGCTACCTTTAAACTATTCAAAACTTTATTACTCCTTATTTGTGTCAATGTTTTATAGCTCATGAGGAAGTATGTGGTGTTTTATCTTTCAATCTTGTCATTTACTTCTGACAGACTTTCACCAATGGACTAGTGGCATATACATCCGCTTATCCAATAATTTGCAAAAAGAGCTGGCAACGGGGTGCCCAGCCCCAATTAATTACAACTTTCATTAATAATTCTCTTCACATGTTTTGCCCTGATTTATCAGTAAGCAACTTAATTTGCAAATAGACACTCCTCCATGGTATGTGAATGTTGGAAGGCACCCGAGGATTCGGTTAGCCATGGCTTGTGTAAGCAAAAGGTTGGGAGGAGTGTCACTATAAAGAAACTAAAATACATGTGTAAACAAAAGAGAAGAGGGATGATCTACCTTGCTGGTAGAGATAACGTCCTTCATGGGAGCCGCTCTTGAAAGTCTGGTTGACAAGGGGGTTAGAGTGCCCACTACCATTCGTTGACAACAACAAACACCTCTCAAATACTTATTTTGTGCTCTCTATATGCTTTCGAAAACTTAAAAAGCTCTAGCACATGATTTAATCCCTGCTTCCCTCTGCGAAGGGCCTATCTTTTACTTTATGTTGAGTCAGTTTACCTACTCCTTTCTATCTTAGAAGCAAACACTTGTGTCAACTTTGTGTGCATTGATTCTTACATGTTTACTTATTGCACTTGTTATATTGCTTTATGTTGACAACTATCCATGAGATATACATGTTACAAGTTGAAAGCAATTGCTGAAACTTAATCATCCTTTGTGTTGCTTCAATGCCTTTTACTTTGAATCTATTGCTTTATGAGTTACCTCTTATGCAAAACTTTTTGATGCTTGTCTTGAAAGTACTATTCATGAAAAGTTTTTGCTTATATGATTCATTGTTTACTCTTTATCTATTTGTTAGCAAACTATAGACCATTGCTTTGAGTCACTTCATTCATGACATGAGCCTTGCAATATATTGATCAAGATTGTGTGAAAGCATGTCTCCTCAGAAATTATTTGTTGTTATCGTTTTACCTACTCGAGGACGAGTAGAACTAAGCTTGGGGATGCTTGATACGTCTCCAACGTATCCATAATTTCTGATGTTCCATGCTTATATTATACCATTTGCTACATGTTTTATATACACTTCATATCACTTTTATGCATTTTCTGGGACTAACCTATTAACAAGATGCCAAGTGCCAGTTCCCTGTTTTCTGCTGTTTTTGGTTCAGAAAAGTACTTCTGCGAATATTCTCGGAATTGCACGAAACAAAAGGCCACGTCCCTATTTTTCCAGCACGTCACGGAGTCCGAAGGAGAGACGAAGGAGGGCGCCGAGGTGGCCAAACCACACCCGGCGCGGTGGGCCCCCTGCCGCGCCGCCTATGGTGTGGGCCCCTCGGACTCCACCGACGTTGCCCCTTCGCCTATTTATTCCCCGAGGCGAAAACCCTAAAAACCAAGTCATATTTCCAGAAGAGTTCCGCAGCGCCGCCGCCATCGACGACAAGTTTCGGGGGACAGAATCTCTGTTCCGGCACGCCGCCGGGACGGGGAATTGCCCCCGGAGTCATCTCCATCGACACCACCGCCATCTTCATCGCCGCTGCTGACTCCCATGATGAGGAGGGAGTAGTTCTCCCCCGAGGCTGAGGGCTCTACCGGTAGCTATGTGGTTCATCTCTCTCTCCCATGGTGTGATCTTTATGTGATCATGTGTATTGCTAGTATCGCTGAATACATTAATAATGTTTATGCTACTCAAGTGATTTTGTCTAGTTTCTGGAGTCATTGTGACAACACGGTATCAAGGTGACAGTGTGGGTACTTGTGTGACTCTATGAATAATTTAGACATTTATCATGGCTTATTCTTGGGAATTGTGGTGTTTGTTTACTCAGACTTTGAGGTGTGCTTTTGCAGCCCTACGCATAGTACTCTTGCTTCATCAAGAAGGAGAATAATCCCGAGTAGTATTTACTTGTGTTCAGTTGTGCTAATCTAGTTGAATATGTAGATGTTACTCTTTATCTATTATGCACTCTATAGGTTACTTTAATATGAACTCCGGTACTCTCCACGGTGTAAAGGTGACAGTGTGTGCACCGTGTGTGATTCCTTTATGACGTTGTGGCGCTTGTTTACTCCGGCTTGAGGTGTGCTTTTGTAGCCCTACACAATGAATGGTGTTTGTTATCCAACAAGAGAGTGTTTAAGAGTAGCTTTTACTTATTCAGTTATGAGATCATTGTTGAGAGTGTCCACTAGTGAAAGTATGATCCCTAGGCCTTGTTTCTAAGCATTGAAACACCGTTTACAACAAGTTCTGCTACATGTTTGCTTGCTGCCATCTTTATTTCAGATTGCAGTTACTACTTATAATCATCCATATTACTTGTATTTCACTATCTCTTCGCCGAACTAGTGCACCTATACATCTGACAAGTGTATTGGGTGTGTTGGGGACACAAGAGACTTCTTGTATCTTAATTGCAGGGTTGCTTGAGAGGGATATCTTTGACCTCTACCTCCCTGAGTTCGATAAACCTTGGGTGATTCACTTAAGGGAAACTTGCTGCTGTTCTACAAACCTCTGCTCTTGGAGGCCCAACACTGTCTACAGGAATAGAAGCGTGTGTAGACATCAGTACCCTCCGCCCCAAGGGCAGATGTACATGATACAGAAAGGTCGCCCTTCAAACAGGGAGCAAAAACTTCGCACTCGACAAGTAAACATGGCGGTCATGTCACCTCCTGCTGTAACTGAATTCTTGAAGGGATCCGAAACTGCAATAAGCTTCAGCAGAGAGGACCACCCACCATCGGTTGTTCGTCCAGGGCACTCTGCTCTGGTACTCGACGCACAAATCGGAGGCTACGCCATGTCCAAGGTCTTCATGGATGGTGGCAGCGGCATAAAGATCATCTTCGCAGATACGCTCCGCAAAATGAACAGGTCAGTCGAAAACCTGCCAAGATCCTCAAATACCTTTCACGGTATTGTCCAGGCAAAGCAATAAGCCTAGAAGGCACTATACAACTCGACGTAACGTTCGAGGACAAGAACCACTTCAGGACAGAGTCGATTGAGTTCGAAGTTGTCGACTGGAAATCACAATACCACGCCATACTTGGACGTCCGACGTTTGCTCGATTCATGGCGGTTCCACACTATTCATACCTCCAGCTGAAGATGCCAGGACCAAAAGGAGTAATCACAGTCAAAGGAAACTTCCAAAAGTCCGACTCTTGCGACCGTGAGTTTAGCAAAATCTCTGAGATGATTGGCATGGAAGCAACACTCGCCGATCTGGCGGTTTCCAACGATCGAACACTTATGCCGGAGCACAAGAAGGTGGCAGTCGACAGAGCATTCAACGCCACCAATGACACAAGGTCGCATCAGGTGCACCCGACTGACCCGACCAAGACAGTCAATGTCTCTTCGAATCTGCCTATCGCATAGGAAAGCGCGCTCGTCGAATTCCTCCGTGAGAACTGGGATATATTTGCGTGGTGTCCAGCCGACATGCCAGGTATTCCCAGGGAATGTGCCGAGCACTCTCTCCAATTATTTCCAGATGCTAAACCAGTCAAGCAAACAATGCGCCACATATCTGGCCCGAAAAGAACCGCATAAGCCGAAGTCGACAGACTACTCGCAGCAGGTTTCAGCAGAGAAATCAAGAAATCACAATGGGTGGCCAACCCCGTACTTGTAGAGAAGAAGCACACAGATATCCTTCGGATGTGCGTAGATTTCACAGCACTCAATAAATGATGTCCAAAGGATCACTTTCCACTACCTCGAATCGACCAGATCGTCGACTCCACCGCCGGGTGCGCTCGCTTGTCCTTCCTGGATGCTTACTCGCGTTACCACCAGATAAGGATGAAGGAAGAGGTTGGAGAGAAAACGGCGTTTATAACCCCACTCGGGGTCTACTGCTACACAACCATGCCCTTTGGGCTCAAGAACGCAGGCGCAACCTACCAGCGCATGGTGCAAGATTGGCTCAAGAAGCAAATTGGGCGAAACGTCCAGGTCAACGTAGATGACATCGTCATCACAACAAGGGAGGAAAACACACTACTCAATGACTTGCGAGAGACGTTCGCAAACCTCAAACGCTTCCACATCAAGCTCAACCCGAAGATGTGCACGTTCGGCGTTCCAGCCGGGCAGCTCTTGGGGTATCTAGTCTCGGCTCGAGGAATCGAGGCAGACCCGGAGAAAATACAGGCCATCTTGACTACGCAAAGGCGTTCAAAGCTCCATGACGTGCAAAAATTAGCGGGTCGAGTGGCAGCACTCAGTCGATTCATCAGCAAACTGGGCAAAAAAGTACTCCGTTCTATCGACTGATGAAGAAAGCAGACAAATTCAACTAGATTACAATGCTCATGATCACATAAAGATCACACCATGAGAGAGATAAACCACATAGGTATTGGCATGAGCCCTTAGCCCCAATGAAGAACTACTCGCGCCGCATCATGGGAGACAACAACGGCGATGAAGATGGCTCGGGGGTCAATTCCCCGTCCCGGCAGAGTTCCGGAATAGAGACTTCTGTCCCCCGAATTAGGGTTTTTGGTGGCGGCGGAGCTCGAAGTTGTTTCTGGAGAAATCCTTCGGGGTGCAGGAGTTTTAGGTCAGGGAGTTATTTATGAGCGAAGAGGCGACGCGAGGTGGTGGACGAGGCGACGACACACCACCCCGGCGCGGCCCCACTTCTGGCCACGCCCAGGGGTCGTCTGGGGCCCACGGGCTCCGTTTTGGGCGATGTTCGAGTCCACGACGATCAACAGAACATTTCGAAAAACTTTCGCGACTAGACTTTTTTCATTTTATGTCACCTTCGGGTCGTTTCAGAGACATCTTTAAAAACTGTCTGGTGGAGACAGATTTCAGGAGATGAAAGTCCAACTCCAACTCGGCTTCTTTTGCGTTCTTGTCAATTTCCAAATAATTCCTACACATCAAAGTGTAAAGAAGAACAATGTGCACTTTTGCAACTATTAATAGGTTAGTCCAGAAAATACATAAAAATGATATATAATTCAAATAAAACATGTAGCATTTGGTATAAAACAAGCATGGAACATCAAAAATTATAAATACGTTTGAGACGTATCAATTCGTCAAACTGCCACAGATCAAGAGACAAAAAGTTAAATAATTAATCATCTAGATGAGGCAAAAAGCTCGTATATTGGTAACTTTATTTATGTGGCAGAGATGAATATGCGATTTTATTTCCTCCAATTCGCATTAAATCTGCGACATCGTACTTAAGACATGGAGATCTGTCGATCTTGTAATTAATTAGTCGTCGGTGACCAGTTTTATAGAGAAACTAAAATGAAATGTTAATAAATACACTCATCAGCGACACACATTCAGTTTTGATAATATGAGTTTGTCATTCAATGCTTAGGATCAACCCCACCACCCAAACTGTCTTGTTATAGCTCACTCTCCCTCCTTCTCTCGCCTCAACATTCAGTGGTTAGGATGAACCACTACGCAAAATGCCTAACTGTGGTACTCGTGTTTCTTCGTTACCGTGATACCCTGTCCCTAGTTACGGTCTCGCCAGCGCTACGTTCCTCTTGACAAAACCCCTCCTCCTTTCCCATTGTCATGCCTGAGTCGCCCATCGTCATCGCCCTACTTCCCTCTCTCGCCCCTCCACCACCCCCCCCCCCCCCCACCCCCAACCACACAGACATACGCGCGCACACACTTTCCCTCGATGGCATTTCCAAACGTTGTCATCGCCAAAATAAGGTTATCCCTCTAAAAAAAACCAAGTCAAACTATAAACCTAACCCGAGCATCGCCTTGTATCTGCCGCGTCACTTCATCCGTGTCATCGCTTCGTTGGCACTGTCACCTGCTTGTCAGCACCGACCATAGAGAAGAAAGGAGAGGACATCGAATTCCTTTTGAAGAAGGAAGTCAACTATGTTCAAATCGAAAAACAGATGTAAGTTAGCACGACCGTGTTATTTTCATAAGCGGCTTAAAACCTTGCATTGTTAGGGCCGGAGCCAGACACACGAACGCAGGAAAAAGATCAGCAGATGAAAATCACCTCATCCACATGCAGAGCAGGGCGCTCTGGTCACCTCACAATGCCCCCAAAACCTCTTCCCTGTCATCCAATGGCAGAGGCAAACAAATCCTATCCTCCTCCCTCCCACACTACACCATTCACATCTTTTTCCCTCTCTTCTCTCGCCAGGATACTGGCACAGGAACCAGCTCCTTTGCTCTCCTTTCTCCCTCGTTCTCCGTGACCAGCAATGGCGTTGGAGACATGCTCAGAGCCTGGGCCCTGCACGCGCCCCAGGCCGGCAGCAGGGAGAGGCTTAGCAGCACCAGCTACGCTCCGTCCAGGCCAAGGACCGCTGCCCCCGCCGTCGTCACGCCGTCCCCGTCGCCGTCAGCCCTGGTCGCGCCGCGGCGGCCGTCTCGCTTCGTCTGCCAGTGCAAGAACGTCGTCGATGAAGGTACGTCACTACCCTTATCCATCTCGCTAGGTGAAATGGAGTGCAAAGAAGCAGATCTTGAGAGTCGCTAGTGTTAATAATGGCGCAGTGATTGTGGCGGACGAGAAGAACTGGGACACCATGGTGATCGCGTCCGATTCCCCGGTGCTGGTAGAGTTCTGGGCGCCGTGGTGCGGGCCGTGCCGGATGATTGCGCCGGTGATCGACGAGCTTGCCAAGGACTACGTTGGGAAGATCAAGTGCTGCAAGGTGAACACGGACGACTGCCCAACATCGCCTCCACCTACGGCATCCGGAGCATCCCCACCGTGCTCATGTTCAAGGACGGCGAGAAGAAGGAGAGCGTCATCGGCGCCGTCCCCAAGACCAGCCTCTGCACCATCATTGACAAGTACATCGGAAGCTAATTAAGCATTCTTAATTAGCGATAAATCGAGGACGTACACACCATTTCTGTTCTGCTCGTCACACAACATATATGTATGTATATGAATACGATCCACCGGCCGGTCAGTTGTGAGTTACTACTGTTAATTCAGATGCAAATCAAAACTGATTTATTTGGGTGCACGTCAGTATACATGCATGTCTGTAATTCTCTTCTGACGTCCTCTATGTAGCAAAAGAAAAATAATTTGATGTATATGGGCCAGTAATTCTAGCTCGAATCTTCTGAACATGCCACAACATCGCAAAATTCAGTGACCTTTCACGACTCATCACAACTAACTTAGCATGCAATGCACATTCTGAAATGTCATACTATGTTCATTTCTTAACTGCCTTGCTCTAAGATGTCATATACTCAATCTTAATGTAAACTCTGCTTTCAACCAGTGCCAAAAGTTGGAAATATGAGCAGCTTTCCGTAAGGTTTAATACACGAAAACAATAGGTAAGTGCCGTGGTGGGATCACGGCAGATGCCATGGGTATGGCTAGATAGGGCCGAACGTGCGTTGGGGGATCCGGGGAGGGTTTATGCACTCAAGAAGTGCACAAGCAAGAACACGCAAGAAACCGCAAGAACATGAACAAGAAACCAAGAACACAAAGCACACCACGATGTACCTGCTTCGGGGCCCTCGTGTGGAGGTAACACCCCTACTGCAGCACTATCCTACTAGATGTATATCTCTTGGTGACAAGTACAAGGTGCTCCTTGAGCTGTATGAAGCAACAATGTGAGAACTTGAGGTAGAAGATGAAGCTACCAGGGGGAAAATGAGCTAGGGTTTCGGGGGGGAATGAGCTCTCTCTTTTACAGAAGGTGGTGGTGCTGCATATAAAGGCATGCGAGTTACTTCTTTGCCCCTGGCTTCACGAGATAATGGCATTGCCAAGAGGAAAAGGACAAGCCTCTGCCCCCAGTCAGCTCAACGGCCGGACTGTCAGGCCCTAGCAGGCCTAGCTTTCCTCTTTGGGTGACTAAACCGTAGCCGCCCAGGGTCTATCCTCTGTTCCTTTCCCGAAATAGGTCAGTTAGCGCATTGATCCTTGTGTCTCCGTAAAACCCGTGTCTCTACCTAGCTGTCTCTGTAACCTCGGACCTTGGGCTCCGCAGTACCCGTGATTCCGCTGACATGCCTCGGGCCTTGAGCGGAAGACACCTCGGATCTCCTTTCCTCTAGTGCCTTCCTTGAAACTGTTAACAGCTCGGCGATGCTTGCTACATAGAGGTCGGCTTACGGAGCTCGATGATGAACTCCGGCTCTCCTTTGAGATGACCTCGGACACCACGGTCCCAGGATAGGTCGGTCATGATATTCTCCAGGTCAAGATAGAGCTCGGACACTCCAAGGCCCAAACAGTTCGGCCCTTTCCATACCTCGGCACACTTTTAAGCCTAACTTATACACGCCTTGACCTACCTGGGGGTAGCCCCCCAACATTAGTCCCCGAAGCTGGTGCGGTCCTACTACCTCGGATGGAGGGCCGTAGCAGGTTCAAAACAAACAAGTCACCGCTCTAAATCCGACCTCAAATCTGGTTTTGTCGGGGTTCTTTGCATAAAACATAACCAAATCCGAGGTTGATCTGCAATCCGAACTTTCCAAGCTGTCTGGCTCAACACAATCTTGCCTCAAGATTTTCCGAGGCACGTGGCGAAGAATCTCTGTCCAGATCGTAAAATCCGGACCTTTGAAAGACAGGTCCTGACCGCACGCCACCTGCGTCAGCCGGACCCATCAAATAGTGAACATGCGCACTCAAGTGTTTGACTTAATTGACCACCCACGACCTCTCGGTTTTCGCGCTGACCTGCACAGAAGATCTGGCGCTGGCGGTTGCCATCCCGTGGACACGGTGTGGCCGATCGTGCGGCCATAACTGAGGCAACCGCTCTCTCGCGCGCACACAATCCCACGTCATCCCGGTAACCGCGCGGTAGTGCGTAGTTACCGCACGCGGTTATAAATAGGGGCCCAGGGGAACTTCTTCTTCTTCCCCACTCATTCGCCGCTTTGCCTCCATCGCAGCCAGCGCCGTCCTCGAGCTCGCCGCTGCGACCTCGCCGTCGCGAAGCTTCTCGCCGGAAACGCGCACCGTGCCTTGCGCCGCCACTCCGCCGTCGATCCTTCGCGCCACCATCGACTTGCCAGCAAGCCTCGATCTTCGAGTTCTTCACCGGTGAGTTCTTCGTTTCCCCTCCATTATCATGAACGTGTTCATCCTTAACGATGAACTCAATGATCTTGATGAATCTGAGGATCTCGATGAACTCGATGATCCCCTCTCGAATTCTTTTAGCACCTTTATATCTCATCTAGATTCATTTTAGATGCACCTGTATAACTGTCCTCTTAGTTTTGCCCCTGATGAACTTGAGTTTATTTTCCTTTTTAGTTCATCGGTAGATCTTTGCTAGTACCTCGCAGTGGTAGAAACGTGTTTCCCGCTCAAACATACTTTGCCTGAACTTAACTTCAAACTGACCGACGTATACACCTCGGTTTAGGACTTGCTTTAGTTAGGTTTTGAACTCGCCCGAGGTTTTCACTTCGGCTCTCTTTCTTCCTCACAGGTCACTGCCAACATGTCGGCAATTACCACCTCGGGCCGCGCGAGGTTCCAGCCAGCGAGAGAGGTGGATGGGATGGCTCGGACGTCACCGACTCGATGTCAAATGGCTCTGTGACACTCACCGAATCCCAGCCGGCCTACTATATCGGTTGCACACTGGGGACGGCGAACCAATCGCCAACCCCGGCGAGAAAGTGGTGTTTGTCGCTCACTTTGAGCGCGGATTCGGACTTCCTGCTAGCAAGTTCTTTCGAGAATTTCTGAAGTTCTTCGGTTTGCAGCCGCACCACCTCCCTGCTAATGCCGTGCTGCAGCTATCCTGCTATGCAGCTTTCTCTGAAGGATATCTCGGCCTCTGGCCGAGCATTGAGGGCTGGGCAAGTACTTTCAGCTAAAGAAGCAGAGCATCCCCAACAAGACGTGGTGAACAAAGATATGACTGCCTGTGGCGCACCTCTATTTCACCTCGGCTGGGCTCCGAGTTCCACGGATCAAAGGCCTGGAGAGCTGCAAGAAATGGCAGCGATCCTTTTTCTATGTGAGGAACCCCGGTGCTGACGACCTCATCAACCTCCCGGACTTCCAGCTTGGATCCCCACGGCTCAGCTCAACTGGGACTTCAACCCGGAAGACACTTACGCCGAGGTTCAGGAGATCCACAGCTTCATGCTGGACCTCAAGAAGAGGCTGGGGCTCCGATGATATCCTCCGGACCTTTGTGGACCGGAGAGTCAGCCCCCTCCAACGTCGAGCCCACAAGATCTGCCACATGGAAGGTCTGCTCGATCCTACTCGGATCAGCACCAGGGCGCTTTCCAAGGCCTCAGTTCGGCGTCGGGTCAAAGTCATTGCTCAGACCGAGATGGACGAGGATTGGACATGGGGCGTGGAGCCTCATGACGAGAAAACCTTCCGGAGCAAGTAAGTACCTCTTAATTTCCCGAGCTTACACTTCGGTTTTGCACACCTCGGTTGCCTCTTTACTTAATTCTTTTTGCCATTTCTGCAGAGGTTCGGCCGACAGCTGATCGAGGACGGCCCGGAGCTGTCGAACTGGGCGCCTGCTCGCCTCGCCCTGGAAGGTCCAGAGACTGAAGACCCGGACAATGAGGATCATTTGCGATCCCTAAGGCCGTTCGAGGTCCGCCCCAAAGGCTAGCTCTTCCAACCCGGGTAAGAAACAAGCTCCCACTTCCATCAGAGACTGGTCTGACGACGATGATGATGATTGTTACAGCGTGGAGCCACCACCAATAGACGCCCTTCCCATTTCATACGCTTTTCCTTCGGCCCCTCTAGCTCCCACCTCGACGAGCTCCAAGGTCGCTTCTCGGAAGCGCCAAGACACGAGCAGCTCGGGGGCCGAGGTTCCAAAGGCCCCGGCAGCCAAGCGCAAGAAGACCTCGGCGAGGCACAAGAAACGAGGCCCGTGGAGGAAGATGCGTAAGTCACCTTGCTCCTTTTTACTTCTCACGCTGTTCCGAGGTTAAGCTTTTTCATATTCTAACTTAATCTTTCTTTTTCGTCTAGCCCGGCTCGGCAGATCAAACAGAGCCATAGCTCGATACATTCACCACTGCCTCCAGTGGTTGAATCTAAGACCACCGAGGCCGAGGTTAACCTCGGCAGCCCCGCCAGAGCCTCTCCTCCAGAACAGTCCGCTGATATCCACAGCCCGGAGAGGACCATCTCCTCCCCGGTACGTGTCGCCTCCCCCGAACTTCCACCGCCGAGCTCTGACTCAGGCCTGGGACACTCTGCTCCCAGCCGAGATCAGACTCCTCCGCGTCCTCAGAAGGATGCGGAGACAGATCGCGCCAAGACTCGGCTAAGACCGTGCTGGAGCCTCGGCTCTCCCCCAAGTCTCAAGCTGCGCGCAAAGCAGCAACAGCAGCAGAAGAAGCAACAACAACAACAACTGCAGAAGCAAAAGCTTCAGCAGCAGCAGAAAGATTCAGCTCAAGATGTTGAGCCCCCCAAACAGCCACAGCAAACTCCGATGCCGCCACCGCCACCGGGACCCAAGGCTGCGAGCACCCAACTGGTGCCGCATGTCCCTGCGCCGAAGTCCACCTCCACCAAGATCGCGCCTTCGAGCTCTCAGGTCGCCACCTCCCGAGCTCTTTTGCTGCTACCATCCAGCCGAACACCAGCAGCTGGGAGGTCGGGCAACTCCGGACCAAGAGCGGGAACAGCTTAGGCTCGGAGAAGCATTACGACATGGACTGGAACTCGGCTGACACTGCCGAGGTCTCCTCGAATCCGACCTCGAGCACCCAGCTGGACCTAGCGCCGTGCTCCAGTCCATTTACAACATGCAACTGCGGTCCTTGATTGCAGCAAGAAGGCATCGGTACTTTTCTACTCAACTCTTTTTCTTTTGAAACCAAATGACAAACATACACTATTCCCAGTCCCCGAGATTCGGGTTGAGCAATTGACACTCCACCGAGTTAAAATTGCTCGGCTTGAATCTCAAAAACTTGTCATTTCTCCAATGCTGAGTCCCCGAGGCCAATGCCGAGTCCCCGGGACTCAATTGGGCCTCGGGTGCTAAAAAGACCTCGGATTTCTTCGATATGCAAATCTTCAATATTCGTGTCAAATCTCTTTCCGCCGAACTGATCTCTCTATTTTTTCAGGAGTGCAACAATGCTCGGACCAAAATCTTCAAGAACCTCCTGCTGGATCACAACAAACTGAAGAAGTCTCACCGGACTCTTCTATCAGCAAAGGAGCAGAGCGAGAAAGATTATGCCTCCAAGCTGAAGACAGCCCAGGACGAAATACTCGGCTGCAACAAGAGCTGAACCGGGCTAATGAAGCCAAAGCTGCTGTGGAGGACGCTATGAAGGTCAAAGACAGGCCGCCGAACAGCAGAAAGAAATTGCCAAGACCCTGGAGAAGCGCCACCTCGGCCGAAACCGAACTGATCGCTCTCCGGGCTACGTCGAAAAGTTGGTTGTCCGAGCTCACTCGGATTAATCACCAAATGGATAGTAAGTTTCCTTTCTCCTTTTCCTTATTTTCCGCCGACCTACACCCCGTGCCACCGTATGTCTTAATTCAGCGACAGCCTTTTTGTCTTCTTCAGAGCATTTTGAGCACTCCAAGGACAAAGCTGTCCGAGAAGTTCTAGCAGCTCGGGCAAAGAGGGCTGAGACAGAAACCCTCGGCGAAGCTGGGATATCCAGGACCACCTCGTCGCCCTTAATGCTCGGATCAGGCCGCTCAGGGCCATTGGAACTAAACTGGTAGATGCTGCCATCCAGGTCCATCGTGCCCTCTGGCCCAAGGTTAAGCCTCCCACTTGCATCGACGAGCTCGCCACGAAGCTAAAAGGAGCCGAGGCTAGACTTCGGGAGTGGAGATGCTCATCAGCTCGGGCTGGCGCGGACAAGGCCCTGGTGTTCGTGCTGTCTTGGTATGAATCTATGAGATCCACACGGTTACCTCCCTGCGCAAGGGCTCTCCTTGGAACACCACTCCTGATGGCATTGAGAAACGCCAAGCAGCAGCCGACCTCTTTGCTAGTTATGCAAACACCCGGACCTTCGATGACGGGCGCCTCTATTCTGAGGATGAAGAGAGCTCGGACGAGGAAGAAGAGTCCGGTGAAGAAGCTGCTGAAGGAACTGGTGAAGAAGGCTCTGACGGCGAGGAATTTGATTTCGACGAGCCTCAGAGCTCCAAGGGCAAGGCCGGCCAAACAACCGAGGTGGCTGAAGATTCTGATGATGACTTCAACTTCGACGAACCTCCGAACCCCAAGGGCAAGTCCGGCAAAGCCGTAGCCACCGAGGTGATCTCCCCCGACGTGACGGACACCCCGGCATCCACTCCAACAACCGAGGTTGCTTCCGCGACCAAGGTTGTTCCTGCGCCCGAGGTTCCTCCTCCCGACTTCGGCTCCCGAGGCTTCTTCAGCGAGATTCCCACTACCACAACTTCGGCGACCGAGGTCTCTGGTTCCGAGGCCTGAACTTGTCTCAAGAAAAACATTAAATCCCGGTATGCCGGGTTCAGATGTAATAGACCTTAAGTAGTTTGCCTTGCTACCTTACATTTCTTGCTATCCGAACCATGCTTTTCTAAAAATTTATGCCGAACCCTTTTGGAACGAGTCCCCGAGTTCACTTTCGTGTTTACTATACTTGGCATTCTTTGCTCTTGTCTACCATTTTGGCGTTCGACAGTCGAGTCACAAGATTGTTGTTTATAGCATACAGTACTTAGCAAATGCCGAGGTGTGTTTCAAAATCATCCGACATAAATGAAAGGTAAAGACAGGGGTTAGTAAACGACACATGCCGAACTATATTTTTGGACCGAGTCCCCGAGTCCATTTTCATGTTTCCCACGTTTTTTCATCTTTGCTCTTGACTACCATTTCGGCGTTCGTCAGTCGAGTCACAAGATTAGTTACACAGCATACATTACTTGAAGTTTGAGACGAGGTTCAAAATAGTTCGGCATATGAACGAAATTGACAAACAGAAATAAAACACAAGCACATGAGCGAGGCAGTCCCCGAGCTTCAACCTCGGAGTGCCGACATTTCATTAAGGATTAACCGAGGTACATACATTGCGCCCTTCATGAGTAGAAAGGTCGGAGTAGAGCTACATTCCATGGTCGCTTGACCTCTGATCCGGGGTTGTCCAGCCCATCTTTCCTTGGTTCCTGCGCATCTATAAGATAGTACGAATCATTGAGCAGAGCTCGGCTCACAATGAACGGTCCCTCCCATGGAGGTGACAACTTGTGCCGACCTTTTGCGCTGCACCAGCCTCAGCACCAAATCTCCCTCGTGAAACACACGAGGGTTGACATTCCGGCTATGATAACGTCGGAGACCTTGTTGGTATATTGCTGACCGAGATGAGGCCAATTCTCTAGCTTCCTCAAGCAGATCTACTGCATCCTCCGAGCCTCTTTTGCCTCGGCTTCAGTGTACATTGCCACTCTGGGCGCATCATATTCGATGTCAGTGGGTAGCATAGCTTCTGCCCCATAGACCATAAAAAATGGCGTATAGCCAGTTGATCGATTTGGTGTGGTCCTTAGACCCCACAGTACTGCTGGTATCTCATCTATCCAACACCCGGAGTTTTCAGCAGTGGTTCAATGAGCCGAGCCTTGATGCCGGCCAACACTAGAGCATTTGATCTTTCCACTTGTCCATTAGACTCCGGATGTGCCACCGAGGCTATGTCCAGCCGGATTCCCTTGTCCATGCAAAACCGAGCAAATTCTCCAACAGCAAAGTTGTGCCGTTGTCCGAGATAATGCTATGGGGGTACCCATATCGCAGAATGATCTCCTTCAAAAAGTCACTGCTGAATGACCATCCAACTTCCGGATTGGTTTCACCTCGATCCACTTGGTGAACTTGTCCACCATCACCAGTATGTGCGTCATGTTACCTCGGGCTGGTTTGAACTCTCCCACCATATCCAAACACCATACCGCAAACGGCCAAGTGATAGGAATTGTTTTGAGCGCCGAGGCTGGCATATGCGTTTGCTTGGCAAACCTTTGGCATCCTTCACATCTCCGGACTATGTCCTCTGCATCAGCAAGAGCAGTGGGCCAATAGAACCCATGCTGAACACCTTGGCCACCAGAGCTCTTGTGCTGCAATGATGACCACACTCTCCTTGGTGGATCTCCAAAAGCATCTCCTTGCCTTCAGCTGGCTCGACACACCGTTGCAACACCTCGGTTACGCTTCTTTTATAGAGCTCCTTGTTGATGATGGTGTACGCCTTTGCCCTCCTTTGGATTCTCCTAGCCTCGGTTGTGTCACTTGGCAAGCTTCCCTGTTATGAACTTCATGATCTGCTCCGCCCACTCCGGCACTGGGTGCAAAGGAAAAAGTTTCTCGTCCACCTCCATTGGTTCGGCCACCATAATCTCCTCCATTATTTCCTCCACCATCCTGCGACCAGTCCCCGAGTCGACGAGCAGTCCCCGAGGTTCGGTGCGCAGTCCCCGAGTTCTGCCACGCAGTCCCCGGGTCCGACCAGACGCATCCGACGTCTACCTCCATTGGAACAGGTCCGGACTCTTGCTCGCCGGGATGAAAATAGATTCGGATTCAGGAGAAGGTTTGATTGAAGGAGTTCTCAAGTGATTCAGGGCTACTCCAGGTGGTACTGCCTCTTTAGATGAACCGAGCTTTGACAACACGTCGGCAGCATTATTTTCTGTCCGAGGTATATGCTTGTATTCACACCCTTCAAAGAACCCGGATATCTTTTGCACATGGAACCGATATAACGCCATGTTGGCATCCAGAGCATCCCAAGTTCCAGAAGATTGCTGCACCACCAGGTCGGAATCGCCGAAGCATTCTATACGCCGGATGCCGATCTCCTTCGCCACATTGAGTCCATGGATTAAGGCCTCATACTCCGCCACATTGTTTGATGCCGAGAAATGAATCTGCAGCACATATTTCAGCTGATCTCGCTTCGGTGAGGTGAGGACTATTCCGGCCCCCAGCCCGATCTTTGTCTTGGACCCATCAAAATGCATCTTCCAATAATTATAGTCCGGCTGGGTGGCTCATACTGCATCTCGGCCCAATCACAAAAGAAGTCCGGCAGCGCCTGGGATTTGATTGCATCTCTTCTCTCATAATGTGGTGCATATGGAGACACCTCAATCGCCCATTTGGCAACTCGGCCAGTTGCATCTTTGCACCCGATGATCTCCGAGATTGGAGCTTCGCACACCACCGTCATGGGATGCTCCTGGAAATAATGCTTCAACTTCTTGACCGCCAGGTAGACACCATACGTCATCTTCTGGTAGTGAGGGTAATTCTGCTTCGAGGTAGAGATCACCTCGCTCAAGTAATACACCGGTCTCTGCACCGACCTGCCACCTTCGTCTCGCTCCACCACCACTGCCACACTTACAACTCGGTTTGTGGCCGCAATGTAAAGTAACATCGGCTCATTGTGCAATGGTGATGCCAACACCGGAGGTGGACAACATCTTTTTCAGCTCATTGAACGCCACGTCGGCCTGCGGGGTCCATGTAAACCCGGTACTTTTCTTCATGAGCTGGTACAAAGGTAAGGCTTTTTCCCAGCCGACTTACAAATCGGCTCAACGAGGCTAGCACCCTGTGAATTTCTGCACATCTTTCAAACACTTCGGTAATTTCATGTTCTCAATAGCTCGGATCTTGGCCGGGTTAACCTCGATACCTCGGCTCGACACCAGGAATCCAAGCAACTTTCCAGCCGGGACACCAAAGGTGCACTTGTCCGGGTTAAGTTTCAACCGATATTTTCTCAAATTCACAAATGTCTCCTCGAGATCCTCGAGGAGAGTTTCTCCTTAGTTTTGATGACAATATCATCGACATACACTTGCACATTTTTGCCCATTTGAGAGTGCAGGCATTTCTGCATACACCTCTGATAAGTTGCCCCGGCATTTCTCAGACCAAAACACATGACACGATAGCAATACGCCCCATACGGGGTAATAAAAGCAGTCTTTATTTGATCATTCGGGTTCAGTGGTATCTGGTGAAAACCAGAGTACGCATCGATAAAAGACAACAGTTCACAACCAGCAGTGGAATCAATCACTTGATCAATCCGAGGTAATGGAAACGGATCTTTCGGGCACGCCTTGTTGAGGTTAGTGAAGTCGATGCACATGCGCCACACCTTGACCACGGCTGGCTCGTCTTTCTTCTTTTCCACCAAGACCGGATTGGATATCCAGTCCGGATGCAGTACCTCCATAATGAACCCGGCTGCAAGCAACTTAGCCAGCTCGTCCAGCACCACTTGTCTTCGGTCGTCTGAGAGATGACGGGTCGGTTGCCTCACCGGTTTCACCTCCGGCCTGACAAATAAAGAGTGCTCTGCCAACTCCCTCGGAACTCCAGGCAGGTCCTTAGCGACCATGCAAAGATATCCCGATTCTCACGGAGGAAGTGACAGAGCGCGCTTTCCTATTTCTCGCCCAGCCCGGAACCAATGATGGCCATGCGCTCTGGGTGCTCCGGGTCAATGGGGATCTTCTTGGTCTCCTTGGGCACCTCGAATGCTGCAGTAGAGTCTGGGTTCATCAGTCCGGACACGCCGAGCTGTGTTGACTGCGCCATTGCCACCACTTCATGCAGTTTCTTCTTCTCTGCAGCGATCAACAAAGACTCGGCTAGGTTAGACCCTGCAGTGGCACACTGAATAGCTCGCTTGTAGTCACCCGAGATAGATATGATCCCATTAGGCCCGGCATTTTCATCTTCAGGTATGCAACATGGGTGGAAATCATGAACTTGGCCAAGCCGGCCTTCCGAGCAAGGCATGGTATGCACTTTACAAGTCCACCACCTCGAACTCGATACTCTCAACCCGGCAGTTATCCTTGGTACCGAACGCCACATCAATCCAGATCTTGCCCATGGGTGCGCAAGAAACTCCAGGCACAATCCCATGAAAAGTACAACTGCTCGGCATTAACTGATTAGGCGATATGCCCAATTTCACCATGGTGTCTCGGTACATGATGTTGATGGCACTGCCATTGTCCACTAAAACACGGGTAAACCTCACATTGCTCGTAGGCCCACACAACGTCGGATCTACCACCAGGGCATACTTTCCAGGGCTCGGCGAGATCCGAGGAGTATCTTTCCTGCTCCAAGTGATCTCCTGCTCAGACCAGTTCATGAACTTCGGCACCGCTGGCATTACTGCATTCACCTCCATAGCACGCCTCTGCTGACTCTTTTTGTCAGTTGGCTCGGTCACAAAGACCACATAGCTCGCATGAGCTTCTCTATAATCATTCCGGGGTATTCGTTCTGATAGCTCAGCCCGGCATCATTGTTGCTGGTGTTACCTCGGACATTCACCACATTCACCGGTCTTGCTAGTGCAGGCCTCGGAGGAGGTGCTGCATGCATCGGGGTAGCGTTTGCTCCGGACAAATTCGGGTTCGGCTTCTGTGGAAACTGCCGAGGTGGTGCTCCTCTGTTTCCTCCGGCCTTCACCCCTTCTTCCATGATTCTGTGGTTCCCTCCTCTTGTGGCCGAACTCTTGGCGGTCATTAAACCTCAGTCCGAGCCGGTTGTTTATTGGCTGCCTTCTGTTTCGTGTCACCGCTTCTACTGCTGGTTGCATCGGGTCACCAAGAGCATAAGAATCTGCAATCTGGATTATCTCTGCCAGAGACTTCGGCATATCTCTTTGGAGCCTCTGCCACAGCATGCTGCCATGTCGGCAACCATCAGCAAACCATGAAATGGTCTGTGCCTCTATAACTCCTTCACAGGAATTCCGAACATTGCTCTATCGAGTCAAGAATTCTCGGTCAGTTTCATGATCATCTTGCTTACATGCAGCCAGGAGCTGAGGTCGATTTGGCCTCTTGTAGGTGCTAGCAAAGTTGCTGTTGAATGCCAACTCCAAGTCTATCCATGAGTTGATACTATTTTCTGGCAAATTATTCAGCCAGATCCAAGCTGGTCCTTCCAACATGTGCGGGAGATACCGGACTGCCCATCGGCGATTGCCCCCGCTATGTGCACCGAGGATACATAATCCGTCAGCCAATCTTGCGGCTTGGTGCTCCCGTTGTATGGCTTGGTGTTCTGACCTAACTGGAACTGAGATACTGGTGGTGGTGGCTCCCTCATGATTCGGGGTCCGAAACACGCCGGACCAGGAGGGCCCTCCTCCTCCAACTTCTCGGATAAGTAGATTATATCCAGCTTGTTACGAACATCATCTGGAGCTAACATCCGAGCTCCTATCCGAGGTCCCAACGCCCATCCACTCTATAGTATCCAGCTCGCGCCATGGCCGAGTCTCCATCATCATATCGGTCATCGCCTTGACCGACATTCTGAGGTTGCTGAACATACTCCGGCTCTTGCTGATACTGTTCCTGCGGCCGGGGTTGCTGCTGATGCCTCGGGGGCGGAGGTGGTTTGCCTCAGCCAGCCGACGCCGCTTGCCCGCCATTCTGATTTCCCTGACCGGAATGGCCCTTAGCTCGGCTTGCATTACCTTGGCCGGGGTTTCCCTTAGCTCAGCTAGCATTGCCTTGGCCCACCGTCTGCTTTCCGGCTAACACTGGATCATACATCTGTATCTGCAACTGCTTGTTCTGACCTGAGGTGACACTCCGGGCACGATCGGCTCCTCCGACGTGTGGAGACGAGGCTTGCCCTTTGGACCCCTGGCTAACTGGCCTAACTGAATGAACAATCTGCGAATCACCAACTCTGGCTTTGCGGAGAGCCTCATTCTGCTGATTAGCTACATACACCAACTCATTGAGTCGCATCTGCTGCACACGCCATGCATCTCCAGTCAACCCGGATAGCTCGGCCCTGACTGCCTCGGCAGCTCTGAGGTTCTTAGCGGGGGAACTATACACCGGCCTTCTAGTCGACAGGCGACTCTCACTCCTAGCCGAGGTGGTAGGTCGAACCTCCCTGTCCATCTCATCATTGAGCCCTTTGCCTCTCTGCCACAACCCGGCTCTCCTATTCGGATCTGGTGCTATCGGGGTGAAGCCATTTGCTGCATTGTACTCACGCATCTCTATTGAACTCATCTCTAGCCGCCATCATTGCTGCAGCCTCCTTTTGCAACATGACACGCTTTGCCTCTAGCTCGGCCGCAGTCACTACCACATCTACTCCTGGATCTACTGGGACTGCTAGTGTCTCCGCTATCTCTGCTAGGATTGCACCTCGGCCCTGCACCTCAGAGGTACCAGGCAGCTCTTTCTCTAGCCTGGGCTTTGCAGATCTCACCTTAGCAGCAACCTCGGCCGGCTTGGATTTGCTGGCATCTCCTTTGCCAGCGGCATCCAGCGAACCGGTCATCATCACCTCCACGCAGCTCTCGGGGCGATCGACATGCCGACCTCGAGCCGCAAGGAGAGGAGTCTCGTCGTCCACGAGCACCTGCTCCGGGTACTCGCGAACAACCTCGACAGCAACATAGGTGACGAAGCTACCAAGCATCATGAGGAAGCCATGCTCGGGGAAGGGCTTGCCGGCGAAACACCCTGCATTGTCGCTAACGAAGTTGAACTCGCCGATCTTGGCGATAAGCCCAGAAAGAACACGCTCGCCTTAGCCCGTCCGGATGTAAACTCCCTCCAACGCCTCAATCTGCCCCATGGTGGGCGCCAACTGTCGTGGTGGGATCACGGCAGATGCCATGGGTATGGCTAAGATGGGGCCGAACGTGCGTTGGGGGATCCGGGGAGGGTTTATGCACTCAAGAAGTGCACAAGCAAGAACACGCAAGAAACCGCAAGAACATGAACAAGAAACCAAGAACACAAAGCACACCACGATGTACCCTGCTTCGGGGCCCTCGTGTGGAGGTAACACCCCTATTGCAGCACTATCCTACTAGATGTATATCTCTTGGTGACAAGTACAAGGTGCTCCTTGAGCTGTATGAAGCAACAATGGTGAGAACTTGAGGTAGAAGATGAAGCTACCAGGGGCAAAATGAGCTAGGGTTTCGGGGGGAATGAGCTCTCTCTTTTATAGAAGGTGGTGGTGTTGTATATAAAGGCATGCCGAGTTACTTCTTTGCCCCTGGCTCCACGAGATAATGGCACTGCCAAGAGGAAAAGGACAAGCCTCTGCCCCCTGTCAGCTCAACGGCTGGACTGTCAGGCCCTAGCAGGCCTAGCTTTCCTCTTTGGGTGACTGAACCGTAGCCGCCCAGGGTCTATCCTCTGTTCCTTTCCCAAAATAGGTCGGTCAGCGCATTGATCCTTGTGTCTCCGTAAAACCCGTGTCTCTACCTAGCTGTCCTCTGCAACCTCGGACCTTGGGCTCCGCAGTACCCGTGATTCCGCTGACATGCCTCGGGCCTTGAGCGGAAGACACCTCGGATCTCCTTTCCTCTAGTGCCTTCCTTGAAACTGTTAATAGCTCGGCGATGCTGCTACATAGAGGTCGGCTTACGGAGCTCGATGATGAACTCCGGCTCTCACCTTTGAGATGACCTCGGACACCACGGTCCCAGGATAGGTCGGTCATGATATTCTCCAGGTCAAGATAGAGCTCGGACACTCCAAGGCCCAAACAATTCGGCCCTTTCCATACCTCGGCACACTTTTAAGCCTAACTTATACATGCCTTGACCCTACCTGGGGGTAGCCCCCCAACAGTAAGTCATGACCATAAAAGTAGAAATAAACTATTCATGCTAACTGGTGAAGAAAATGAAGACACCATATCTAAACCAATTAGGAGTAGCATCAAGTGTTACATGATCTGGAACATAAGAGCGAGGAACACATGCGGAGCATTGGAACAAGACCCGTTCGTGGTGCCGTCGTTGGATGCCATGTCACCTAACATCTTGTCGACATCGTCAGGAAAGTAGTCGTTGGTGTCGGTGTTGAGAAAAAAAACACGTAGTGACTCGAGAGTGCTCCCCAGAAATCTCATCACCCCTCTCCCGTACAAGATCACATGAGACGCATTTCGGAGGCCTAGTGTCTCGTCTCTCGTTGCATGTTGGAAAAGGGGATGGGAAAGACGTGAGCAGTGGTACAGTGTTGCCAATCTCATATTCTCATGTGTTATGAGTGCCATGTCTCTCTAGGACGAGGAGCGACCTCTTTTATAGACATGGCAAAATGAGTTAAATGGTTTGTATCCAAAGCCGAATAGTGGAAGAGAAGATTTGGTTCGTCTTGACCGAGACCTTTCGGTTTTGTCTTGCAAACCGTTTAAATTCATCCAGTCATGTGTGGAAAAAATAAGGATAGCGTGTACACGTGGCATAGATCTAAGGCTGGTCGTTCGGGTTTACCTGAAATTTCGGGTTGGGTTTTTAGGGTTTTTTAAAACTTGGGTTTTTAGATCTCACACCTGAAATTGTCCTAAAAAATTCTAAACCCGACTACTGGTGGCACCCGCACCCATTAGGTGTGGGTAGAGATTAACCAAACCCGCACCTGCGCCTTTGAATCTTATCCACACCCATACCCACACCCCGCGTCTGGTACAAATTTTGTACCATACCTGCACCTGTGTGGGTATTAAAACCCGTGGGTAAACCCACCAAACAAGTTATTCATCCACAATATATAAGAAAACCATCGACATTTATGCTCATTCTTCCACCAATTCGCGAGAACTACTTGGGAATTGTAAATCAGGTAAAAATTAAGTGGCCGCGCGTATGGGAAACAAGCGAGAATTACGTAGGCGGTTAGTATTTTGAGATTTTCTCTAGAATAACCCTATGGATCACGGACCTACATGTCTAAAACAAAAATAGATAGGTATGTGGGTATGCGTACTACTTTACCATACCCGCACCCGCAATACACACTTTTAACCATTTGCTTACCCATGGGTAAAGTATTTTAATGGGTAATATCCACTGGGTATGCGGGTAATGGGTATCCATTGCCATGTGTAAACCGGACAATTCGGGTGCCCGAAATTTGTGGTACGGGTTCGGGTTTTCCCCGATTAGCCCGAATTGGAGCGCAGCACCTTGAAATTTTTGGAAATTGATACCACTCGGGGAGAAGATAGAGCTAGCGCTGCCGGCTGCCGACGACCGGCGGGAAACGAGGGAGGTCGGCGCGGCGCGGCATCATGGGCTGATGTCGGGGAGGGCGGCCGGCACCCGTACTGTTGAGGAAGGCGGCTGGCACCACGCTGCTCCTTGACACTCTCAGTCGAGGGGGACAGGATGCGAGGAGGGCGTCGATCACGTCGTAGGCGGCGGCTAGGTAGGGACTTGGTACCTGGAGCCTGGATGTCCAGTCAAGGATTTCCGCGTGAGGCTCTTGTGCGGCGCAAACCTGGCCATCTGGGCCCGGCACAGCGCGCGGCTAAATGGGCCATGCCAGGCCCGTGACTCTCCTGGGCCGTGCTGGGGCCTGGAGGCGAGACCCGCGTGCCGGCAACGCACGGCAGGCTCCCGAGTACGATGACAAGCGCATAAAATTTATAAAATCTGGAGTTTCCAGGAGTCGAACCTGAGAGCTCCTGCGCTAGAGCCCGCTCTCGCTGCCACTATTTCTCTGATATTATCTTCTCTGTTGAATAGATCGATGACATATTATTGATATAGTGCATTTTAGTTTAGCATGTATAGTAAACGAATCTTGTGCACCTGCGCACACACGCACATGCACATTTTAGCTAGCCTCATGTACGATTTTGAACCCCACCGTCAGGTTTACGGTCTTCGACATTTAATTCTGAACATTTGAGTTTTTTTCGCATTTTTTAGCTAAAATAGGCAAAAACAGGCACACGGGCCAAATTAAGCCCACTAGGCCTAAACGTGCCCATGCCGGCCCATTTAACTGATGTGCCTGGGCCTTTAGGCCAGGCCCGCATGCTGGCATGGCACGGCCCACCTACTAGACCGGCCGTCACGGGCCGTGCCATGTCAGGCCCGCCAAGCTCTAGATGGGCCTAGGCCATGCCGTGCCGGCCCATTGGCCAGGTTTGACTGCGGCGGTGCGGGAGTTATAGATTAGGGTTGACCAGTTGAGGTGGGTGTGCAGTGCACTTTTGGGCTTGTTCGGCTGGGACATGCTTACATGCGAACAAGGTGTGTTGCTGGTTGGGCTAAGATTAGTGTTGTAGTTCGGGTTTTTCAGGCTGTTCGGGTACTCAAAGTATACACCCGAAATTTTTGAATAAAATTCGGGTTTCTGGATTTGACACCCAAACATGTGCTCGGTTTTTTCGGGTACGGGCTATACGGGTTCGGGTTCAGGGTTCGGGTTTCGTGTTTTATGCCCAGCCTTACATAGATCCTATCTCGGCTTTGCTCATTAACGAAACATGACACACATCCGTGGTGACGAGGCGAGATGGGCGGTGGAGGATAAAGAGTACACTTGTATGTGTCTTCTTCTCATTACCATACATGTGGTGATTCTCTTATAAGGAGGTCCAACCCCACTAAATTAGCAATGTGTAACTAAACTTTAGGGCATGTTCGTTTGGGTTTCTAGCTGATTTCCAAAAAAATAGAACGAGCAAATGAAACAAATGAGGTGCGTTGGGCTTCATGGGTTGCGTTTATGGAAAACCAAAAAATTGCCATACAACATAACACTTAAGATCAATCTATGAAGACGCAACTACTGGTTTGGATCTAGAACTCACCAGCACCTTTAGCGAAAGGCGTTGTCGATGAAGCCTGTTGAAGATTCTCACGAGCAAGCCTAGCGGTGACAATGTCGCTGACGCTCGCGCTCCCACGTACTAGATCAAAGAGTATGGTTTGTCTACCAGCCTCCACGCATCCAGCACTTCAATCCACCAGCACTCCATCGTCCAGGACGTGATGTCGCCTGCCGGCGATGAGAGAATAGCCTTCCGGCGTAGGTGTAGATTAGATTAATCTAGTAGATTAGATATATACGAGAGGTAGAGAGATTTCTCAACACATGAGATCTAGAGAGAGAGAGTAGAGAGCCAACGAGGGCAATTGTGGGTCAAAAGGGAAGGGGGATATGGGGGTATATATAGTGAGGACGGCAAGGGGTTAGGCAAACCGACTTGGGGAAGGGGCTCCCCAAGCCGCATGCCTCTGCAACCCTAGATGGGTTCGGCTAGCCCTAGGGCTTTGCCGCCGCACCCCCTCCTCCTCTTTCCAATTTTGGGAATTGGACTCCTAGTCCAATTTAGCCCAAAAAGGGGCCCAATTCGAATGCTTTAGGAAGGAGTCCTTCCCCCACAAGAGAAGTGGAGGGAAGCCCTCTAATGGCATGCGCCTTCCCCAGGTGGGCCCTAGGGCCCATGCGGCTAGCCCCACCATGTGTTGCGCAACCCAGGGCACCCAGTGCCCCTCCCGGCACTTCCCCATTTCCCGGGTTTTCTCCAAAACCCTCCAGATCAATATATAACCTCCGTATAAAATCTCGGAATAAATCCGGCAGCTATAGAAACTATTTCTATGACCCCGAGACATATCATTCCTTCTTACAAAATTCTCGGAACACTTCCAATATCTCTCTGGGATGTCTCTCTAGAATTGTTCGAAACACTTTCGAAGTGTCACCGATACCATCGTCATGTTTCCGGTGTCTCTCAAATCTACCTACCTACTAAAACATCTCTCAATAAAGGTTAAAACATCTTAAGCGTGTGTCCCAGTAGGTTCGGTAATACACAGACATGCGCGGAACACTTTCCGACAATAACCAACAGCGGAGGCATGGATGCCCATGATGGTTCCCATGCATACACGAATACTTCGATCGAACCTTTTCGTTACTCACGTTGCTAATCCCTTTGCTTCACGATACTAGTGATATCTCAAGGTGATATGTCGGTATCATCGTGATTAAACTCTTCAATCATTATACCTTTTAACCTCATACCAATATGACTCTCACTTTTCTCATTATGTATTCCGATATCCGCCTGACAACTTTCACGTTGTGTCTAGCCAGACGATAGGATGACATCGTAATAATGAAAGGGGCCCTTACTGTATCTCTCCATCGTCAGGAGAGCAAGATCCCAAACTCGAACAATCCTAGTTTCGTGCATACTTTAGAATATACTTGAGAACTGCCGTTATTATCGCCCTTTTACGGAATAGCATTAGATAATAGTCTAACCATATCTTTCAAGTAGTGGTCACTAGATATTCTCATGGTCTAAGGATTTGTGCAAAATGATAACTCCATAAAACATTGCTATTAATAGTAATTAATAATATATCATAACAAGTTCATATAAGTTGGTCAGTTCAATACTATTGTTCTGCCAACAATATACTCTCACAGTTGTTGACTTAATTAAGTCCATGATCAGAAAAATGTGATCATCAAACAACATGCAAGCTAATCTTAGAGGCTAGATTAGAAACACTTGTTTGTTTACTTCTGTGTAGGTGCATATGAGTTTCCCTCTGAATCTCATATTCAAGTATCATATAACAGTTATACCACAGAGATATAAACATTAATAATGAACCAGGAATAAATAATAACTTAATGGTATTGTCTCTAGGACATATCCACACTAGGGCTTTTACCGAAGCAGCTCATTCTCCCGCACAGATGAAAAATTACCAGAGGAGCTACTTCCGGAGTTTTGGGCTCTAGATTTTTTTTCAAAAAATCCGAAACAAAAAAATCATATTATTTATGTATGTGCAACATTTCAATGTAAAATTCTTATTATTTAGGCTACATAAAAATGATAAATCTGAAAACAAATCAAGTTTTCAAAATGTGTACTAGATCTAGATCCACCCATTTCTCATTTTAGCCCAGCCCATCCATATGTTTTCTATTACACCTAAATCAGGAAAACACAAGTTTTCAAGACTATAAGGATTTTTTATATAATTTCCCCGTTTACAGTTAGACTTCCAGCTACGTTGCCAAACACTAAACTCAAAACAAACAGTTTTTTCCACACAACAGTTTTCCACAGCAGCAAGACCAGCCCAAACAAACAGGCCCTTAGTCCCACCTAGTACCATGCACGAATGGGCAAAAGTGAGCCTCTAGGCTTTTCCATGTTTCTAGTTTATGAATGGGCTGACCCAATAATTTCAACAATCCCACACATAGCTAGCCTATAGTTTCAAAATATTGTTTATATACTGGTACATTGGTGGAGACTTAAGTTGAAACTTCGCGTATAACTCTTTGCTACACTAGTTAACAATTTGAACAAAGGACTATATCTTGACCTGCAATTTTTTTTTTGCAAATCTGGCTTTATACTAGGCTTCCGTAGGGCTTCCCAGCGGGTGCAGCTTATACGTCTGATGCATGTAAAATGCATACATGAACTTTGCATTATAATTACTTATATTCCAATCATATTTGCATCATATAAGGGTTATATCAATGTTTTATAATGATTTTTGGGAATATTTCATAGTTTTCCTATTTTTATGGAATTAACCCTGCACAGGCAGAAAACCCTATTTTCTATATTTTGATGTTTCAGGGACCCCAAACGACGTCCAAATGACCTAATATTTTACGAGCATCAATATTTGGAAGGAAGAAAGCGTAGGAGCCAAGGAAGCGTATGTAGCAGTGTAGCAGCAGTTTCCCTTAGTATGAAACCAAGGTTTAATCGAACCAGTAGGAGCAAAAAATCACTTCTGAAGGTTGTTGGTGGCGCCGTCTACGATCACCAACGTGGAATCTACACACAACACAATCAAACTAGTTTGCCCCCAACAAAACAGTGAGGTTGTCGATCTCACCGGTCAGCTGAAAACAAAGGATTAAACGTATGGTGTGGAAAACAGTAGTAAATTGCAGAGAATGAAAAGGAACAATGTTTGCAGTTGGTTGTATTATCAGTGTAAAAGAATGGATCGGGGTCCACAGTTCACTAGTGGTGTCTCTCCATAAAAGATAACTAACATGCTGGGTGAACAAATTACAGCTGGACAATTGACAAAATATTGAGCGCATGACAATGCATATATATGTCATGATGATTACTATGATATTCATGTGGGTATTACGACAAAATACATAGACCGTTATCCAACAGTCTCTATGACTAATAATCCACCGCCAGGTTGTCATCCGAGTTCCCCGTTGGTATTAAGTTGCAAGCAACGGATAATTGCATTAAGTAATGTGCGTAATGTAAACAAATGCATTAGACCTAACGGCGCACCCTTAAGCTAAGAATCGGTTATTTTATCCCTAGTGGCAACAGCACATACACAATCTTAGAAGTTATTGTCACTCTCCCAGATTACCGGAGGCATGAACCCACTATCTAGCATAAATACTCACTCTTGGAGTTACAAGCATCTACTTGGCCAAAGCATCTACTAGTAACGGAAAGCATGCAAGATCATAAATAACATATAAGATAGATTGATAATCAACTTGACATAGTATTCAATATTCATCGGATCCCATCAAACACAACATGTAGCATTACAATAAGATGATCTTGATCATGATAGGTAGCTCACAAGATCTAAACATGATAGCATAAAGTGGAGAGACAACCATCTAGCTACTGCCATGGACCCGTAGTCCAAGGATGAACTACTCACGCATCACTCCGGAGGCAGGCATGGTGATGTAGAGCCCTCCGATGATGATTCCCCTCTCCGGCAGGGTGCCGGGAAGAGCTTTTGAACCCTCCCGAGCTAGGGTTGACGGCGGCGGTGTCTCTGGAACTTTTCGTGGATAATGGCTCGGGTATTTAGGCTTTTCGCGTCGGGAAGAATAAATAGGCGAAAGGGCGGCGGCTGCAGAGCCACGTGGGCCCCATACCACCCCATGATGTGGTTGGGGGGCCCACACGGCCCCATGGTGTGGGTGCCTCGTGGCCCTCCTCCGTCTCTCCTTTGGACTCCGTGTTCGTGTTGGAAAAATAGGAAGTTCTGTCCAAGTTTCGTCCAATTCCGAGAATATTTCCAGACTAGCTTTTCTGGAATACAAAAACAGCAGAAAACAGGAACTGGCACTGTGGCATCTTGTTAATAGGTTAGTCCCAGAAAATGCATAAAAATGCTATGAAGTTTATATAAAACATGTAACAATTGGTATAATATCAACATGGAACATCAGAAATTATAGATACGTTTGAGACGTATCAAGCGCATCCACCTCCTCATCGTTTGTTGTTTGTGGCATATCAAACATTGTTGCTTTTGTATCTACTTTTTGCTTAGCAATCTGTGGGATGTGTTCTTTCACTACAGGAATGAAGACCTATGCCGACGGCTTTTTGCCGTCGCAGCCGTCGGCATAGGTCCGTCGGCGTAGGTCCCCGTAGGCATAGCCTAAAAAGCCGTCGGCATAGGTCGAGCCGTCGGCATAGGCTATGCCGACGGATCTTTGCCGTCGGCATATGTTTCCAAAATTATTTTTTCCGAAATTTTTATTTTTAAAAAAAAATATTTTTTTATTTTACTCTATATTTCCTATTTTGTTTTTTTATTTCCAAATTTCCGAAATAGCCACACACATAATCTCTAATTACATATTAGACACTTAATCTCAGGTCAAAATACTTATCCTGGTCAAACTTCCCATTCGATCACCCATCCTCAAATTGCTCCAGCCTAAGCACGCTTAAATTTAGAGTTCCTTCCAAATTAGCTGTCAAATGAGATGTTAGAACTTACTAATATTAGTATCCTATCAACCATATTAACCCCTGGGTCATGGTGTTACACTTTTTATTGTTTAAATTTTGAAAATTTATTTGAATAAATAACAATGATTATGTAATAATATTTTTTGAATAAATAAGAATAAAATTTATTTTACTTTATTTTCTCCTTTTTACATTTAATATGGAATATTCATATCTTTAAATCCGTAAATCAAAATTTAACTAATAAAATGTCTAAATCGATTAGAAAATTGAGAGGAATCCAAATATGATATCCATATCATCTTTTTCATCATGTATATGACTTTTTGCAACATATTTATGGTATTTGCTTAATAAAAAGTCATTTTATACATATTTATAAATGATTGACCTTTTCGTGAAGAAGTTTTTTGAAAACTTTGTCAAAACTCATGTTTATCATTTTTCCTAGCAACTAGTACACATAAAAGGACTCCATGCCAAAGAATTTCATTTTTGAGTATTTTTTCACTTTCTTTTATTTTGTTGAAAAAACGGTCAAAATGCCCGTCGTGCCTATTCATCCAAAGGGGTTGCATTTTTCAAAACTATCGATGGTTCTGTGATATAACCACTACTGGTGTATCTTAAAATGATTTTTGTAAAATTTTCAGAGCAAACTATCACACACTTGTAGTTCAAAATTGAATTACTTTCGGAAAATAGGCATAAAGTCATTTAAATAGGCGAAATTAGGTAGAAACCGAGAAAATTTCTAATATTGCTGGATTATCGATAAAATATGGCCTACTTTGTGTAAAAATTGGATGGGTGCCATTTTGCACCATATTTGTTGTACTTGCTTCACAAAAATATCATTTTTGACAATTAAAAATGAAAAATGATATTTATAAACATAATTTGAAAAAACTTAGTTCTGCAACATTGTTTGTCATACCAAGATACACCTATGTGTCAAATATGGGCACATTATCACAAACTATGTCACGGGAATGATCATATCTATGTCATTTAACTCGAAACTTATACATGTTTATAGATGATTGACCTTTTTGTGAAGAAGTTTTTTGGAAACTTTGTCAAAACTCATGTTTATCATTTTTCCTAGCAACTAGTACACATAAAAGGACTCCATGCCAAAGGATTTCAATTTTTGAGTATTTTTTCACTTTCTTTTTTTTTTTGAAAAAAATGGTCAAAATGGACCTGTGCCATAATTTGTGATAATGTGTCCATATTTGACACACAGGTGTGTCTTGGTATGGCAAACATTGTTGACAAAAAAAAATTCAAAATATTATTATAAATATCATTTTCTATTTTTAAGTGCCAAAAATGACTTTTTTTATTAAGCAAGTACCAAAAATATGTTGCAAAAAGTCATATGCATGATGAAAAAGATGATATGGATGTCATATTTGGATTCCTCTCATTTTTCTAATCGATTTAGATATTTTATTTGTTAAATTTCAATTTACGGATGTAAAGATATTAATTTTTCCATATCCGATGAAAAATAGGAAAAAAAACATAGCTATGCCGACGGCCAGCCTGGTATCAAATCTATGCCGACGGCTTTACCTATGCCGATGGCCAGGGTGACGGGACGGCCTCGTCGGACCCTATGCCGATGGCTTTTTGTCGGGGCCGTCGGCATAGGCTTTGGCTGTCGGCACAGACCCGCGTTCCTGTAGTGTTTTTACTGGAACTTATTATCACGAGTGCAGGTTTAACACATCATGTAGCCTGGTGGTACCTACGGTACAGGTTCCTCCTCTTGTTTGGTTTATTGTGGTACTGTTGCTTTTGTATCTACAGTAGTTTGTTGCTCAGCAGTTTATGGGGACATGTTTTCCTGTTATCGCCAGACTTTGCGCTATGGATGTACTTCCGCAGCTTCCTCAACTGGGAGCAATGTTACCTTGTGCTTACCTGTATTCTTCTCATTCCCACTCTACTTTTTTTAGAGGAATTCCCACTCTACTTAACCTCATCGGCTCATCCTTGCTAGACAGTATGCAAATGCAAAACGTTAGTTTGCAAGATCCATAATAGATAAACTGTGGAATTCATATTTCGGAGAGTGTCCAGAGTAAGAATCTCGGTGGTCACAGTAGTAGCAACAAATGCCGCCAAGAGGCTAGTCACGACTCACGAGTGGTTGGACGCTTGGTTTCTTCCTTGTGACCCTGGCATTCTAACACATACCTATAACTAACGTCAGAGTACTGACAACCTCACCCACTGGAACTGAATGGCTCCTTATGGCTGCCACCAGGCCAAAAGCTTAAAGAATTCTCTCTGTACGGAATGCTTTTATTCCATCCAGTTAACTCCATTTATGTGTAATTAAGCAGCTGATGCATGAACAAAGCTATCGAAAACCAGGCTGGGGGAATTAAAAGTATTAATCCCACATAACTTCTGTCAAAGCTATCTCTTACACACAAGCTGACCAAGAAAAGAGATGCCTTTACGTATGCAAATTAAATGTAAAGATTAGTCTCCAACTAAAGATGTGCTTGCAATTCTTTGGTTTTTGCAAACCACTCCTGTTTGACATGCACTTGAGCATTATCCAGCTTACACCCTGTCTCGAATGGTTTGTTCATTCCACAATTTTCAGATGCACTATAGGCAACACCTAAACACAAAGATCAGGTGCATGTTACCATAACACCTTTCTTGATGATGGTCGAGAGAACAGCCAGGCAGATAAAACAAACATCAACAAAGTACATAGTGACAAGTACAAACATTTCGGTCATATAATGCAGAGCACATCATGAAGGCATTATTACAAGAGGGCAAGCACCCATTGTCCTGTATCTTCATTTAGAATTATCACGCCAGTGGACCACAAGCTTTAAACACACTTAAGGTTATTAATAAACTTGTACTAACAACACTCATTCCATGAAGAATAAACATGGTTACATGGACCAACTTGGCAACTTCCTAACCACTACAGCAAATACCTTGTGTTGAATATGAAACAACCAAAGAGTATGTTTTTGTTACATCCCAGCAGAGAAAGAATTGAAGATACTGATCAGTGGGGCAGAGGCTTCGTCACCGATCTCACTCGTGCGCTATACATGCATATATATCAACATTATCAAAATAACAAACACAAACGGTAAGTGTGCAAGCAACTTAGGCGATTTCTATAGATAATGGAAGTTCTATTCCCTATGTGGTGTATTGCGAGAACAAAGTAGCCCCACTCAGCTACTAACTACTGGTCTTATGAATGATCGTCGCCACCAGATCTGGAAGGCCTTCGTAAGGTTCGGACATTCACGGCCTTGACGACCAAAAGCCTCAAACCAGTCCATGAACAATGCCTGTTGCTGAATCAGTGCGAGTGTCAACAGAGACTGCCCGATTCCTTCCTCCAGCGTCATCATGTTAAGACCCTTGGGACACCTCCTAAGCCAACCGAAATCTACCAGCATTGGCCCAAACCAGGCCTGAAAGATGCTGAGCCTTTTCTCCCCGTTACAGTGGAGCTTCCCACTCCCCATAGCGATAAAAATTGTGGCAGAAATACGGCTGAGCTCGTAACGCACCATTGGTGACAGCCGTTTGTGCATCGTAGAAAGGGTCTTCTGATTGGCCCATAAATCGACAAATTCCTCCCCCATCTGCCTGTCTATTAGAATCTGCAACAACCAGTTGAGGTCGTCAACTTGCTTGTATATTCTCTCAAGTGGTCCTTTTCCAACAGAAATGGTTGTTTCGTCAGCAGGGCTAAGGTCAGAGGCTTCTTCAAATAATTCCACCAGACAGTTCAGGCAAGAATGGCAGATACGGTAAATACTCGTCTTGTCCAGATCTTTATGACACTTTACGTAGATGGGAGTCCTGGACAAGATACTACCGACAAGAGTCCGTAGCTCCTTCCGAGCATTATTGTTGGCCCCCTTTGTGATGGACTGTATGAGTTCAGATACCAGCACTGTAGATGAGGTGGAGTTTTGTGGCTGTAACCTTGTTAGCAAATCTTGTGAAGCTGCTTCATTGGAAGAATGCTGAGAAAGCAAGCTCTTAATTTTCTCCTCTTCTGGTTCATTCCATGGGACAGCTTCGAGATATTTCAGACAGTTGTTGACTCCTCTGTCAAACATAAGGGCGAAGGATACCTGAGAAAATCGTTCAGGAACAAATAAAAACATGTTGAGACCAAGATGGAAAAATATTTTATTACAGAGACAGATATTTTAAAATACACACGAGGAAGGAAGTAGTAAAGCTAATGCGATAACGACATTGATTTCTATGTACAAAATTAGGCCATACAGTATATATTTTAGTCTATGTTCCCAAATGTTGTGGACTTCTTAGCCCTTCTGAAGATCATATGGCATTATGGATGTAGCTCCAAAGTACATCAAGAGCACTTGAGCAGCATGATTATTGCTGTAAGCCTATGATTGCAATGAGAAGGCATTTGTGAGCAATTGGATAAAACACTTGGACCCTTGGTAGATGCCACATAAAATTCAGGATCTAAAGTCCCGTCATACAACGTGAAAATCCCGACTCCCAATTACAAGGTAAACAAGCTCTATTACTTACACCGAAGCATCAACTCTTGCAGTTTCCAGGTAGAGTACCTTTAGCTTCTTATTTCACGATTGCAATATTATCATGTCTTCACTAGGTGTTTACCCTATCAAAAATATTGCAACTGGTGTGAATTTGTCAAGAGAAGGTTGCCTGGCTACCGCAACAACTACAGTTCTATTGTCGTTATGCTCAAACTGAATTCAAAGGATGTATTGTGCTAAGGCCTTGATTAAGTAAAAACCAAACCCTTTTTACCAATTCAAGCAGCAACAACCATATTAACAAGCATTGAAACATAATTAAAGTCTGACTCATCAGGGTAAACAGTGTTAGTTTTCTCAGTTGGTGTGCATTTATTACAAATCACTTATAGAGTAGTCTCACTGTCTTAATTCCTTAAACCAGGCCCAACAAATAAAGATAAAGGTTTGCTAAGATCCTTTCATGATAATGTTACTGTTATCAGTCCCGCAACTAACACAAAATTTACCTTTAAAGGAGCAAATAGGAAAACACTAACACACTATAAAGAAAAGCAGTTACGAACTCCGCGCACATAAAAACTAAGAAATAAGAGGATTGCAAAACAGTTAAATGCAATAAGTTCAATCAGAAATTAAATAGATTTTTTTGTTAAAATTTATATGCATATAAAAAGGAATGCAAAATGAAGGAAATATAATGTAAGCAGATTTTAAATTTTCTAAACCCAAATACGCTAACAGTAAAACATGCAAAGTAAAGAAACAGAAGAAAATAAAATTATAGAAACAATTTTGAATATAAAAAAATAACTATAGATGTTCCAATGGTCGCAAATATAGGAATGACAAATAAACTAGAATGCATTATTGCTTAAATGTTTCTATAACTGGAGATGTTCCAAGGGACAGAAATCCGAGAAAATCCTAATACGAAAACGACATGACACTCAAATTTTGTGCTGTAGTCTTTTTTGTGAAATACTATGTACTATAATGTTTTGCTACTTTCTTTGTAGTAGTGTCTCCTACTCCGTTCCAAAATAAATCAACCTCTTCCACACCAACTTAATTCTATCAGATTCATCATACGATATACTTTCACATTATACAGATTTTACTTTATAGATATTGACCATTTTATAATAATTTTGGTCAAATGTAAAGACGTTTGACTTAGGACAAACCTAGAACTTCAATTATTTTGGAACAAAGAGAGTATATTATTTTGTTGTAATATTGGGGATGTTTAACTTTACAATTGTGCAAGGAATAGAGCATAACTTCCGTAAGCTGAATGAACTAAGAATGATAAACTAAAGGCAATATGAAACACAACAGAAGTAAATGACAATCAATTAAAAATTTACCCAAGTACATAGTTCAAATCCAAGTTTGATAATGACATTTTATTCAAACCTGAGTGGAATACCACAAATTACCCTGCACACCGAGGAGTCGGAAACACATGCTATCCTACCAATTTAGTTGTGCTACGGTCTTCCCCAAGTTTGGGCATTTCATAAACTAATATAACTACAACAAGATTATAGAAAGAAAATTCTCGCACAAATCAATTCTTGCAATCTTTCCTAAGTTTGGGCAGTTCATGGACAAGATATAACTGACAATTAACTACCAGACGCGTCAATGGTATCAGAGTCAGAGAGCTCACCTCGAGCAGGCTAATGGCGCGCTCCACTCCACCACGCGTGAGCCGACTCATCGCGTTGAACTCGTCGTCTTCCTCCAACATCATCTCCACAACCTCCCTGACCGCCCACACCTCCACCTTTCCTTCCATCGCCACCTCGCCGCCGCAGCTGCTGCCACCCCCTCCCCGAAGAACTTTGTCGATTACCCTACTCTCTCTACGCACCCTTTCCACCTCATCTACCTCCAGGATTAATCCCTTGGCAACCAGCCTGAGCCGCAGAGTACCCTTTGGCCTCTCCGCCGCCGGCGGTGGGGGCGGCGGGGTCAGGGGAGGCAGCGGGTACTCGCTGACAGACGACAGCCGCGCTGAAGCACAAGCCGAGGTGGCATCCGTGTAGAGGTCATCGACTGGGGAGACGCGGCCGGGGGAGCGTATGCGGCGGGAGAGCTGGGGGGCCGGCTTGGCTCGCGGCGGCGCAGGGACGGGGCTCCGACCGGTGGAGGAGAGGGGATCGAGGCCGAAAGAGCAGCACCAAGGCTGGCGTGGAGGAGGTGGGCGGCGGCGGTGGCTCCGGCGGCGGTGCGCTGCCGCCGGCGACGAGCTCGTCGTCGGCATTGGGCGCGGTCGCTGGCTGTGGGCTTTTGGGTTGGCGTCTCGGCGGAGTGAGCATATTATGTAGGTGTGTGAGCTGTGTGGGGAGTTTATGTGGCGTTATTGCTAGATTGCATCGTCAAGTTCCCCCAAGGTGTGAATCCGTGATGCTGATTACTCCTCACGTTTGTTAAATATAACTAGCTACTCCTCCATCACAATATATCACGTTTTGACTGATAAAACAAGGGTCTCTCTAGCCCTCAGTCGAATCAGAATTACCTCATTCACATGACATCATCAATCCGAGTTGCAAGTCAAGTTACAACTCATGATTAGCACGAATCGCGAAACAAATGAAATAGTCCGGAGCAGTTGTAAGTCCACTTACAACTTAGTCGAATGAGAATTAACTTAATTCTAGTTAATTCTCATTCACATGACGTAATCAAATCCCAGTTACAATTTGACTTGCAACTGATGCACGACTCACGAAACAAATCAAATGGTCTAAATCAGTTGCAAGTCCATTTACAACTGATGACGTCTTGCGAATGAGAACTAAGCTAATTCTCATTCGATTGAGAATTAGCAAAACCGATAAACAACCCAAACCTTGTTGTATTGTAGGATAGAGGGAGGAGTCGCATATTGAAATCCTGACATTTCTATATACGTGATCTACATATCTGCAAAGTTTCGTAAAGAAAATGATTAAACAGAGCGAGGAAGGGGAGGAGCATGTGCGGAGTAGCGAGAAGTGAGAAGGTGAGGGAAAATAATGATCTAAGTCAGAATCTGAAAATACATTAACCTCATGTAAATAAGAGTAAGGTGTGCTATCTAGTTGGTTGTTAATGTATGTTGTGGTTGGCTAGTGCGCCCTTACATTAAAGGCGTGTACAGTGTAAGGATCTTGGTAAATAAGTTTTTGTCTAAATACAAGTGTTTATTTTGCAAGGATGAAGCTTAACTAACCGCGTGTATGTCCTACAGAAATAAGCATCGGTGTCTAAGGTTATTTGTATAAGCACATCTCTTAGTGCTTTGCGGCATACCCACATTGGAGATATAAATTCTATATGAGTTGTATGTTATTTCTGGACAACAAAGTGTGCCATTCGAACTGAAATGCTTGCTGGTCCTTTATGTTTTCGCATAAAAGATACGTGTATGTGTAAATTTGTTTTTTAGTGTGCTGGATAGATTATAAAAAGTTATGCCACTAAATTTATAAGTAAGAAACGTCGATACACCCAGGAATTGCTGATGCAAAAAAAATCATGTTGACAATTTTAAAAACAAGCCTGCAAAAATCTTAAAAAATAAGATGTGCATAGTTGTAGTCTTACATTGTTACCGTAAAATCTTACATGGGGCTCATGCGTTATACGGTTGTAAAGGTTAAGGCCCCATTTGGTCCCTCCAATCCAAATTGTTGACAGAACTTTATTTAGAAATGGATTTATCTGCACAGTGTAGATACGGATTTCAAAGTGACAGTTGGATGTCACGCAGGAAAACCATAGAAATTGTAGACAAGGGAAGATGAAAACACGAGGTCTCACCTCATGTTATTTTCCTCTAAAATTGCTATAGAATAGCTCATTCCATGCGAATTTCAAAGGAATCCGACACTCCTATTCGTTCCAAAACGGTATCATAGGAGTGCATTTTTTTCTTTGTTCCAAACCGGTCCTAAAACATACGGAGTAATACAATGCCATGTTGCTATGCACTTATCCAGCATACTCTTCGCATAGAAACAGACTCCATGCAGAATCATTAATCCACCGGCAGTTCTTCGACCATGCCCATCCTATAGCTCCTCGCATCAGCGCCTTTTTGCTCCTTTGCTTTCTGCTTTGTGCAAATCACGTCGATAATCAAAGGCAGTGTCACATCGGGGTGTGGGATAAGGGGTGCGCCAAGCGTATGCTTTTCGTGGCGTGCTAATCAATAAGTCTACACAAAAAGCGGGAAGCAAAGCTGCCGTTGCAGCTTTAGCGGGCAACGGCATTCCATGATTGCTCTCCTCACCTTTGGTTTAAGCGGCAAAGGCTGTCTTGTGATGCGCTGTATATATGTACTCGTAGTAGTAATCTCTTCCTGAATTGCTACGCTAGTTGAATCGATTTCCTTATCGTTGCCGTCCCGTCTCCACGGAAATAACACGAAACTTCATCTGCTTTTCGTGTTGCAACAATGGAACCTGACCACACAAATGGTTCATTTACGGTGAAATCCATGTACCTTGATCATATGGACGGACATGCCCTAGATGCGCAAATATCTTTATATTAGAAGCTTAAAGTGCCCTTAAAATTAAAATCTTCATGTGGTTCTTACATCGCAAAGTTTTACTTGTTTTTTTAGATAAAGTGATTTTATTACTTAAGAGATTTAAACATTACACCCGGCCTCTGCATAGCTAAGATGCACACAGCCACCGGTTCACCAGTAACCAATTCAGAACAAAAAGTAAAAAGACGAATTACATATCATAATGAGAAATTGTAGATCCGCCTAAGAAACTGGTAGGTCTATCCGGAGTCTATGTTGCCATCCATGCCGGGAGAATAACTCTCTGGCCGCAGCCTCCAGCCTCGACGCCACCTCCAAAAATAAGTCTCGGTGCTCCACACGCTGCAGGGCCGACCATGCTCGTAGCGTAGCTGTACACCGATAAATAACCTGCATAACAGAAGCATTTTTATCGTTAAAAACCTTGTCATTTCTACATAGCCACAGCGACCAAATAATGGCAATCGCGCCCATCCTACAGAAGAGTTTAAACCTAGGATCCACGCCATTTAACCAGTTGCCAAAAATGTTTGCAACAGTACGCGGTGGATGTAAGGTAGAACCTATCTGGATGGCTGACCATATAGACCTGGCGAATTCGCACTGGAAGAATAAGTGTTAATGGTCTCGTCATGTTGACAGAAAAACACTTTTTACTTCCGTGCCAATTACGCTTGGCAAGGTTGTCTTTTGTAAGAATTACACCCCGACGAAGATACCACGCAAACACTTTAGTTTTAAGCGGGATCTTCATCTTCCAAATTTTGTTATAATCCTTAATATCGACTGGCACTTCGGGTAGAATTAGTGCTCTATACATAGAATCAACCGAGAATTTGCCATTCTTCGTAAGATTCCATTGAAATTTATCTGGACCTTCCGACAATTGGACTGAATCCAATCGGATGAGCAAGGCATTCCAGGATGCTTGTCTCGTTCCAAGTAAACTTCTTCTGAACGAAACATCTGGTGGGGAGGTACCCAACACCTTCGCGATCGTGTCGCTTTTGTTTCGTACAATAGTGTACAGAGCCGGATATTGTTCTCTAAGGGTAGAATGGCCTAGCCATTTATCCTCCCAGAAACGAATTTCCGATCCATCCCTAATTGAGAAAGATCCATGTTGGAAAAAAAACTTCTTTGTAGCCATGAGGCCAGCCCAGAAGTGTGAATCGCCAGGTTTCCAAAAACCTGAGAAACAGCTTGATCTCCCACATACTTTCTCCTAAGGAGGGTTTGCCAAACTCCATCTTCCGATAGAAGTTTGAAGAGCCATTTACCTAGCAAGGCTCTATTCTTGACCTCAAGGTCATGAATTCCGAGCCCTCCTTGGTCTTTAGGGCAACAAACCACACTCCATTTAGTCAGACGATATTTTTTCTTCTCACAATCCCCTTGCCAAAAGAATCTAGACCGGAAATAATCCAATTTTTAAGACTCCTTTGGGCAATTGGAAGAATGAAATCATGTACAGTACCATGTTTGTTAGTACCGAGTTTATGAGAACCAATCTTCCACCCAGGGATAAGAGTTTGCCTTTCCAGCTATTTAAGCGTAATTGAAGTCTTTCCTCCACCTTTTTCCATTCAGCATTTGTAAGTTTCCGATAATGAATCGGAATACCCAAATAGTTGATAGGAAATTGACCTTGCTCACAGCCAAAAAGTTCAGCATACAAGGCGGCGTTTTCTCGAGCCTCGCCAAAGCAAAACAATTCACTTTTATGGAAATTTATCTTAAGACCCGAAAGTTGCTCGAATGCTGACAAGATCAGCTTAAGGTTACGAGCTTTTTCGATGTCATGTTCCATAAAAAAATTGTATCGTCAGCATATTGAAGAATCGATAAACCACCATCTACAAGATGTGGAATCACTCCTTCAATTTGACCCTCAGATTTAGCGCGTTCGATCAAGATAGCCAACATATCAGCCACTATATTAAATAGTATTGGCGATAACGGGTCACCCTGTCTGAGGCCTTTTTTCGTTTGAAAGTATTTGCCAGTGTCATCATTGACCTTAATGGCTACACTTCCTCCCGAAACAAAGCTATTTATTAACGCGCACCACTCAGTAGAAAAACCTTTCATTCTGAGGGTCTGCTGAAGGAAAGACCATTTGACTTTATCATAAGCTTTCTCAAAGTCAATTTTAAGAATTACCCCATTCAGCTTTTTCCTATGTAGCTCGTGAACTGTTTCATGTAGGATCGCAACTCCATCAAGGATGTTGCGGCCTTGCATAAAAGCCGTCTGAGACGGACGAACCACATGATCTGCCACACTGTTCAGTCGAATCGTAGCCACTTTGGTGAATATTTTAAAACTAACGTTAAGAAGGCATATAGGTCTAAATTGTTGAATCCTTTCTGCCTCGTTAACCTTAGGTAATAAAATTATCTCACCAAAATTGAGACGAAACAACTCTAGCTGTCCATTGTGAAGACAGGCGAACAGTTGAAGTAAATCAGACTTGATAACATCCCAAAAGTTCTGGTAGAACTCAGCCGGGAAACCATCAGGTCCAGGTGTGTATTATGTTTCATTTGGAAAACCGCCATCCTCACTTCCTCCTCTGAGTAGAGTTTAGTAAGTAGACTATTTTCCGCATCTGAAACCTGGGGATATCCTCTGTTCGAGACTCATCCAAAGTGAAATTTCCTTCCTCTGGAGCACCGAACAGGCCTTTATAGTAATTTGTAATGTACGACTTTAGTTGTTCATGGCCCTCAATCGTTCCCTCATCCTGGACTAGAGAATGAATGCGCTTTTTCCTGTGTCTGCCATTGGCAATACTATGGAAATAGCGAGTATTCGAATCCCCTTCTAGGATGAATTGGGCTTTAGAACGTTGATACCATTTTAACTCCTCCTCTCGCAGTAGCTTCGCTATCTGTGCATTGGATTGGCTCTTTAGCTCAATCTCTTGCGTGGATAGTAACCGAACTTCTGCTAATGCTTCTAGAGCATCAATTATCGAGGAAAGTCGTTCCTTCTCTTTTTTAAGTAAACCAGAAGTATGACGAGCCCAGCCAACGAGGTGCGTGCGTAAAGCACGTATCTTGTTGTTCCACCGCTGGATAGGCGTATCACCCGCAACTGGTCTTTCCCAAATTCTTTTAACCATCACATGGAAACCCTCGCGGTGCAGCCACCCAAGCTCAAACTTGAACCGTGGCTTACACTGTGGTCTGGTATTCCAGTGGTCAAAAGAATGGGAGCATGGTCTGACAATCCTCAATACGTTCTAGAGCCCGTACCGACACCAGTGGGAACCTAGATTCCCAATCAGTATCCATCAGTACACGGTCTAGTTTCTCGTATGTGGGTTCAGGGAGAGAATTAGCCCAAGTGAACTGTCTCCCCACCATTGTTATCTCTCTTAAGTTCAAGCTGTCGATGACTGCATTGAACAAAAGAGGCCAACGGTTGTCAAACCGACCTTTACTTTTCTCAAACGGAAAACGTAGCATATTGAAATCCCCACCAATGATAACAGGGTGTGGGTTATCTTTTGCCAAGTTTACCATTTCACAGAGAAAAGCAGTCTTAGCCGCTTCCTGAGCCGGCCCATACACGGCAACAAGACTCCAAATGAAATTATCGGATTTATTACGGATGTGCATTTTAATATGAAAATCACCATCCGTAACATCCAACACTTCCATGGTATCAGTCCTGATGCCTAGTAGAATGCCGCCGGAACGGCCATGAGGGGGACGCGAGTACCAATCAAACTCTATACCCCCGAAAGTCGGTTCAATAGAGATTGCGAAAACTCACGTCTACCCGTCTCAGAAATAGCTAAGAAATCCAAATTATGGTCCCGAACACAACCAGCAAAGTGCAAATATTTAGCCAAGTCACCAAGACCTCTGCTATTTGCAAACATGCCATTCATTGGGAAACCGTGGGGGATTTGGATAACTTGGCCCGTTTCCGAGACTTGTTGGTGGTAGATTTAGATTTCCGACCGGCTGCTTTTAACTCATACAATGAGCTCAAACCGTCGTCATCCAAACCACCCTCCAACACTTCACCAATTAGATGAGAAAGAAGCTGACCATCTGATGTGGCATTCGCTTCTTCTTCATCCAAATAGGTGGCTGTCAACTTAGTCGAAGCTTTAGGAATAACCGTTAGACGGTCAAATTCCATATGCCTCAAGACATTAGTTGAAACCTCTACTTGTTTCTTACTACTACCAAGATTAAAACCTACACTATTAAGCTTGGACTGAATCAAATTGGACCGGATGTTTTACTTGTTAAGGATAATCTGCTTAAAAGAAATTGGACCGGATGTAAACGTTGTGCATTTTGCCGCCAAATGAATCGGTTGAGCATTTGCTTTTATCCTGCCCATTTGTGAGGCATATTTGAAGATTTATTCACTTCACTTTTGATATCACTCCGCCTACTAGTATAGCAAATATGTTTGGTCATCTTGATGAAGTAGACAAAAAATTAAAGCATGTCTTTGTATTGGTGTATGTGATTTTTTATGAGCTGTTTGGAAAAAGATATGTTGTTTAACAAAATTAGAGATGTTGGTTGTTTACCGAGATATATACTGGATCCATCTATGGTCCTACCAATTGTCGCTAGAGCAACGGGCTATGGATACCGGATGCACTCGTCTAATGTCGGTCGTCCGAGCATGATGGCAGCATGCGAGAAGACTCCAACATGACTAGTCCTTTATTGTTAGCCTTCTTTCGTTTAATTCATGTGGCCACTTTGGCTGGTACTTGAGATGTAATAACTTAAAGATACTACTTTGCTTTTTTTTTTTAATATAAAAGCTGTGTGCATCATCACGATTCATAGCTGAGACTTTGCTCCCATTTTGAAAAAAACAATGATGCTTCACAGGTCAGAGAGCAGTAGAAGTTTATATGATGTTTTTTCTTCTCAGGCCATGAAATTAAGTTGGTGGAATATTGGATGCATGGTATTCTCCGAATACTTCAAATGGAGATCAGGCCACAATGAGCCCTTTTTTACAATTCAGCTATATGCTAGTATATGTAGATGTCTAGTATGTATACATAAATTTTCATCGAATTGTCTTTTCAGATGTGACGTACACAAAGACAAATGTGAATACAAAATTCCTTTTTTTGGTCTATTTGGAGTCATTTGTTTTATGTTTTTTTTGTATCACGGAGACAACATTATTCAACAAGTTTGACATGTTCATAGAAAAATATATGTATAGATCCTTGGTAATAAACTTCAAAAGTTTTGTAACATTTAAATACCATTTTTTTTTTAAATGCTCCATGGAGTTTGGATTCCATATCGCCTGGTATTCTCTCGTTATAGAAAACCATGTTTGCTGAAAGTAGAAGCTGCTAACAACACTAGTCAGTTCATCAAGCTTGACATAGAGTATATGCTCGGCATAGATATGCACTTCACAAAGGCATGTAAGTTCTAAACTGCTTAATATTGTTATTACATGTGGTACCTTTTTTATAAGGTAAATTTTCATTAAACTTTAATGAACTTTGCAGTAAGTTTTGTCTCTATGCACATTTGATTTAGGGAGTAGGTAACAAAATCTTCCACATTCTATATATGTGCTCGAAAAATCCATATCCAATCCACAACAGTCAGCTGCAGACCACCACCTTGACATACAAAATGTGTCCATCCGGAAAGCACCACTTGTCCGATATCCCACTATATCGATCTAGTCAAAGAACAAACATCGCCCAATTTAGATGAACCACTGCAAACCCTAAAAACATATGTGCAGTCAAATGTGCCCCTACATTGCCATGCAAACACACTAGCCACCGCCATTGCGCAAACGAAAGAGGGTGTAAGGGAATGAGGGAAGTGCCTCATGTGCACATTTGCTTGCGTGACAAGTCGATTTACCTCACGAGCGTCACTGAAAATTTCAACGGTCAACCATTATTTCACAATGACGTGGCACGAATTCTGTCCTCGGCTATTGTTAGTTATCACTGGTCACTTTTTTTTGAGGAACTGACAGTCGTTCTGCCTTTCGATTAGATAGAAAGAGTGTTATTTACAGAATTTGGAACGAGGAAAAAATCCCTCCAAAGGCAAAAAAAAAAAAAAAACTACTAGTCTCCCGGATCCTGCGTGTGGGCGAAAACCCGCTGCGCCACCTCTTCCCGCACCAAAGCCGCAACCTTCGTAGGCGAGATCCCCACACCGCGGAAGGTCCTTCGGATCCTCTCCTTCCATATCCCCAACAACGAGTGGCAGATGGTGCTTGTAGCCGCCCTCCTAGCCTTGGGTGGAATGCCCACAAGAGCTCGCCAAGACCAAAACCTTGGAAACCTCGGCATCTAGGCCACCACCAGCGGCATCTGCCGCTCAGTCCCGGTCTCCGACTTCTTTTTCTTCTTGGGTTTCTTCACGGAGAGGATGAGGTCGTCGATGGCAGCCGCCGCCTGGTCCGAGATGGGTCCCTCGAACAGGTCCATGAAGACCGGCCGCTGGCGCTCCGAGGTGCTAGCCTCCTCAGGCCGCAAGCCGAGACGGCGCGCCACGACCTCCCTGGCTAGCTGCTCGATGTTGGTGCCTTCCGGGTGCAGCTCGGCGAGCCAGTTGCTCCTTCGCACAGACGGCGCATCGCACAGACGGCGCATCCACCTCCACCTCAAGCTCAGAACGGAGGCCCCGAGCGGCACCGAAATCCGGGCGATGAAACCTGACAAGGGGCACGCATGTGCACCCACCTCCAAGTCCTGTTGCCTAGAGTCGGCGGTGTGACAAAGTCCTCGGCCAGCTGCCCGACCTCCTTCCCCTCGGCCTGCACACCCAGCTCGGCACCCATCTCCTCGTCGTCCAACAGCACCACCTGCCCACCCAGCTCGGCTCTCGGCTAGGCGAGGCCTGGCACCAGCTGCTTCATCTCCCCAACAGCAACCACAGTCTCTTCATCCTCGTCGACGTGCCCTCGCTCGCACGGCGCGATGTCGAGCAACTCATGCCCTACCAGAGAAAGCTGCTCATGCGACCCCTGCTCAATGGCCTCGCGGTCGCCATACATTCCTTGCAGCAGCAGCATCAGGCCGCCCCGCTCGTTCTCCTCTTATAGAGCCCCATCCACGCCCCCCTTGTAGCACCGCTTGGTGGCCAGCACCACCTCCTTCGCCTTGTAGCTGAAGTCGTCCAGCTCCGGGCGCGCCATGAGCACCTCCGCGAATGAGCAAAGCGGACTGACCGGAGACGAGCGATGCCGAGGAAGCCTCGCCGGCTGCGGACGATCAGGTGGCTCCTTGCAGTCCCTGGCCAGGTGCCCTGCCCTCTCACAGCGCCAACAAACCCGAGGGTCGCGGCAGGAGGCGGCGTGGTGTCTTGAGCTGAGACAACGGAAACAACGGCCTCGCATCCTTCTCAAGAGGGCGGCACGCCACACCAGGCCCCCTGCGCACGGGAACCGTGGCGAACTCCAGCAACGGGTGGCGCAGCCACCATCCCGTGGACCCACGAGCGCCGGGTGCCACGAACCTTCACCATGCTTGAAGGAGCCCTCCTGCCTCAGCCCCGGCGACCCCACCGGCCGCGGGGAAGGAGAGCGCCGCACGGCACCTGCCCCTGACGGAGCTAGCAGGATCCCCCCCAACCGCTCCAATCTTCGAGCAGATGCGCCGAGGCTGGCCGCCGGCAGCGACCCATGCAGAGGACGCGGGAAAAGCTCGCCACGCGAAGCGGGGCTGGAAGCAGGGGCGTGCCCAACGGCGGGGGAGGCGCGCTCCTGGCCGGGGCCCACTTAATATGCACACGAGTACTTATCTCAATGATGCTTGCCTTGTGTATGCCCACAAAAATAACCCTAATCGGACTTTTCAAGCTCAGCCAGGCTCGTTGAAGGCTTGAGCTCACTTTGGAAGGCAACTCGATCCGCTCGCCGAGCGACAAGGTCGGACAGTTTGGCAGCTCGAAGCCGCGTTGCCGCAATCACCGGACCTAGCACACACCAACAAGTAGCAATGCAGGTGCCACCCTTAATTACCCAAAATGGGATACCCTAACCTACTTTGTTCACGAATGATTAATCCATTATCTAAACTATAACGCGCGTTAACGACCGTGCGTACGTCAGGCCGTTTTACACAAAAACCCCTGACAAATAGGGAAATTAACCCGCAGTCCAAGTCGTTGTGTGTTTTGCATTAACACCCTCAATCCATGGCTCGTTCGTTGCCTTCCGGCGTGACAAGCCGTCGCTAGACCCGCGCCGCCCACCTTCGCTCCGCCGGCAGCCCCGCACCGCCCACCTTCGCTCCGCCGGCAGCCCCGCCGCTGGATGCCCCAAGCCTTTCTTCCCCCTCCCCCCACCAAAAAGCCCCCACACCAACACGGCTAACCCGCCGCCGGCAGGCCCCTGCACCTTCCTCGCCATAATCCAGCATCTCCATGGGCGAGAGGGATCTCCACGAGATGGGGCTTGGGCGTTCTACACACTCAACCAAGGGTATCCTGGAATCGGAATATACTTTTCGAGCTGTTGATTTGTCTTGTGTAATTTTAAGAGACCAATTTATTATCCACATCTCTAGGAGTTCTTGTCATGGAAGAAACATGTTGAACCGGAGGGGATACATGATTGGCTGAGTCTGCCAGCTTCAGCTCCCTTCGCAAACAGCACTCGTGGAGATGAAGTTTGTGATAGTTTTCAAAGGAAGAAAGAAAATTATGGGAGGGTGGTAATAATAACCGAGCTATTGAGCTACCAAAAGATGGTATATTTGATATAGTTTGCCATTGGATAAGATAGAAAAGTTTTTAGATCATTCCGTAAACATCAAAGGTTCACGGAGTATCCAAATATATTGTATGAGAAAAGGTTGTAGGTCTTTGACTGGCTGCGAATGTCTGGCGCTACCAAATCGTCTCCGTCGACAGCGCACCCAGAGCACCCACACCCCCCACGTATTAAGGTCATTGCTCTCCGTCTCGCTCTATCTTCACGCCGCCTAAGGCATGGCAACTCATGTGTCGGGGGAAGAAGAAGAAGAAACAAGGGGCAGAGGTGAGGAGGAAGAAGAAGAGGATAAGGTGGGGTCGTACGAGTGGGGCTCACTGGGTGAGTGCCTGTCATGCATCGAGCGTGGACACGGTCACCTGGTAAAGAGCTGCTTCACTACGTAACACCCATATGAAGGATAAAGCATGTAGTTAATGAGAATTTACTTTATGTGTCTCTGTGATGTAGATTTTTCTCTCCCGTTGCAACGCACGGGCACATTTCCTAGTTAGCGTTAATTACGCATCTCTGTCGTCTGTACCGAACGTACGTTCTTCCGGAACAAACTATTGTCGCGCGCAACTAATCCAACACCTGTTCTGCTCCGTGTTGCTGCCGATCTCGATCATAGGTCCGACCAGACACTGGCTAGGTTGGCTCGGCTCATGCACACTACTAGCTGTTTTTTGTTTTGATTTTTGCAACCACCAGCACTGTACTGTTACAGGAGAGTAGAGTACTCTTTTTCTGCCTTTCAGTATCGTGCTGATTGGAGGAAAATGCCTCTCTGAACGCAGCGGTAGATGCACGCATTCTAACTCGCGATCTCATTGGTCCACTGCTGCGTACGAGGTTCTGTATTAATCGGTCTGGGAAACTAGTTGATTTCGTTATCTCAGTATATAGCGGTACAAATCAGTGGGGCCGCTGCCTAAAACTGACACGAATTTATAGCGCCACATCACGCATGCAGGAGCACTGTATAACGTAAAGTTTTTGTTACCGTGCCTATATAACGTAAAACTTAACGTGAACAAAAAGTTACCTTTAATGACATCTCCCAGCGACCAATTTTTTTAGAGTATTAGCCTACATCTTTTTCATGTTCTGTAATCACGGGCAAACTCCAAGCGCTAGCATTTTCAAAACTGAAAGTTTTCTGAGTTTGTACAAACTGAAAGTTCTCTGTCCACGATTCGTGTCATAAATGTACCAAGACATGTATTGCTCGCATTGTTTGATAGTATTGAGGTAGGAAAGGTTACTGGTATTGGTCGACCCAGCCGCATCTAACACACATGCAGTCGCTTTCCATCCACAAGTGCACGAGTGTGCACTGAACAAAAGTTACCAGCTCTTTAATGATTTTTCATCTCCCAACGACCAATAATTTTTAGAGTACTACTCCCTCCAATATCTTCTCCATGTTCTAATCAGAGATACAAAGCAATCCAGTAACAAAATTAATTTCGCCCACAAGATGAAAATTATTTGGGCCCACAAATGGACATTTTGGGCATAAGGGCAACTGCACCATTTAAAAGAAGTTTTAAAAATTTGTTCCGAAGTTAAGAAAAAGGACCCCAAAAAATCACATATCATTTTCGTTTTTTATGTCTCTGCATATTTTTTTTGCGAAAAGACCTTTCCTATTTAAAACGACAAAAGCTCGATGCTAGAAAAATCTTTTCACAAGACATTTCTCTGACATTTTTTCACAAGCTAAAATGACATTTTTCAAAATGTAATCGGAACGTGAAATATCGACAATGTTTGAAGGTTTTAAAATCCCAGCGTGACTGTGAAAAGTTTGATGTTTTATATGAACATGTAAAATCACAATACAAAATATTTTAGTTTGGACATGAATTTTTCTGAGACTGTTGACACATATCTTATGGACACTCACATTTTTTCGTATATTTTTCTGAATAAATTACAAGTATTTTTCTAGGTAGCACGTGGAGCACCTAAAAGGGTGATAGCACTAAATATTCTTTCATACCCATTTCGACAAAGATATTTTCTCATACTACACGTCCACAATGCTGAAAGTTTTCTGAGTTTGTACAAACCAGATTGTGCAACGATGATTAGTTATGTCATAGGCGAGAGTGAATTTAAATTTCTTCTGTCTTATTAGGATTAGCACTTTCAGGTCAAGTAGTTAGAATTTCGAACGTTTAGTCAGTCAATTATCTAAGTAACCATTTGGGCAGTGGCGGATCCAGAATTCCTCCAAACCCAGGGCCAATATAGTATTATGTGTTGTAATTTCGCTAAATCCTTAGAACAAAATGCCCAGTTCTACCAATACATAGCTGAAACTTTTTTCTACACCCCGGGCCATGGCCCAGGTTGCCCGGGGTGTAGATCCGCCCCTGCATTTGGGTTCGAAGTGCAGCAAATTCCGTTTTGTAACATGATCCTGACAGTAAATACTTGCAATCTGTCACTTTTTAGCAGACTTAATTTCATCAATCATTCAGTTTTACAGCCACAATTTTTAACTGCATGCGTGTTCGCCGGACACGCTACTGCACTGGTACGGAAAGCTGCACGACGCACAGCGCAATTACGCATTAGGCTGCACAACACGCAAGCTGGCCACAGCGATCATTCAATGCTCATGTATTCTTCTGTATTGGAACTAGGCAAACATGTTTTCACCTTTACCGGCACACATTCCCACGAGAACCTGGATGGTGAGATAGCGCGGCAGCGGCCGCTGCGTTCAGAACGTCCGCTCTTGCTGATTGGACACCTTCTTTCTATCAACTTTTCTATAGTTAACTAATTTATAGTGAACCGCACGCTTAAAACACGCTTTCTTTCTTAGTGAAACTTCAACGGACTGACCCAAACGGATAAAACGGACATATGTTTTTATCCGTTTGGGTCGGTAGACGGACAGTAAATGTATGTGCGTGTCTGCACGCCTGCGTGACTATCCAACGCGTGTGATCCATTTGGTTTTTAATATATTATATTAGATAGCACGCCAAGTTTTGGATACATATGGGGAAGGGTGGGCTCCCTACTCATCGTCGTCGTCGAGGATGACGATGTACGGCGGCGCGACCAAGAGATGGGCCAGCGACACACAACCAGGCGGCTGCTCCTGCTCCTGTGGCGGCGGCTGAAACTCCGGGTCAGGCTCCATCCTGGCCCACCATGGCTGCGCCGGCTCCTGCTACTGGGCCTGCTGGAACATGCGGTCCCAGCGCCTGACCTCGTCCTTGACGAGGGTGCACCTGGACTCCTCGAAGACCGGCAACAACATGGGGTTGTCGTCCTCGTACCCCTCCTCCACCCATTGCTCCTCCTTCTGGCCCGGCGGTGGCGATGGATACTGCTCCGGCACAGGCGGTGGTGTTGGTGACAGCGGGAAGCAGCTCTGCGGTGGGCGTCGTGCTCGTCCCAGAACCATGTGTCCCAGTACACTCCTTCGGGAGCGCGGCGTGGCGGCGCTCGATCTCCAACTCCTGCGCACTGCTAGTAGTCCGGTAGGTGAACGTTGGACCAGCGCACCCGGGTGGCGTGGTTCTAGTGCCACCAGCACTCCTTCGCGGCGGCGGTGACGCGGCCCCACCACAACGGTCCCCGACAACGCGTTTTCGATGGGGACGGAGGAGACGGAGCAGGGGCACGGCGAGAAGCAGGAGGGGAGCGGAGCGCCGCCGGCTGGAGAACGAGCTGGTCTCACGGTCGTATGGCCCTTGCCCTTGTTGTTCCACCGTAGCGGCATTTCACCGGCTAGAGTTTTCCTCTTGACGACGGGGAGCACGGTGGGGCTGGGACGGTAGGGATGGAAGTGGGGATGGCCGTCGCCATCCACATGGGCGCACGCGCGAACGGCTGTCTGGACGCAAACCTGTCGCATATTTGCTCCAAGAATGGGTCACCGCGGACATGAAACGGACAGAAAACGGACCAAAGTCCGAATTGTTGAACCCTGATTGAGGTCGTGCCGATCCAAACGGGCAGAAATGAATTAAATGGGTCGGCGCGTTGGAGTTGGTCTTAGCGCATTCATCATTGCGGGCATGATTTGGGTTCTGCTGCTAGTTAATCGTGTCGTTGTTCTAGAGCTTGTTTGAGGAAAATATGTTTTGCAAGAACTTCAGGAGTAATTAGTTTGTTTGATGCGACGAAACAACCACGACAAACCAAACGCCACAACCTAGTGCTGCACTTTGTTTACTTCTACATGGCCCCCTTTACTCCATTTAGTATTACTCCCTCCGTTTCAAATTAAATGACTTCTATTTGCTCACACGTGGATATATCTAGACATGTTACAAGTATAGATACATCCACATTTGGACAAATGAAAGTCATCTAATTTAGAACGGAGGGAGTATTTGAAAAGAAAAAAGCTTCATACAAAATTTCCCGGTTTCCAGCATGCTTCGACTAGGGAATTTAATCTGTTACTGGTAGTGCCTCCTATGATTGTATTAGGGGTGATCTAGCTATAGTACGAGCACTGAAGAGGCGACCGTTCGATTACTTCTTGTATCATCTCTCGAAGAATTCAGCTTCTTCATGCACGGCGGTTTGTCGGCCGTAGGCAAGCGAGATGATGAGATAGACCGATGGACAAACTTAACTTTTTTGAAACCCCACGTATATTCAACAACATACTACGTACACAGTACACAGTACAGAAAAGAAATACAGAAGTTCATACGTAGGGGAGTCAGAACCTAAGCAAGCTTCAGCGTCTCCACTGGCAACGAGGACGAAGGCCGCCGACCTCTTTCTCACCACGCCCCGAGAGCACCTCTCCTGTTGAAGACTGCCGCAAGAACCGTCCGCCCCGCAGTGCCAGAACCTAACCCGATGAACGAGCACGGCGAGTGCTCTTTCCCTCCAGCTACACCATCTTGCCGCGGCCGTCTTCACCGACGATGCATGGACAAACTTAACTACTAGCACGGCATCCATGATTTGTTTATGTAGCCATGCATCGATGCTTTGCTTAATTGACTGGGCTACGCCGTAGACCTGCTGGCTGCCGTGTACTCGCAGTCCACATTACCCGACCGATCTCAGGCTCGGAACCACAAAATACTAAGCTGGCCCGATTATCTTTAAGATCAACGGGGATCACCATCCCGGTTCCATCGAAGAAAACAACGAAACCTGCTAGCAGGTCTTTTACAGCAGCAAATGCTTGAGAAACGCAAGTCCCTTGCTACAGTGGTAAGCAGGCGATAAGGAGGCGACTCCAGTTTCTCCACCGCGCCGCCGGCCAGGCCGGTGGTTCCCTCCCTCTCCGCCTGCCGCCTCGGTGGCGGGAGAATGGGGGAACCCCGGTCCTGCGTCTCCGGCTTATAGGTTGTAGATTAGGTGTGCGTGCTTGACCGGCGGCGTCGAGGACGGTGGCGTTGCCGTCGGCGTGTGAGGTGAGGTCCTTCCCCTCCTGTCCCCGTTCCGGCGTCGTTTTCGTCGCCGAGGAGGCCGTGAAGGTGGTGTGTCCGGTGCGTCTGTCTGCTTCTGCTTCTCCGGCCGGCCGTGGCGGCGAGGGAGAGCTTGGAGCTGCTTGGCGCTCCGTTTTTGTTGTTGCAGGTGCTGGTGGTCTCCTTCCTTGTCTCTGCTCCGGCCGGCCTTGGTGGCGAGGAGAGCGGCGATAGGAGGTGGGTGGGCGTCCGTGGTGGTTCGCCTGGGCGATGCCGTGTCGGCTGGTTGCTGGGTGGTGCGGTGGAGAAGGTGCTGTGGCCGTGCGCGTTCAGCGCGGTTAGGTTCCGTCGCTCGGCGGCGGACGACTTCTGCGGCCTCCAACAACGTGTGGCGGCGCCCTCTCCCCGGCGGCTGGAGGTACGGCGACGGCGGCGTCGGCTAGGATCTTGGGAGCCGGCGAGGGATCCGATTGAAGTTTCTCCAGAGTGCTCAGGGTGCTTCGTGCAATTTGCAGGGTCCTTTTGTGTTTTCTTTGTTTGTTTGGACTTTCTTGTAAGTTGTACTGAGTTTTCTGAATTATGAATCGGATCCTTTCCTCAAAAAAAAAAAGAAAAGAACATAAGGCATGTGCACCACAGCATCAGGAAGCTTTACAATTTGCATCACATGACCAAAGCTACAGGCCGAGCCCCTTACTGACCAGATCGGGAAACGAACCCAGCATTCAGATTGGATGTTGCCATGTAGGGGTGATCCATGTCCCATGGATGGCAGTCTTCTTCGCCATAGGGGAGGCAGGGTCGCAGGGAGAAACTCCAGGTTGGTGGTCTGGCGTCGGCATCAGCAGTGGGATGTTCTTAATAGCTCTAGAGTTCAGCCACTCTCCAGCTGTAGGGGACTCCTCCTCAAGTATTCTTGAGCAGAAGCTATCATATGGTCCTGATGTCCCTATTGTACTCTGTGACCAGGACGTGCTCTTTGCTCTTTGCTCTGTCGCAATCCCCACGCATAGACGAACAGAAGGAAAACTTGGAGGCAAAGCTCTAATGTACATTGCTAGCTGCTGATAATAGACGTCTCTCGTAGCCATCTTTACAAGGCCAGGACGCAACCACCCCAAAAGTTGAAGCTAAAGCTGAAAAACTAGGCCAGACCAAGAAAAGGAACATGGTAATACACCGTAGATGAAAAATAAAAGCTCACAACTAAAGAAGCAACTAAAAGGGTGCAGTGGCGACGTCTCTCTTAATGCAGTCCCCGTGGACACGCGGGGTGGAATCCTCGGAGTAAGGATGACAATTTTACCCACGGGTATGGGTACCCGCGGGTACCGTACCCGCATGGGTAGGGTATGGGCATAGTTTTATATCCATGGGTAGTACTCGTACCCTACGCGTGACTTACCCTACCCGTTAAGTCACGCGTAGGGCACGGGTATATCCTTGTACCCATGGGTATATCCATACTCTGCCCGTTTATATACCTTTCGCGTGGAAGTCCAACATTCATTCTCGTCAGCTTGTTAATCTATGTTAAATTTGTCATCAATTGTCAATTTGACCTGAGATATAATTGTCTTGTACTCGAATATATGTTATTGAGTTGACAGGAATGTTTTTCCTTTATCAATGTGTTATCGATGAATGTAAAATTATGAATAACATGTGTACTATTTGATCTACCCGTCGGGTATGGGTACGGGTAAAGTTTCATACCCGTGGGTACGGGTATGGGTAGAATTTTGTACCCATTGATTACACGGGTATGGGTATGGTATTGCTCTACCCGCCCCATACGCCAACTAGTCGCATATAGTGATATAACATATATGTCACACGCACTAACTTATTTCTTTCTTGCACCCCTGTGCAAGAAAGCTCCAACTTGATTAACCAAGTGAAATATGACCGACATCACTACAACATACAATTGAGGTAGGATTCCTGGCCTGTGGTGCATCCACGTTTTTAGGCCCACTCCCTCCTCGCCCACAGCCTTCCAAAGGGGAAGGACCTTTACTTTCCCCCTGAGGATAGGAAAATCATGAATGGACAAACAGTAAGACGATTCCTTTTGATAAACAGTAAGACGGTTCGTTCTTAGCCAATCAAATTTAATTTGTAGCCGAACATCATTGTCTTTCCTCATTGCTCATTGGACGCCGCTCTCTCCTTTCTCCCGACCTGGACCAGTTCAATCGCAGCCTCCCCAAGTTCCATGTCAACCTTCTCTCCGGTGGCCGCCAGATCTGGGTATGGTATTGCTCTACCCGCCCCATACCCTACCAATTGCCATCCTCGGAGGAGTCGAGCTCCACGTCGTCGTCCGATGAGTCGGTGGTGGACGAGCCCATCTTGCGCACGCTCTTCGCGGGCTTGAGCCCCGCGGTGAAGATTCTGATGACCTCCTCGGTCGTCTTGGTGCTCACCACGTAAAGCGCCGCCTCCTGCAATTTCGATTAATATACGTCGATTAATTAAGATAAACCCAAGCTGGAGAAAACAGTTTTGGCTGTTTGCATCATCTTATGTCTGATTAATAAATGTCTATTAATTTTCTTCTCTCGTATGTACTCTCTTTGTTCCACAATGTAAGATGTTCTAAGTAGCTCACATGTTGTTTAGGTGCAAATCTAAATGAGTGTATATACACATTAAAACATGCCCACATACATCTACATACATGTGAATGTGGATAAAATCTAAAACATCTTATATTATTTAGGAACGGAAGGAGTACATACGTTTGTACATACACGTGCAGACATACAAGCTACGTATGTCTAAGATTTAGAATGCACCATATAATTTAGAATGCACCACATTTTTTTTTTTTTTTTGCTAAAACACACGCAGACGCTCACATACACGCGCACCACATATTTCCTTGCGACATGGCTGTTTGCATCATCCTATGCAAAGGCCGGGTCTAAAACTTTTTTATATTACTTTAATGCTTTGAATAATGAAACGCCATTATCAAAATAACTTCCGTGCGACGTACGTAAGCGAGCGAGATAAAATTGGAGTGCAACCTCCATGTCCTGATGTCCCTATTGTACTCTGTGACCAGGACGTACGGCACACAGGACCAAGCCACAGCACACAGCTTACAAGGAGGACCAAAGAAAGTGCAAAATTACAAGCAAGTCCATACAATTAGCACTAAGGACCCTAGGTCTCAAAAAGAGAACGCAATCAGGTCCGGCTCCACCACCACTGCATCGACGAAGGATAGCACAGCCAAACGCGCCACCGCCGGGGACAACCCACTTGGGGTAGGGCGCCGGGAGCCAGCTGCACCAGAGCCAGAGGGCCTCCAAACAGGCGCGGCGGCCAGGAGGTTGAAAATCACCATCAAACGCCGGTTGGAGAAGACCGCAGCCGACGAAGAAGGGCTGGAGGGGTCGCCAATCGACCATCTGGGATGACAGCCAACACAAAGCTGCCATGAATGACCTCCAGGGAGCAGCACCCGAGCTCCCCTGGTGCAAATCCAACAGCGACCAAAAAGAAAGTCGGAGATCGCCCTTGCCTTCGTCACCGAGACGATCTGCAAGAAACGAACTCCAATCCGCATGGTTGCTACCAGAGATGCGATTACCGAGCTTTATTGAAGAGGTTGATGAAGAAACGCAGCCGGCCTTCATCTCCATCCACTAGAGCATCCTGGACAGCTTCACTTCCTCCTCCGAACGCCAAGAACAGCTCGTAGGCTCCGGCGTTCTGAACCCCGCAGCTCCACTCCCGCCTCTGCAGATGAAGCGACAGCACCACTCCCTCTCCTCGCCACGGCCGGCCAGAGGAAGATTCATGTCGTCACAACTCAGGGGAAAAGAGTGGAAAGAACTACCATTATTTGAGATACTCTCCACCGTCTCCAACCCGCCCAAGCTTCCACCTTGAGAGCTCACCGGAGAGCAGCCAGCACGGCCAGCCAGTGCCTGGTAGGAGCACCAGCAGAGGAGAAACCATCGGCATCTCGCCAAACTCCACTAAGGACCAAGCCAGAAAGCCAAACTCTAGATCTACAGCAGCAAAGAGAAAACCTAAGTCTACTCTATACAGGGGAGCACGGCCACATCTCTCACTCCGTTCCGGCCGGCTCGCCGGCCGAATCGAAGCAGAGCGGCGCCGGCGACACACACGCGACTCTCAAGTAGGAGGAGAGGAGAGAGAGGGGGTGGGAGGGGAAAAGAAAGGCCTGGTAGGGATCAGGCCACGGCGATCTTTGAGATGGCAATTTCATCAATGAATTGAAGGTGCTTACGGACTCGAGTGCTACTGCTGTGTGCTGTGGCTTGGTCCTGTGTGCCGTACGTCCTGGTCACAGAGTACAATAGGGACATCAGGACATGGAGGTTGCACTCCAATTTTATCTCGCTCGCTTACGTACGTCGCACGGAAGTATTATTTTGATAATGGCGTTTCATTATTCATTGATGAAATTGTTTCTTATTTCATTCTTTCGGCATTGTATCTATTTTGTGTGTCTTTCCGAATTGTTTATAATAAATTAGTATGGTGAGTCCAAAATATACATTTTTGTGTGTAGAAATCAGTTAAATTTATAAGTTTATTTTCTCATTTTAACCAATGCGCAACAGCAACAAATAAGAATATAATACATAGTAATTAGGAACCCCCAAATATATATGCTTTCCAAGACGGAAAGTCCAAATAAAGGACAAGCTCCATGGAACTCTTTATTTTATTAAATTCAAAAATCATATTTTTGAAGTTTCAAAATGTTGGAAGAAAATCCTGGATGTAGACAATGATACATTCTACGAATGGGGTTGTGATTAAATCATTTCGATGGATGATTATTCAGGTGTACTAGCGTGGAAGATGGTGACTAGAACACATTTAGGGGTAAGTTAGCTCACTAATCACAACGAACACATGTTTTTGAAATGAGATAAAAAAATCAATTCCTTTTTTACAAACACCACAAGAAGTGTCATTTCCTTCTGAATTTTTGCACGAATGTTGAAAATTTATATATGTTTGTGTCCAATTTTTTGAAACGTTTTCATATATTTTTAATTTTGAAACATATAAAAGAAGCATATGCCTCCGAGAGTCAAAATCCCTAGATGTGCTTCCTTATTCTTCTTCTAGGGTTATCCAACATATGGTTTTGTTCTCTAATAAACATGAGTCAGAAAACACAGTATAATTAAATGACACTGCAGCAAAACGTCATAGAGACTACAATATTGTATCGTGAGTTGTGGTAACTGGCGGCAAAGTGTCGACATTGCGTTGCGGCAGGCGGTCTGGCCACGAAGCGCAGCCGTGGCGAGGAGCTGCCGTTGGAGGACTCGTCGTACGCCGTCGGCTACTTTCCTGAGGAGACTGATGGAGGAGAAACAACCTTCCTACTAGATTAAATATGATACTTATTTTCGGTTAAAATTGATTTTGAGCGATGTTTACTAAAACACGCATAACTTTCTTAAATGGATGTCGTTTTTTACGTACAACCATTCAGATTGTTCACGTGCATAATAGCGTTCCCGTAAAAAATCAAGGTAAGATGGCTGCTCTACCTTGTCCTAAGCGGGGCTTCGCCTTACGGGTGAAATAGCGAACCATGGTTCTGCTACATTTGGCGCGTGTGTACCAGGTGGCCTGGATGAAGCGGCGGTTAGAGAAGTCATTGGCGGCGCGCATTGGTTTCTGCGACACACCATGGATGTACCAATGAGAATTTTCTTTACTCCTCCGCACTGGCGGAGCTCTAGCCACAATGTTGGGCGGGCCAGCCCAATAAAGATCACTATTTTTTCTTCCATGGGCCAAATTTTCCCTATTTCTTCAGTGTTTTCACCTGGGCTGGGCGGGCCATGGCCCAGGTCGGCGTGCACTGAGATCCGCCACTGCTCCTCGGAGACGCAAATATGATATCTCCCGTTGCATCGCATGGACATATAGACATATTCGTTAGCCTCTCATAATGCATGACAAAGGGTAATTTTTCCCGCAAAAAAGAATAGATTTTTTTCGGAAATCTCCATTGAAATAATAATCTCTCCTATCTAAAAGAAAAGTTTGGTTCCTTAGTCTGCTAACCCGCACCACGTCATTGCGTTTCGTCCAACATCGTCCCTCGCGCTCCTCTCCGCGCCGAGCGCCCCACGTGCGAGCAAATGGGCCAAGCCCAACAGACCATTGCCGCCGCCGCCAAGATCTCCACCTTCCACAATAGGCGCCCTTCCACGCCCTCCAGCACCAGCGGGCTACTTCCCCGACTCACAATACTACCGGCGCCGTCTCCGGCCTCCGATCCACGGACCAGAATCCAATCTCTTCTCTCCTATCTAAAAGAAAATTTGGGTTCCTTACTCTGCCAACCCGCACTACGTCATTGCGTTTCGTCCAACATCGTCCCTCGCGCTCCTCTCCTCGCCGAGCGCCCCCCGTGCAAGCAAATGGGCCAAGCCCAACAGAACCCACCTGCTCCCTCCCCTTCCCCCATTGCCGCCGCCGCCAAGATCTCCACCTTCCACAACAGGCGCCCTTCCACGCCCTCCAGCACCAGCGGGCTTCTTCCCCGCCCACAACACCACCGGCGCCGTCTCTGGCCTCTGATCCACGGACCAGAATCCAATATCCCCGCCAAATCGATAGCTATAGTTCGCAACAGAAGTTGTGCCGCCAAAGGTACGGTGGTGTCCGGCTGTTCCTAGGCCAAGGCGGTCGCTGCAGCTCCTCCTCCTTCTCTGGCAAAGAACACGATGTGGACAGAGAGGATGGAGCTCTTCCTCAATTGGAAAGAGTGAGCCTTGCCCCCGCACCAGGAAGATCGACCCTGTCGTTGACATCTACGATGAGGTCGGGAGGGAGGTGCAAGAGCAGGCTACGTCGATCGATCTTGTACGATTCCTCAACCTCGCTGCTGCTGTTGCTTAAAACTTCTGGCTTCCCCCTCTAATTACCAAGTAAACTGGAGTAACGATTAGTCTGGTTGAGTAAGATGGCGATGCGATGGGATGGATAGATGATGGGTCATGTGTGTGATTCAGCACCAGGGGAAGGAACCAACACAAGGGGAATTACATGGATCTGATAGCTGCTCCGCCTGATTTAACACCTAGATATATTTGGTGTACTTTCTCCTAGCTTCGGATAGTGGTGTACTATTGTGAAATGATCTCCCTAACATTTATACGGAAACATTCCATCTATTTTTATAGTACTTGCTTGAGCGAAACATTATTTGAAACACAATAGGTACCAGCCTGAAGCCCTGAAGAAATATACTTGTAATCAATATCTGATTATTTTGCTTGCATTGTACCGACAGTGCCTATTTCGACTCTGCTATCTACAAAATACCTTCTCTGAATCTTGTTTTTTCTGTTGGTTCAGCAAGTTGCAAGCAACAGTGCACAGGCTGCATTACATTGCGCTGCACTGCAAATATCTATAAATTAGAGTTGAAGTGTGGTGTAAGCAGAAATCCATCTGCTCTGCTATGCTCTTTGAGTGCACAGGACGCCCCATCACCAGCTTCGTTGTTATGGCTTCAGCTTGAGATGTTATTTGGTTTCAGGTAGTTGCAACCCCCCTCATAACCTATGTTTATATCTCCACCAAGATGCCTGGTTAACAGCAATTGATGCCTTTTCCATTTTTTGGATCGTGGTTGACAACATTTCCTATTTGGATATCAGTTATGCGAATTAGTTGTATTTGGAAATTGGCCAAGACATATTTTTGAGAGCTCTTAATGTACATGTCTTGACGGTTTTGCACTGTGGTGTGACCAATTGCTAATTGAGTTATTTGTGTTGCAATGGAGTTGTTTAGTTGGATGTAAAAAATCGTGATAAAAAAGACAGTTCTACCTGACGCTACGACTTGTTGTATGAGCCCAGATCTTCAAGTGATTCTTCTGTTTGACGCAGTTGAGAGCAATCCAAAGAACAAGGGACAAACTCAGTATTCTGTGTTAAGAGGGAATATCCGGTAGAGGCTTATGGATAACTTCCAGCAACATCCTGAGTTACAACGGGCATCTACTAATTACTTGGTGTACTTTGAGAATGTTACATTGTAGGAATTTAGTTACCAAATTGCTAAACCTATGGTATACTGAATTGCAGATTTAGACAACTATACTACGAATCATTTTTCTCTCTAGATTGTGAGGTTATATCTAGGAAGTGCTGAAAATATTTACTTGGTGTACTTTGACAATGTTGAGGTTATATCTGGCTCCATCTACAGAGAAGGGCTAGCCTGTCGTCGAGCTCATGTTCTTATGTCGCTCATGCTCGCACCTATGGCTTTCTTAGTGCTTAGGCTGTGATTGATACTTACAGTTTGTCGTGTTTGATTATAGGTTTTCCGTGGGGCTGTCCCGCCCTACAAAGTACAACAAGTTGATACAACACGTGCTGGTGATGCATTTGTTGGTGGTTCACTAATTTGATGTCTGCTAGTGCTGCAGGATCATGCATGTAGAGAAATCACCAGCACAAAGAATTAAGGGGCAATCCCTTCACTGCGCAGGATATCGAGGTCTTGCGGCCGAGAATGCATAGATGCTTAAGAATTTCGCTAGCTTCAAATTCTGCAAATTGCACCGTATGCTTATTTGGATCATAAGAAAGGTGTACTCCTAAGATGTGTCTGCCTTTTTGTTTGCCCTACTTCCCTTTCTGGAAGGGTTTTTGTTTTATTCTAATCCGAATATGCAGATACTTCATTATCACTGTGCCCCATTTAAGTAACTAGCCCTTTGTGGCATTATTATTTTTCACGTTCTATGACCTTATTTGGGGGTCCCAATTGTACTAAATTTCTTTCCTCAAATTTTCACAATTAAATACATGTACAACGCTATTATGGAACATAGCAAGTGCCAAAAGTATCATGATGCTTGAATACATTCCGTGCAATGGAGTTAGAATCTTAGTTGATGGGTCTTTTAGAAGAGGCAACTCCTATCGTGATCAAAATAGAACTTGTTATTCTATAATGTCACTAGGTCACAAATAATACGAATACATTCATCTACAGGGATATAGGGATTTTTCTCGATACTTAGTTTTCAATCTTGTGCTCTCGACGAAATAGGCTGTAGCCCTGCTTTATAAATAAAGCCTCAACGGCAGAACCGATACAACGTGATGAGGGGAAACTGTAACACCCCACAGTTTAGAGAGTCGGAAGGGTAGAAATATGATTTGTGCATTTGCATAGCATGCATCTGAAAATGCGGGAAATTTTGGCGCGTTAAATTAAACGATGCAAAGTGATCGATGTTTCTCTTGACTCGATGAGTTAGAGTTTAGATCATCGTGTTGGGTGCGATAAACTTCGACATGATCTTTATAACAACTAAGTAGGAACTAGGATCTTTTGTCGAGTCATTCCAGGATTGGACATGACCTTTCCTAAATCTCTAACATTTTGAGCACAATTCAATAATAACACACTTATATATGAACAAATAGGAATTCAACACATCAAGATAGTATATCATCTCAAATCATCATCCATATACATATATGATCATAGAAGTATCCATAAAAGAATTCAAATACATCAAGTTATTATCTCAAATCCTCATCTTATCACATCTTTATACATATATCAAATTACAATTTAAAACTTGAATTCTATAGTTCCGTAAGCTACATTTCATACAAATGTGACATTTACACAAACTCCACAAGTGGAAGTTGAAATAATAAATCATAACACATCATTAATCGAATAAGTACATATCTCATCCAAATGAAAAGAAAATTACAAATGAATAAAGAATCCTAAAACTAAATCTTGATCTTCTCATCATCATCTTGATCATCTTATTTTCTATCTTCTCGATCTTTATTCCTGCAAAATAAACAACAAAGACAAAAGGAATGTGTGTTGTTATTAAAATGTTTGCCTTCACCACAAGGGTGAGGCAATTTAATTTTGGAACTTAACTAATGGATATTAGGAACTTGTCCTAGTATCCAAAATTTGACTTGAGGGATCAATATTAAATCAGAGGCAACAATGGATCATACTTGTGGATCAATGTGGATCATTTGAGGCAGCATGGATCAACTAGGCAACAAGAAGGCAACAAGAGACATGATCCATTTGAGAAGATACAAAGGCAGCATGGGACAAAAGGCATCATTGATCCACATTTATCTATCTTAGGCAACATATTTATTTCCCTCTAATCTAGTCAAGTTCCTAATCAAGAAAGCCCACATAAAAATATTTCTCCAATGGTATTAATTACCAAGGAAGAAAGAGAGCCAAATGATAAAGCCCACAAATCTGAAATGTAAAGCCACATGATCACCATCCATATTTTAAAGCCCACATAGGAGAGAAGCCAAACCAGCCCATCTAGTGACAATTACCACTTGTCTTGCTCAAAAATAAATCCCACAAGTGGATAAGACCAATGATTAGTCATCTCTATCCACAAGCAAAATATCTACTTCAACTTGATCCTCAAGAAATGCTCATACATGAGGGCTTGACAACCAAGCACCTTACTCACCCTTGCAAAGCAAGAGTCAGCTAGTTGTGTGGCAGCACCACAACAATCAGCTAGCTGTATAAAAGAACAGGCCAGCCACACAAATTAGAGGATTTTGCTCACAAACACATTTCCAGCAAGCAGTTAGCCGCACCAATTATTGCTCACATCATGATTTCCCAACCAGCAACTAGATCATTCTTTCAGATCAGCTAGAACAGCTCAAGAGCACCTAGAACACTACCAGATCTTGCCCAATCTTTGGAGCAACTAGGAAATAGGTCAAGCAGCGAGGAGGAGCAGGCTATCCACAAGAGGAGGAGCAGGCCATCAGCAAGAGGAGGAGCAAGCAAGCCACAAGACACAAGTTTTCATCATTTTCTAGAAGACATATGCTTCTCTTCATGCAGCAGGTTGATTACTAGGCCAAATCTTGTGCATCATCTGTTCATATCATTAGATGAGAGGGAAGGAGAGGAGAAGGGTGCAGTATTCTGATCTTATCAGATTATATGAGGAGAAAGGAGGGATTTCTCTCAGATCTGCATAGAATTGCTATGCTAAATCATCACAGAGATAAAAGCCACAAATTAGCATCTGTTCTTATTTCAAGAAGTGCCTCAGCCTTTGCATCATAGGCAGGGCCACGAAATCGAGCAAAGCACTTGTTCTTATCTTTAGTAAAAGGAGGAGCACTTGTTCTTATATTTAGTAAAAGGAGGAGATCATCAAAATCAAGTAAACAAAGCTGACCAAGAATAAATCAATGAAAACAACCCTAAACACTTAAATATCAGGAGTGCACACCCTAGATTCAAGATCTGGCAAACACACCCAATTTCTAAATGTTTAGAGAGTTTTCTACTCTCAGATTTGGCAAATAAATTCATCACTGAGCTTTAAATCCATTTGGTAATAATCTGTCCTCATCCAAGAATTTAAATGCCTCAGAAATATTTTCTATCATTGGCTAGATCAAGAAAGCAAGCCAGCTCTGTTCTTATCAGTTTATAGAGTTGGGCATAAAAATAAATCGTAGGGCAGTTGTTGCTGGACAGCAACTAGATCCTATTCAGGAAACACCAAATCTTTCTTCACATATAAGCCCAACACATCTATATAATTTCTGCTCATCCATAGCTTGAGAACAAGCAAGAAAAGCATCTATGCACATAATTGGGTGATCACTAGCAACAGCCAGGACTTAATAAAGCATCCCCAAGAGCATCTGGATGAGTAAATCATCTGGATATTCTCTCTAGAATTATCTGACAGAAATAACTAGTGACCAAACTGAAGATGTCTTCAGTTAAATCACTGACCGAGACTAACCTGAGCCAATACTCAGCTCTTCACACCCACCTAACACAAAGAAGATATCTAATTACATGTCCAACTGGTCAACTAGCTACGACTGGAGCTAATCGATCAAGGATTCGAGAGAGAGGGAGAGCACCAGTACCTGTCGATCTCGACCGTAGCTCTAGGGACGGCAGAGCAGTGTCTGCGCAACCCTAGAGGGGGCCAGAGATAGAAGATGAACAACACCACACCTTGACCATCACACCATCAGTCGTCGATGGTGGACACCAGGGTTGCGTCTGTGCACCATCCCGCCGGCGTCAGCACCATCGTCGACGAGGAGACAAAAGGAGGCGCAGAGGCACGGGAGCCAGGGGACAGCGCCGTCGAGCCGTGCTCGTGGAGGTGAAGGGTCAAGAGCTCAAGGGATAGTTGGAGGCGGCGTGGCCGGTGTTGGGCAGCAGTGGTGGCGGCGATGGAAGCTGGCGGAGGAGATCGAGTCAGAAGCGACCCGAGCCATGGCGGCTAGGGTTAGGGTTCGCGAGCGGGCGAGCTCGATTGGGGGCCAGAACGCAGGGGAATCGGAAGGGGAGGCGAAGGAGAGAGTAGCGCCGGAGAGCGGCAGCTCCAGTGATGGCCGGAG